>JAXQQM020089594.1:0-34460 GCA_034641835.2 Pinus albicaulis
AATAAACCTCCAGTAAAAGAAGTTAAGCCTCCTCTGCAAAGTAAAGAGTCAAAAGAAAAAGAAGTGTCAATAGATAAGCCTTCATCTGTCTTATGTTTACAAAAAGAGCTTGAAAAAGTAAAAATACCAGTCCCTCTGTCTGAGTTATTGAAACAGCCTGCCTATCAGTCACAGGTCTCTTCCTTCATCTCCCCTCCTGATGTACCACACATTCCAGACAGTCTTAACCTGCAAGAAGAAAGACCTATGGTAGTGTTCGGTCCACACGTCGAAGAGTTAGATCCCTCCACCCCTCCCTTTTATGTATCCTTAGTGATCCATGATCTATCACTGTGTTGATACCTTCGTAGCTTCCTTCACAACCCTCCTGCCCTTATCTATGCTCCAAAATCCGCAACTCACCCAAGAACCCCTACTTTGATTCCAAAGAGGAAATGTCAAGACAGCTCAGCTACTGCCCGATCCTGCATTTACGAGGACACATCCCACCCGCTTTCTACAAACGGACATACGATAGACGCGTACCCCGTCGCGCCACCACCCTCCCACCCGTGGCCAAGTTATATTTTACCGAGAGACCGTATTGTTGTATTTGTTAAAACAATACCAAGGTGTGATTCGCTTAATTCCCGGCCTACAACCGAGATGGGGATTTTCGACCGATGTTAGAAGAAGATCGCACATTCCCATGAGCCCTCATTCTCGTCAGATAAATATTGAACCATCACAAGTGTGACTATGGATCCAACTGGACACTCCAATTTGATGGAGCAAATTTAGGAAGGAAATGGGGCTGAGGTTGCTTAGATACCTATGGGTCAATGGGTCCCCTTGTCTTTCAAATTGGAATATGAGGCCACAAACAATGTGGCTGAATATGAAGCACTCATATTGGGGTTGCAGACAGCAAGGAGTATGAAAATACAGAATCTAAAGGTGATGGGAGACTCTGAATTGGTGGTTAGACAAGTGAAAAACCAGTGTCAAGCCAAACGTCCTAGGCTAAAGGCCTATAGAAATGAAGTTTGGGATCTCGTAGAGAACTCTTTATTTGAATTTAACATTCAATTCATGCCCCGAGAATAGAACAGAATGGCAGACTCTTTGGCCGTGGCTGCTAATACCTTCCGCCCACCTCAGAACCCTCTTCTGAGATATGAAATCGAAGTAAGGTACCGGCCTTCAATCCCTAATAATGTCAAGCACTGGCAGGTATTTGAAGAAAAAGAGCAGGTGAAGAGGTTCCTAGAGACTGTTGGAGAGTTTTCCAACCTAGAGATTGACAGTTGTGAGGAGGAGATTGGAAACATTCCAGAAGATAAGCTGGAAGAGAGGATAGCAGGTCACAGATTTCTGCAGTTGAAAGGGAATGTCAGTCCCCGAGGGCTGGTACCTTTGGAAAGGCTGTTAAATAAAAACAATGTTCCTTTATAGCCAAATAAAGTGGTGGCGGAGGACCAGGTCGAAGACCTCAATCTGGGCACTAAAGAGGATCCAAAGATTGTGAAGCTGTCCAAGAAAGTCCCGAATGAATACAAACAACTGTACCAAAATTTATTCCAGGCCTACAAAGATGTGTTTGCCTAGTCATATCAAGACCTGAAAACCTTTGATGTCAGCGTTATGCAGCATAAAATTCCACTGAAGGGAGATGCAAAACCCCATAAGCAAAAACTCAGACAGATTAATCCCCTGTTGCTGCCCTCGATTGAGCAAGAAATAAAGAAACTGTTGAAGGCTAAAATTATAGTGCCACTAAGATATTCTGAGTGGGTGGCCAATTTAGTCCCAGTGCGAAAGAAGAATGGCGAAATTAGGTTGTGTGTGGATTTCAGAAACCTGAACAGGGCGTCTCTAAAAGATAACTACCCACTACCAAAGATGGACCACATTTTGCAGAAGGTGGTAGGGGCCTCTAGAATGTCCATGATGGATGGGTTCTCGGGCTATAATCAAGTGGCTGTACTCCCGGAGGACCAGAAAAATACTGCTTTCACCACGCCCTAGGGAACATTTATGTATGCTAGGATGCCATTCAGGCTGTTTAATGCAGGGGCCATGTTTCAGAGAGCTATGGACATAACCTTTGTTGGAGAACAGGACAAGTTTCTGGTGGTGTACCTAGATGATATAACAGTCTTTTCTAAGGATGATGCCGAGCACATTCAGCATTTGCAGAGGACTTTTGAGAAATGCAGGAGGTATGGACTTTCCCTAAATCCTCAAAAATCTTTCTTTGCATTAGAAGAGGGTAAGCTCCTAGGACACATAGTAACTAAAGATGGGGTCAAAATCGATCCCAAAAGGGTGGAAGCTATAAATGGTATCTCCCTCCCCCGGAATAAGAAAGAGGTCCAGGTATTCTTAGGGCGTATAAATTTTCTCAGAAGATTTATTCCTAACTATGCCGAAATAGTTAGACACATAACAAATATGTTAAAGAAGGATAATGAGGTGAAATGGGCACCAGAATCAAGGCAGGCCTTTGCCAGGATCAAGAATGCATTTGCTGAGGCTCCCGTGCTGGCAAAGCCTGATTTCACTGAACCTTTTATGATTTTCTCTTTTGCATCACCTCACACGGTAGCAGGGGTTCTCTTACAGAATAACAGAGGTGGGTATGAGCAACCCATTGCTTTCTTTAGTCAAGTACTTCATGACGCAGAGCTAAAATACAACATACTGGAGAAGCAGGCTTACGCCCTGGTAAAGTCCCTCAAGGAATTTCGCATGTACATCCTGCAGTCCCACGTTACTGCTTTCGTACCCATAGCAGCAGTTAAGGATATCCTCGTTCAGGGCGACAGTGAAGGCAGAAGGGGCAGATGGATTGCAAAGATACAGGAATACGATCTGGACATCAGACCCACCAAGTTAATTAAAGGACAGGGGCTAGCAAAGATTTTGTCAGAATCAAATCACCAAGCTTTGGGCATCCACTTGTCCATGATTGCAAATGAAGAGTCTGAGGAGATGACAGGGAGGCAAGAGGTGGAAATGGCTACTCAAAAAATACAGATGAAGTATCTTACTAGCCCTTGGTACAAAGAAATAGTTGAGTACCTCCTGACACTCAGCTGCCCACCCAACTGTGATAAGTCCAAATACAGAGCCTTGAGGCTGAAATCGCATAAGTATGTAGTTGCCAATGGTCAGTTATATTGGAGATATCCTTCAGGGATAGTGCTGTTATGCCTCATAGAAGGTGAGGTGAATAACATAATAACCGAATTCCATGAGGGAATATGTGGAGGGCATTATAGCTGGAGGAGCACAGCTCAGAAAATCCTGAAGACTGGTTTTTAATGGCCTAAATTGTTTGGAGATGTCTTCACTTGGGTCAGAGCATGTGACAAGTGCCATAATTTTGCTGAAAAATAGAAGTTAGCAGCCCTACCCTTGATTCCTGTGCATGTTGATGAACCTTTCAAACAATGGGGAATTGACTTCATAGGTGAGATTCACCCACCCTCAAGTGGGCAGCACAAATGGATCTTGACTGCTACAGATTAATTCATGAAGTGGGTGGAGGCCATACCTGCATGAAACGCTACAGACACGGTGATCATTAAATTCATGGAAGAGAACATTATCTCCAGGTTTGGATGTCCTGCTAGAATAGTAACTGACAATGCCCAAGCTTTCAAATCTACTAAATTTGTGAATTTTTGTCAGCAATATAACATCACTTTAGGCCACTCTATAGCTTACTACCCACAAGGCAATGGTTTGGCAGAATCATAAAAAAAAACGCTGGTTAGAGCTCTAAAGAAGACAATAAATGAAAACCAGAGGAACTGGGATTCCCAACTGAAGTTTGCTCTGTGGGCAAACAGGATAACCAGTAAAAGGGCAACTGGAAAATCTCCCTATGAACTAGTATACGGGCGGGCAGCCATATTCCCTATACAGTTAGCTTTACCTGTTGCTCGTTTCATGCAGGAGACTCAGGAAGAACCGGATGGTATGACCAGAAGAATCAACCAGCTGGTAGAACTCGAAGAAACACATAGTCAGGCGAACCAGAAACTTGTGGATTACCAGGAGAAGATGAAAGAGTTGTTTGATCAACATACCAAGGATAGAAAGCTACAGGTGGGAGACTTAGTTCTCAGGTGGGATGTACGAAGGGCCGATAAAGGTAAGCATGGTAAATTTGACCCCCTTTGGTTCGGCCCCTTCAAAATTACAGAACAGGGAGGAAATAATACCTTTAAGCTGGAGAATTTGCAAGGAGATCTGTTGGGCGCCCCTGTAAACGGGCAGTTCCTCAAACCGTATTTTCATTCTGAAGCAGGCTGTTAAAGCCTGATTGTATTATATTGTACATTAGCTACTGTTTTTCATTTTTCTTACCAAGTTATGCATGAGTCATGATGATCTGTCCAGGGAGAAGCCTCAAGAACCAGAAAAGTGGTGTTCAAGAAGATACACAGGCGGTCTGCGTAGTTCTCGACACGTTCAGGGACAAACGTGCCATCCCCAGGTGGAGCCAATGTTGTGCAATATTTAGCATTAGTCATGGGTGTATTGAAGGATGGACAAGCCACACATTAATGTTTTATATCAAAGGGGAAATATTCCAATAAAATGGGTCGAAAAGAGACAAGGTAGTGAAATGTGCATGTATTAAAGCCAATGGGCAAACAACACAAAAGGTGAAGTGAAAAACCATAAGTAAACAGGAAGTATAAAGGTAAAAGGGGACGCAGTGCTAATCACATGACTAATATATTAAAAAGAGCCGCTGTCAACGTAAGAAAGCACGTGGGGAAAGTCCGAGGGGGTCGAGCAGCGGGGAAAGGACGAGACCCATACCCCCGCGGAATGGCGACACGTGGCATGGTAAAGACTCAACGTTGGAAGGGGATAGTAAGAACAGGCCGCGGGATGTGATTACGTGGCGGAGAAAAGGTGGACCCACACGGTGGGGAAAGCCATGTATTAGTTTGGCGTAGGAAATCATGCGCAGTGAGATTTGGATAGCATATGTGGATAAAAGGTAAGGTAAAGTTTATTAGATCAGCTGGTACTAAGACTCGTACCAGCCTTAAACCCGACACGAGGTGCACACCTACACCTTGATACCCTCAATGCCCATGCGCCACGCGTCTCATTGTCATTGTCCTTATGACACTTGCCTTCTGTCATTCCACTCATCCGCCTTTTTAACTCGAACAGCCTGCTCTAGTAGTAACAAACTCTCGTATTTCTCTCCAGTAAAAAGACACAGGTTACTTTCTACGGCAAATACCAAGTAGGGAAGAGCGCCTGGTCTACCCCAATCACTGTCAGAGTTCCCCGCGTCGCTTTCCCAAGCATTGTCACCCTCTGTTCAGGTATTCCATTCTCCATTTTCCCTCTATTTCCTTTCTCTTTTTCGAAATTCTTAAAATGTCAGCCATGGGGAGAGGAACGCCCAAGAAGAACGAGCCTGAAACCCCCCAAGTCCGTGAGTCTAGGAACCCCCCAGGTTTTGAACCCCTCTATGACTTGCAGTCTGGTATTTGCGACCCGAAATACTCTTTCGACATACGCAGTATCAAACCTCTGCTTTTCGGCCGCCATTGCAAGAATGCAGACCGTTTCCGAGTTATTGTGTCAGGATTCTACCACCAAATCACCCCCCAAGTCCATTCTTGTATCGATTTCATCATCTGGCTCAGAGGTGCCTTCGATGTACATCAGGGCGCTTTTGTTTCCCCTCAGGGGAATAAGGTTTTCTCCCGATGTCATCAGACAGGCCCTCCGTTTCCCTGTCAGCGACACCTATATCAGCTTCAAAGATGAAACCTTGTTAACCCAGTTCAATAAACAGTCAAGGGAAACCCGTCGTGCCTTCATATCCTCCATAACCGTCGACCAGGCAACTTCCCTGCCTACATTAGAGCCGTTTTCTCTAAGTCTGTTCGTCGAAGAGGTTCGACCCGTTCTGTCTCTCATCGCCGGCCTTTTGGGGATAGGGAGCCCGGAAGACATTTCTATGGTATGTGTTCGCTTTTTATGGCTCATGTCACAGAATGGGGTTGTATTGGACATTCCTGGTTTCCTCTCCTCAACCATCCTAACCCAATTCCAAGAGCTCACACAAGCCCGCCAGTTTCGCTTCTGCTCAATGGTGTTCTACCTCTTCTTGTTCCAGCATGCAGATAAGTTCGACCATTTGGGGTTAGATAGGGTCTACTCTGAGAATTCCCAACCCAGACCAGTCTTCGACTGGAATTTCTCCGTCCGTCAGTTACCTAAGGGAGAGGGCTATGCGAACTTTGTGAACACTTTCATGTCCATAGCCTATACCATCATTCATGATTCGCCTTCCCCTAGGGTTTTCCCAGAGATGAAACACTGGCTGCAAGCTGGGCAATACCAGTGTACCAGAGATTGGTTCCTTTCTGAAGATTGCACTGAAATTCGGGTCTATGGAGCCGAAGTTGCTCCATACCGGTTTTCGGTTTTCCCCATCTGACGAGTTTACGCCCTCGAGTACATCCGGCAAGCCCTCAAAGCCGACCAGCTCCATTTTGTCCCCGCTAAGAAAGGCTACATCCTAAGGCTCCCTACCCAAATTGGCCCCTTCGTGGTAAACTCTAGACATGCCCTCTCAATTGCTAAAAAAATGCTGCAAAATATGGACCTGACGTTGGGGAAAAGCTGGGCTTATGACCCACGATAAATCATTTCAAATAAAAGGAAAAGAAACAGGTCTACGCCCTACATACAGGAGCCGAGACCATTTATGGAATGGAGGGCTAACCTCGAAACTTGGCCCATGTTTTCGCAGATGGAGACAGACTCATCTGCTACAGGGGAAGAGGAGGAAGTGAACAGGGGCGCCGGTGAAGAAGAAACAGGTACCTCCGGAGCAGCACCACCGCCCAAGAGGCAGAGGGTGGTCACCAGTGAAGCGAAAGTCATAGGAGAAGGGCAATTACTGGAACCCTTCACGAAATTTGGCGAATTCGATAAAGGAAAGGCAGGGATAACAGTGTTGAGAGACAGCACCACCTCCTCCGATTACACAGAGGTTACGCAGGCCATCATTGAGCCCACTTCGTCCAAGGCAAGCGAAAGGGAGCAGACGAATAAAGTAATCCGAGACAGGTACAAGGCCGAATTGGGGGGATATGTGGAAAAGTATTCTACCAGGCTCTCCGCCTCTATCAACGCGGACACTGAAAGCCTGGTATTATCTATGGCCGAGGCCATCCTGGACCCTAATTCTGATGTTCCCAGCTATGAAGTGCTCGAATTGGCCATTGACATGCAGAAGGTACCAACAAATGACATGTGTGACCTGTTTCAAACAGTTTGTGACATGATGAAGGATAAACTAATGCAGCTCACCCTCGCGTTAAGGAAGATAGAACAGAAATATGACCAGCTGAGGGCATCCTTTGTAGCGGAACAAGTTTCTTGTCGTTCCAACGCACACCAGGTGCGTGATCTCCAGGACCAAATCAAAAACTCAGATGAAGGAGGGAAAGGTGCACAAGCAACACTTATAAGTAAGTTGCAGAAGGATATCGCATCTGCAAATAGACAGGCTCGCATACCTGCTTCGCATCATGTGCAAACAGTTGAATTGGTATAGGCGGAGGAAGAGAAAAAGGAGCTGTCTGCCAGGCTCTTCAAGGAGAAGGAAGAGAAAAGAAAGATGGCCGAAAGGATCAGCGAGTTACAGAACATAGCAACAGAATTGCAAGCCAGGTGGGATTCGCACAGCTGTCAGACGGCTGAAGTGTCAAGCGGAGCTAGCTCGTTGTCAGCACAACTGGCCACAGCCAGAGCTGAGATTGAAGTGCTGGAGAAACAAGCATCCACGGCCAGACAAAAGATCGCAGAATTGGAGAGCTCCCTGGCCGAAAATGCCAGAACAGTTGAGGGGCTACAGAGGGAAGTCGAGGAAGAGAAAAAGGTCAGGGCGGAGAAGCACAAAACCATTGCTGACATGAAAAGTCAAGCAAAGGGGAACCTCACCCTTCTCGAGGCCAGAAGCATAATCTGGTCAGACATAATCACGGCGGTAACCGAGCAATGGGAGTTCTTGACAATGATAGGGGAGCTCAAGTCTACTATTCCTTATCTCAGTAGAAAGTTGCAGGAGGCAGGGGCTGATCTGCCTAACAGAGCTCAACACGCTAGGGATTACATCTCATTCCTTTACACATTAAGGGCAAACGACTTGGGGAAACACGGTATCTCCAGCCAATTTACAGAGGTCATCGAATGTCAGAAGATCATCGATAAAGAGGAAGCCCGAGCAGCGGCTTCAAGGGCCCTTCAACGGGTGATCGACAGTGTCAAACAGTTTGACGAGGTATGGAAGGAGATCACCACAGCCGGACTCCCTTCCTGCTGGGAACCAACCGCCCCTGCCGTGCTTGTACTTCTAGACCAATACACAGCGCGCTTGCAAATGGAAAGAGATCGGACTGACCTCCAGATGGGAAAGGCGACCCAGCTCAAAGCCAGTACAATTGTTACGGTCCTCAAAAAGGAGTTTAATCTCCTTTACATGATCAGACACCGGCTCCCTACTGAGGCAGGTATTCATGCTCTCGGCGAAGCCTTCATCAAGGTGGAGAAGCTCTCAGCAATGCCCGAGCCAACTTTGGAGAGTCAGCAGAGATTGACACAGTTTATGAGTCAGCATACTAGTTCCTCCGCAAACGTGCCTCCGCCTGAATCTGCAACGGCTTCCACTCAGCCTCGCCTGTGACTTTTCTGTTAAATCATGATATGGTCTTAACGGCCTATTTCACTTTCATTTGGTTTATTTCTTTCAAAGTTCCGAGTGGGTTTTTTTCCCCCCACTCTTGCATTTTACTTTTTACATCAAACATTTGTTTAAATTTCTGTTTTGAAAATGGCCTGGGGCCTGTTTACACATGATGGGAGGTTTGATTCCCCATCATGAAATTTTGTTGTTATGAAAATGGCATCTAACAAATTTTGCCCATGCGAAGAAGATATTTTCCCAAAATGTCTTCTCGCTGAAATGGGAGGAATCCTATATAAGGTAGATCCAAGAAGAAAGAAAGGTTCCGAAATTTTGGAGGAAATGACTGTGTAGTATTTTCTTGTTTAACATTTTGTGAAGGTCTCAATATGAATGCAAAGAGCCCGTAGGGCCTCGATGAAAAGAAGTTTTGTTTCAGATAAGGATTCTGGTCTTGCTTATTCATAGTGTGTTATTCTCTCTGGTGTACTGTAGTGTTGTTATACGTTTTTCTTATATCCATATATCTGATATTACACTCTGGAATGCAAGTTGCTGGCTGCTTTCTGTTATGAATTTATCCCTGCGGATACTTATTTCATTAGCCTTTCAGCACTTTAAATATGGCTCAGGTGTAATATGCTGTTCCGTTTTCACTTCATTCACATTTCTGCTATGTTGAATGTTATGAAGTATTATTTACGAATGTGGTTTCCATGTGTGGATTCTTATTGTGTAATCCCATCACATGTTAACGTATGGTTCTGAATACTGCCTTTATAGCAGTTAATATCTCCTCCTTTCTACATTCTCATTAGATACTTTTATATCATCCTTCTCTGTGAACTATTCGGGAATCCAGCCCTTGCTACAACAAACTGTCTTGGAGTTGTCTTTTGCATTTATGTTGGGATTTAACATCTTGCTTATTTAGAATTGCCCCCTCAGCTTTAAGCTTCTGGAATATTGGATACCACTGAAAATATAGTCCTCTTATTTAAAAAGAAATAGTCTGAGAGTCTTGTCTTACTGAGATCTTTCCCATAACATAGTCGTGTCTCTCTGCTATATAAGATGTCCTAGGCACTGGTCTATGGCAAATCTAGACTGTCTCTAGGAGTTAAACATCTTTTTGGCGTCGTTGCCAGGGAACGAAGTTGAAGAAATTTGAATCCCTGGGCCTCGACAAAACCTATCCACTCTTCAGCTAGGTGAGATTGAAGAGTTGAGAGTTGTGCACCCCTCACCTTGGCAACTCCACGATCATATTACTGTCAAAATTGTTTGCAGTCCTGGCTCCTCGTAAGCCACACCTAAGGTCAGATACATCTCAGTCAGTGACACCCTCCGTGTCTGACCCAGAGAGAATCCTACATAGAAGAGGCTGGAGGGAAAGGCAATCAGTTCATACCGATATTCCTGAATTCTCCCTAGAAAATTTCCCATATCTCTCGACCTCTTCTTCTCAAAATGCCCAAATACAAGGCCCTAACCCTATCATAATAAATACTGGTTACTATTCTGAGAGCCCACCTCGGGGAGGCACCCATATCAAAGACGAAGCCGAGTCTAGCTATACTCCGCATTACTCTTTCCACCCCACCCCTGAAGTTGAGGAAATCAAGGAAGTTACTGAAGTGTCTGCTATTCACAGTCCAACATTCTCGTCAACTCCTCAAGCCGTTGTTCACTACATCCCCATCATTATCCATACTTCACTTCCACTCCCTCCTCCCCCTCTTACAGCTCAGATTCTTGCATTACCTCCACCACCTCCCCCAATGGCAAATGTCCCTGGCTTCTTGCAAAACAGATACGCTCCTTTACAGCTACCTGCAGTACTAAATGACATGCCACAGGATTATTTAAAGATTCTCCCCAGATTTAGCAGTGAGAATGACATTGAAGCACAGAAGCATGTCAAAATTTTCTGCTCTTTCGCAGAGAATTTTAATGTTGAGCATTTGGACGTAGTTCTAAAGTTGTTCATGCAATCCCTAGATGGGGAAGCCAGAAAATGGTTTAAAACCCTTGGAGCTAATTCCATCAACAGTTGGGAGGCTATGGAGGATGCTTTCATCAAAAAGTGGGGGGAAAGGAAGGATCACGGGGATGTCCTTACCGAGTTTAACACTCTGAAAAAGAAGCACAATGAAGGGGTATCAGAGTTTATCAGAAGATTTAACAAATTGTACCTGAGCCTCCCAACTGAGATGAAGCCTCATCAGACCGCTGCCAAGGTCGTTTTTGTGGCAGCATTTGATTCTGAGTTTGGTTTCTCACTGAGAGAGAGAAAGCCAACCACTCTGGACGACGCACAGACAGATGCGTTGGAGATAGAAGCAAATTTTGTCTCAACTGGAAAGTCCAAAGGGAAACAAGAACATGATACTAGAAGAAGGGGCAAAGAAGAGGTATCCACTTCAAGCCAAGATAGAGATTCGGCAAATGACAAGATTGAAGAGATGAATAGAATGATCAAGAACCTCTCAAATAAGCTGGTCAAGCTGGAGATGGAGGCCAAGAATTCACCCCCAAAGAACTACCAGAATTCTCCAAACAGGGGATTCAATCCTCAATACAGGAAACCACCCTTGCAGATACTGCAGAGGGGCAGAAGGAGCAACAAGATCAGGTACCGCATCCTTTATACTTGGAGGGCTAAGTGGAGGCTTGTCCTGAAGATCCTGCCTATGAACAAGAGGAGGCATGCCCCGTCTTTTCGGACAGTGATGACATAGAATACCCTGTACAAGAAAGTGAGGAAGGGGAGCTACAAGCTCACTCAGAAATGAGGAACAACGAGGATACTAAAGAGCCCGAGATCGATGACTACTGTAAACAGTTCGTTGACTTCATGCAAGCCCAGTTTAATAGAAAATATGACCTCAGGTCATCCAGAAAGAGAACCCGCACTCAAGATGAAGAGGAGGACACACCCCAAAAGTCAGCATCTGCACAGAAGGAGGCCAATACTCAAGAACCCCCAGAAAAAGGTAAGAGGCCCCTTAACCAATCTCTGCAATCTGATATTCAAATGCCTTCGTCTTCACAAGTAGCTGTACCCCCTTATAATAAACCTCCAGTAAAAGAAGTTAAGCCTCCTCTGCAAAGTAAAGAGTCAAAAGAAAAAGAAGTGTCAATAGATAAGCCTTCATCTGTCTTATGTTTACAAAAAGAGCTTGAAAAAGTAAAAATACCAGTCCCTCTGTCTGAGTTATTGAAACAGCCTGCCTATCAGTCACAGGTCTCTTCCTTCATCTCCCCTCCTGATGTACCACACATTCCAGACAGTCTTAACCTGCAAGAAGAAAGACCTATGGTAGTGTTCGGTCCACACGTCGAAGAGTTAGATCCCTCCACCCCTCCCTTTTATGTATCCTTAGTGATCCATGATCTATTGTTGCATAATTGTATGTTAGACTCAGGAGCGTCTCACAACCTCATGCCCCTATCTGTCATGGAGCAATTGGGACTTCAAATCACTCGCCCATATAAAGACCTCTATTCTTTTATTCCAAGAGAGTGAAATGTTTGGGCATGATTAAAGATCTAGCAGTTACTCTGGCTCAGATCCCTGCCAAAAGTGTGGTGATGGATATCGTAGTGGCTGACATCCCAGCCCGCTTCGGTATGCTACTGTCAAGGTCTTGGGGGACCAGAATCGGAGGATCAATTAAGCTGGACCTGTCCTATGCCACTATCCCTGTCTTTGGTGGCCAAGAGAGGAGATTGTACCGAGAGACCATATTTGTTGAAACAGTCACCAAGGCAGGTGATTCAGTTAATTCTCCAGTCTACAGCCGAGGTGGGGATTTCTCCTGTCTGATGTTGGAAGAAGATCAGGAATATGCCCATGAGCCCTCATTCTATCAGATAAAGACTGAATCATCAGTGCAGGACTGTGGATCTGAAATCTGGACACTCCACTTTGATGGAGCAAATTCCAGGGAAGGAAATGGGGCTGGAGTGTTGCTAATTTCACCTATGGGTCAATGGGTCCCGTTGTCTTTCAAATTGGAATATGAGGCCACAAACAATGTGGATGAATATGAACCACTCATATTGGGTCTGCAGACAGCAAGGAGTATGAAAATATAGAATCTAAAGGTGATGGGAGACTCTGAGTTGGTGGTTAGGCAAGTGAGAAATCAGTGTCAAGCCAAACATCCTAGGCTAAAGGCCTATAGAAATGAGGTTTGGGATCTTGTAGAGAACTCTTTCTTGGCATTTAACATTCAATTCATGCCCCGAGAATAGAACAGAATGGCAAATTCCTTGGCCGTGGCTGCTAGTACCTTCCACCCACCGCAGAACCCTCTTCTCAGGTATGAGATATAAGTAAGGTACAGACCATCGATCCCAGACAATGTCAAACACTGGCAAGTGTTTGAGGATGATGAACAAGTGAAAAGATTTCTAGAGACAGTGGGGGAATTCTCTAATATGGAAATCGACTGTGGTAATGAAGATGATGCTGAGGATAAATCAGAAAGCCAGTGGGAAGAAAAGATGGCTGGGAGTAAAATCCTGCAGTTGAAAGGAAACATCATCCCTAGAGGCCTGATACCCCTGGAAAGGCTGTTTGACAAAAATGATGTCTCCAGGCAGCCTAGTAAAATGACAGATGAAAACCAGACAGAAGATCTAAATCTGGGTACTGAAACTGAACCCAAAGTTGTGAAGCTGTCTAGAAAGGTCCCTGATGACTACAAGGCGAAGTATCTGCAATTGTTCCAGACTTATAGGGATGTGTTTGCATGGTCTTATCAAGACCTGAAAACATTTGATATCAGCATTCTGCAGCATGAGATTCCCCTAAAGACAGATGCGAGGCCCCATAAACAGAAGCTCAGACAAATCAATCCCCTACTACTCCCCTCCATTGAGAAGGAGATTAAGAAGCTGTTAAAGGCTAAGATAATTGTACCGTTGAAATATTTCGAATGGGTAGCAAACCTAGTCCCTGTTTGTAAGAAAAATGGAGAAATAAGGCTGTGCGTGGATTTTAGAAACTTGAATAAAGCCTCCCTGAAGGATAATTACCCATTACCAAAGATGGACCACATTCTGCAGAAAGTGGTGGGGGCCTCTAGGATGTCCATGATGGATGGGTTCTCGGGCTATAATCAGGTGGTTGTACTTCTGGAGGACCAGAAAAAGACTGCTTTCACCACGCCTTGGGGAACATTTATGTACGCTAGAATGCCGTTTGGGCTAATTAATGCTGGAGCCACATTTCAGAGGGCTATGGACATAACCTTTGTTGGAGAACAGGACAAGTTTCTGGTGGTGTACTTGGATGATATAACAGTCTTTTCAAAAGGTGATGCCGAGCACATTCAGCATCTGCAGAGGACTTTTGAGAAATGCAGAAGGTATGGACTTTCCCTAAATCCTCAAAAAAATTTCTTTGCATTAGAAGAGGGTAAGCTCCTAGGACACATAGTAACTAAAGATGGGGTCAAAATCGATCCTAAAAGGGTGGAAGCTATAAATGGTATCTCCCTCCCCAGGAATAAGAAAGAAGTCCAGGTGTTCTTAGGACGTATCAATTTTCTCAGAAGATTTATTCCTAACTATGCAGAAATTGTTAGACACATAACAGATATGTTAAAGAAGGATAATGAGGTGAAATGGGCACCATAATCAAGCCAGGCCTTTGCCAGGATAAAGAATGCATTTGCTGAGGCTCCCGTGCTGGCAAAGCTAGATTTCACTGAACCTTTTATGATTTTCTCTTTTGCATCACCTCACACGGTAGCTGGAGTTCTCTTACAGAAGAACGAAAATGGGTATGAGCAACCCATTGCTTTCTTTAGTCAAGTGCTTCATGACGCAGAGTTGAAATACAACATACTGGAGAAGCAGGCTTACGCCCTGGTAAAGTCCCTCAAGGCATTTTGCATGTACATTCTGCAGTCCCACGTTACTGCTTTCGTACCCATCGCAGCAGTTAAGGATATTCTCGTTCAAGGCGACAGTGAAGGCAAAAGGGGCAGGTGGAATGCAAAGATACAGGAATACGATCTGGACATCAGACCCACCAAGTTAATTAAAGGACAGGGGCTAGCAAAGATTTTGTCAGAATAAAATCATCAAGCTTTGGGCATCCACTTATCCATGGTTGCAAATGAAGATTCTAAGGAGCTGACAGGGAGACGAGAGGTGGAAATGGCCACTCAAAAAATACAGATGAAGTATCTTACTAGTCCCTGGTACAAAGAAATAGTTGAGTACCTCCTGACACTCAGCTACCCACCCAGCTGTGATAAATCCAAATACAGAGCCTTGAGGCTGAAATCGCAGAAGTATGTAGTTGCCAATGGTCAGCTGTATTGGAGAGATCTTTCAAGCATACTGCTGTTGTGCCTCATAGAAGGTGAAGTGAAGAACATAATAACCGAATTCCATGAGGGAATTTGTGGAGGACATTATAGCTGGAGGAGCACAACGCAGAAAATTCTGAAGGCTGGTTTTTACTAGCCTAAATTTTTTGGAGATGTCTTCGCTTGGGTCAGAGCATGTGACAAGTGCCAGAAGTTTGCTGAGAAGCAGAAGTTAGCAGCCCTACCCTTGATTCCTGTGCATGTTGATGAACCTTTCAAACAATGGGGGATTGACTTCATAGGCGAGATTCACCCACCTTTGAGTGGGTAGCACAAATGGATCTTGACTGCCACAGATTACTTCACGAAGTGGGTGGAGGCCATACCTGCACGAAACGCTACAAACACGGTGATCATCAAATTCATGGAAGAGAACATTATCTCCAGGTTCGGATGTCCTGCTAGAATAGTAACTGACAATGCCCAAGCTTTCAAATCTACTAAATTTGTGAATTTTTGTCAGCAATATAACATTACTCTAGGCCACTCTACAGCTTACTACCCACAAGGAAATGGTTTGGCAGAATCATCAAACAAAACATTGGTCAGAGCCCTAAAGAAGACAATAAACGAAAACCAGAGGAACTGGGATTCCCAACTGAAGTTCGCTCTGTGGGCAAACAGGATAACCAGTAAAAGGGCGACTGGAAAATCTCCTTATGAGCTAGTATACGGATGGGCAGCTGTATTCCCTATACAATTAGCTTTACCTGTTGCTCGTTTCATGCAGGAGACTCAGGAAGAACCGGATGGTATGACCAGAAGAATCAATCAGCTGGTAGAACTCGAAGAAACGCGTGGTTAGGTAAACCAGCGGCTTGTGGAATACCAGGAGAAGATGAAAGAGTTGTTTGATCAGCATACTAAGGATAGAAAGCTACAGGTGGGAGACTTAGTTCTCAGGTGGGATGTACGAAGGGCCGATAAAGGTAAGCATGGTAAATTTGAACCCCTTTGGTTCGGCCCCTTCAAGATTACAGAGCAGGGAGGAAATAATACCTTTAAGCTGGAGAATTTACAGGGAGATCTGTTGGACACCCCTGTAAACGGGCAGTTCCTTAAACCATATTTTCAATTCTGAAGCAGGCTGAAAAAGCCTGATTGTATTATATTGTACATTAGCTGCTGTTTTTCATTTTTTCTTACCAATTTATGCATGAGTCATGATGATCTGTCTAGAGAGAAGCCTCAAGAACTGGAAAAGTGGTGTTCAAAGAAGATACACAGGCGGTCTGCGTAGTTCTCGACACGTTCAGGGAAAAACGTGTCGTCCCGAGGTGGAGCCGATGTTGTGCAATATTTAGCATTAGTCACGGATGTATTAAAAGATGGACAAGCCACGCATTAATGTTTTATATCAAAGGGAAAAATGTTCCAAAAAGTGGGTCGAAAAGAGACAAGGTAGTGAAATTCGCATGTATTAAAGCCAATGGGTAAATAACTAAAAGGATGGAGTGTAAAACCATAAGAAAATAGCAGGTATAAAAGTAAAAGGGACGCAGCACTAAACACAAGAACGATGTATTAACAGGAGCTGCTGCCACGTGAGGAAGCATGTGGGGAAATTCCGAGGGGGTTGAGCAGCGGGGAAAGGACGAGACCCATACCCCCGCGGAATGGTGACACGTAGCATGGTGGAGACTCAAAGTTGGAAGGGGGTAGTAAGAACAGGCCGCGTGACGTGATGACGTGGCGGAGCAAAGGCGGACCCTCACGGCGGGGAAAGTCATGTGTTGGTTCGGCATAGGAAATCACACGGGGCAAGAATTGGACAGCATACGTGGAAAAAAGGTAAGGTAAAGTCTATTAGGTCAGCCGGTACTGAGACCCGTACCAGCCTTAAACTCGACACGAGGCGCACACCTACACCTTAGCAACCCCCAACCCTCACGCGCCACGTGTCTCATTGTCAGTGTCCTTACGACACTTGCCTTCAGTCATCCTACTCATCCGCTTTTTAGCTCGAATAGTCTTCTCCAATACTAACAACTCTCGTATTTCACTCCAGTAAAAAAGACACAGGTTACTATCTACGGCAAATACCAGGTAGGAAAGAGCGCTTGGTCTACCCCAAATCACTGTCAGGGTTCCCCGCGTTGCTTTCTCAAGCACTGTCACCCTCTGTTCAGGTATTCCATTATCTATTTTCCCTCTGTTTCCTTTCTCTTTTTCGAATTCTTGAAATGTCAGCCATGGGAAGGGGAACGCCCAAGAAGAACGAGCCAGAAACTCCCCAGGTCCATGAGTCTAGGAACCCCCCTGGTTTTGAACCCCTCTATGACTTGCAATCTGGTATCTGCGACCCAAAATACCCTTTCGATATACGCAGTATCAAACCCTTGCTTTTCGGCCGCCATTGCAAGAACGCAGACCGTTTTCGAGTTGTAGTGTCGGGTTTCTACCACCAAATCACCCCCCAGGTCCATTCTTGTATTGATTTCATCACCTGGCTCAGAGATGCCTTGGATGTACATCGGGGTGCTTTCGTTTCCCCTCAGGGGAATATGGTTTTTTCCCTTTCTCCCGATGTTATCAGACAGGCCCTCCGTTTCCCTGCCAGCGACACATATTTCAGCTTCAAAGATGAAACCTTGGCAACCCAGTTCACTAAACAGTCGAGGGAAGCCCGCCGTGCCTTTATATCTTCCATAACCGTCGACCATACAACTTCCCTGCCTACATTAGAACCGTTCTCACTAAGTCTGTTTGTCGATGAAGTTCGACCCGTTCTCTCTCTCATCGCTGGCCTTTTGGGGATAGAGAGCCCGGAAGATATTTTTATGGTATGCATTCGCTTCTTATGGCTCATGTCACAGAATGGGGTGGTCTTGGACATTCCTGGTTTCCTCTCCTCGACCATCCTAACTCAATTCCAAGAGCTTTCACAAGCCCGCCAGTTTCGCTTCTGCTCAATGGTGTTCTACCTCTTCTTGTTTCAGCATGCAGATAAGTTCGACCATTTGGGGTTAGACAGGGTCTATTCTGAGAATTCCCAACCCAGACCAGTCTTCGACTGGAATTTCTCCGTCCGTCAATTACCTAAGGGAGAGGGCTATGCGAACTTCGTGAACACTTTCATGTCCATCGCCTACACCATCATTCACGACTCACATTCCCCTAGGGTTTTCCCAGAAATGAAACGCTGGCTGCAAGCCGGGAAATACCAGTGTACCGGAGATTGGTTCTTTCTGAAGATTGCACTGAAATTCGGGTCTATGGAGCCGAAGTTGCTCCATACCAGTTACCAGCTTTCCCCATCCGACGATTTTACGCCCTCGAGTACATCCGGCAAGCCCTCAAAGCCGACCAGCTCCATTTTGTCCTCGCTAAGAAAGGCTACATCCTAAGGCTTCCTACCCAAATTGGCCCCTTCGTGGTAAACTCGAGACATGCCCTCCCAATTGCTGAAAAAATGCTGCAAAATATGGACCTGAGGTTGGGGAAAAGCTTGGCTTATGACCTGCGAGAAATCATTTCAAATAAAAGGAAAAGGAACAGGTCTACGCCCTACATACATGAGCCGAGGCCATTTATGGAATGGAGGGCTAACCTCGAAATTTGGCCCTTGTTTTCGCAGATGGAGACGGATTCATCTGCTACAGGAGAAGAGGAGGAAGTGAACAGGGGTTCCGGTGAAGAAGAGGCAGGTACCTCCGGAGCAGCACCACCGCCTAAGAGGCAAAGGACGGCCACCAATGAAGCAGAAGTCATAGGAGAAGGGCAATTACTGGAACCCTTCACGAAGTTTGGTGAATTCGATAAAGGCAAGGCAGGGATAATAGTGTTGAGAGACAGCGCCGCCTCCTCCGATTACACAGAGGTTACGCAGGCCATCATTGGGCACCCTTCATCCAGGCCAAGTGAAATGGAGCAGACGAATAAAGTAATCTGAGACAGGTACAAGGCTGAATTAGGGGGGTATGTAGAAAAGTATCATAGCAGACTCTCCGCCTCTATCAACGCGGACATTGAAAGCCTGGTATTGTCTATGGCGGAGGCCATCCTAGACCCCAATTCTGATTTTCCCAGCTATAAAGTGCTTGAATTGGCCATCGACGTGAAGAAGGTGCCGACCGATGACATGTGCGACCTGTTTCAAACAGTTTGCGACATGATGAAGGATAAACTAATGTAGCTCACTCTCGCATTAAGGAATCTAGAACAGAAACATGACCAGCTGAGGACATCCTTAGTAGCTGAACAAGTTTCATGCCGTGCCAACGCACACCAGGTGCGTGATCTCCAGGACCAAATCAATAACTCAGATGATGGAGGAAAAGGTTCACAGGCGGCGCTCATAAAGCAGTTGCAGAAGGAAGTCGCATCCGCAAAAAGACAGGCTCGTATTCCTGCCTCTCATCATGTTCAGACAGCTGAATTGGTACTGGCGGAGGAAGAGAAAGCAGAGTTGTCTGCCAGGTTATCCAAGGAGAAGGAAGAGAATGAAAAGAAGACCGAAAAGATCAACGAGTTACAGACAAAGCAACAGAGCTACAGGCTAGGTGGGATTCACATAGCTGTCATCCAGTTGAACCATCAAGTGGAGTCAGCTCATTGCCAGCACAACTGTCCGCAGCCAGAGCTGAGATTGAAGTACTGGAGAAACAAGCATCCACGGCCAGACAAAAAATCGCAGAATTGGAGAGCTCCCTGGCTGAAAATGCCAGAACAGTCGAGGGGCTCCAGAAGGAAGTTGAGCGAGAGAAAAAGGTCACGGCAGAGCAGCAGAAAACCATTGCTGACATGAGAAGTCGAGCAAAAGGGAACCTCACCCTTCTCGAGGCCAGAAGCATAATCTGGTCAGACATAATCACAGAGGTAACCGAGCAATGGGAGTTTTTGACAATGATAGGCGAGCTCAAGTCTACTATTCCCTATCTCAGTAGAAGGTTGCAGGAGGCAGGGGTTGATCTACCTAACAGAGCTCAACATGCGGGGGAGTACATCTCATTTCTTTACGAGCTAAGGGCAAACGACTTGGGGAAACACGGTGTCTCCAGCCGATTTACAGAGGTCATCGGATGTCATAAGATCGTCAACAAAGAGAAGGCCCGAGCAGTAGCTTCAAGAGCCCTTCAACAGGTGATCAACAGTGTTGAACGGTTTGACAAGGTATGGGATGAAATCACGACAGCCGGACTCCCTTCCTGCTGGGAACCGACTGCCCCCGCCGTGCTTTTGCCTCTGGACCAATACACAGCGCGCTTGCAAACGGAAAGAGATCAGACTGACCTCCAGATGGGAAAAGCGACTCAACTCAAAGCTGACACAATTGTTACGGTCCTCCAAAAGGAGTTTAATCTCCTTTGCATGATCAGGCACCAGCTCCCTACCGAGGTAGGTTTTCACGCTCTCGGTGAAGCCTTCATCGAGTTGGAGGGGCTCTCAGCGATGCCCGAGCCAACTGTGGAGAGTCAGCAGAGACTGACACAGTTTATGAGTCAGCATACCAGTTCGTCTGCTAACATACCTCCGCCTGAATCAGCAACTGCTTCCACTTAGCCTCGCCTGTGATCTTTCTGTCAACTCATGATATGGTCTTAACGGTCTATTTCACTTTTACTTAGTTTATTTCTTTTAGAGTTACGAGTGGGTTGTTTTCCCCACTCTTGCATTTTACTTTTTACACCAGACAGTTGTTTAAATTTCTGTTTTGAAAATGGCCGAGGGCCTGTTTACACATGATGGGAGGCTTGATTCCCCATCATGAAATTTTGTTGTTATGAAAGTGACATTTAACCAATTTTTCTCATGCGAAGAAGATATTTTCCCAAAATATCTTCTCGCTAAAAGGGAAGGAATCCTATATAAGGTAAATCAAAGGAGAAAGAAAGGTTCCAAAATTTTGGAGGAAATAACTGTGTAGTATCTTCTTGTTTAACATTTTGTGAACGTCTCAATATGAATGTAAAGAGCCCGTAGGGCCTCAATGAAAAGAAGTTTTGTTTCAGATAAATATTCTGGTCTCGTTTCTTCATAGTGTGTTATTCTCTCTGGTGTGCTGTAGTGTTGTTATTCATTTTGCTTATATCCATATATCTGGTCTTACATTCTGGAATGCGAGTTGCTGGCTGCTTTCTGTTATGAATTTATCCCTGTGGATACTTATTTCATTAGCTTCTCGGCACTTTAAATATGGCTCAGGTGTAATATGTTGTTCCATTTTCACCTCATTCACATTTCCGCTACGTTGAATGTTATGAAATATTATTTACGAATGTGGTTGTCATGTATGGATTCTTAATGTTTAAGCGCATCACATGTTAACGCATGTTTCTGAATACTGTCTTTATAGCAATCAATGTCTCCTTCTTTCTACATTCTCAGTAGATACCTTTATATCATCCTTCTCTGTGAACTATTCGGGAATCCAGCCCTTGCTACAGCAAACTATCTTGGAATTGTCTTGTGCATTTATGTTGGGGCTTAACATCTTGCTTATTCAGAATTGTCTCTTCAGCTTTAATCTTCTGAAATATTGGATACCACTGAAATTCTAGTTTTCTCATTTGAAAAGAAATAGTCCGAGAGCTCGGTCTTGCTAAGATCCTTCCCATTGCATAATCGTGTCTCTCTGCTATATAAGATGTCCTAGGCACTGGTCTATGGCAACTCTAGGCTGTCTCTAGGAGTTACAACAGACCCTATGCCTAGAAAATAGGAGACTGTTTCCTGTTTTGGTGGAGGATAGAAATATGGTTATGAAGCGTTAAAGTTTATCTTCCAAATTCGACCATGTGTTGAATACACTTGGAAAATGATGTAATTTAATCTAGATAAGGTTGTTTTGAATAGAGTTTAAAGAGTTTTAGTCCTATTTGTAATAGGACTTTGTTTTAGGTTTGCAGCTGTCTTATGTAGTAAATACCATGTTATATGGTTAGGATAGGTGTCATAGGTAGGAATTCGAGGTGTCTAGTGGAGGATAAGCTTATCCTATGTTGTAAATCATCTATAAATGATCAAGAAGCCGAATTCCTCAGGGTTGGAATTTTTCATTAGCAAGCAAACTATGTTATCATAGCAGACTGTGTATTTTCAGCTTAACTAATTAGGATTCACAAAGATTTTTTTGGGTGTTTGATCTCTCTATGGTTTTCCTCATCTACCTATTTATAGTGGTATGAACATGTGTTACTTAGAATTCATTTGAAAATGCTATAATTTCCTTCACATGTTTGTAGACTGTGTTTTATTTACTATGTTACTGTTTTGTGTATAAACCTAAAACTCTAAGTGCCCTATGACTTCCATGTTGAGCTGATGTTTATGTTTTGTTGAAACATATCTTGACTCCGTAGCCCAATAGATGTTTTTTAATCAGTAATTCAACCAGTTATACACTTTTATCCATTTTATTCCTAGACTTAGCCATCTAATCCTTAATAAAAAATCTTAAACCTGTTGAGAGAGCCCTCTCAGGTTGAGGAGGCTAAGCCTCAACCAAAAGATTGGTTTGAAAAAGTTACTCAGAGTCTACTTGATCAACAGCCTATCAGGGTCAGATTTTTTGATAACAGAATCTCTAAAAGAATCAAGTTGTTCAGGCAAAGCAATAATCCATGGGTCATCAGACCAAGAAATCATATGAATCTGAACAGTATTTGGTGGAGGAAGAGGGAAAATAATCTTGAGGGAAGGATCTTTAAAAATACCAGGCCCTAACTCTCGTAGGGAGTAGCAATCTGATCCACATACGAAACATTGTTCTCGGAGGAAGAGGTGAAGAAATACAATTGATCGACAGTAACGATCTTTCCTTCATGTGGAAACTTCAGAACATGAAAGAGAGTGGACGGAACACACAACATGGCATGAGTCCAACTGCGATTGAGGAGGAGATTATAATTGAGTTTAGCATCAATGACTTCGACCTCGACATTGACTATCTTCCCTTTCAAAGTAATTGGTAAACTAGCGAGAACACCTTGTAGAAATTATATAACATAAGCATGCATATATTCAGATTCTCCTGATCTAACAATATTTATCTTCTTGAAAAATACATAATCCTTCCACTGTTAATCTTTTGCGGAAATTTAAAACTCAATTGCAAACACATGAAGTAATAAAAAAAATCGCACATAACACAGTTGTTTAACGGGAAAGCATGAAGCTGAAAACCACAACTATCATATATTATGTATCATGGAGATCATGTAACAATCTCATACAAAGCTTAGCACATCAAGCTCTTAGTACAATACAATCATCACACACTATCATGAAGAAATCTGCAAATCCATGCACTGATTTCTTGCCACCTGATAGCCTGCCTCCATTGCACAATCCTTGCTGAAGAAGACCTCTAAATGAATTCGAATTGGCCTTGCTTTGACTGCACAATCCTCATTGGGAACTCCAATGTGTGTGTGTGATGCAATCAATGCATCACTCTAGTCACAACAGATAGTCCATCTCACCCTTTCACCTATCTCTCCACTCGGTCTCCACTGGAACTGACATGCACTGTAGTTAACTGCTGTATTTGTTCAGTTGATTAATGAGTTATTATTTGTGAATTAATTAACTAATTAATTCACTCCACTCTCACCAGTGTATCATTCAGTTAGACTAGATACAACTAGCTCAACTGAGTTTAACTTCATTAACTGAGTTAAATTGAATAACAACTCCATGAACTACTCTTCCAACTCTGTAATAACTTTTCCACTTCAGTTCTAATTAAGTCCTCCATGCATGAACCACCAGTAAACCATAAGAATTGCTAATTCCTTCAGCCCATTGATTTTCCAAATCTGTATACTGAAATAAAGTGCTCCAAGAGAATAAGTTGTTGTTTATTGTCGTATTATTATTAAGAGCTAATAATAACTGACATGCATCTATTTTTAGATCGATGATCTATAAATATACTTCACCCAATATTCTAAAAATAGAATTTCATCTATTTTTCCAACTTGACCAACCATCCACAAATAACATCCTGCAACTTCTAAAATATGATCACCATGTCTAAAAATAGATTTGCACCTAAAAATAGCTTGCGGGCCCACTTAGTGAAGGTGATTGATTTTCACTAAGCTGCATCATCTTGTTGAATCTAAACACTCCCTCTCAAAAAGATAGGGATTATCCTTCACCCCGATCCTGCCTCTATGGTATTCGAATTTTCTCCTGGTGAGCACTTTCGTCATAATATCTACATCCTGATCTTCCGTAGGAATGTACTGAAGAAAAATGATCTTCCATTGCACACAATCTCTGATATGATGATACCGGATATCAATATGTTGAGATCTATCATGAAACACAGGATTAGTCGAGAGTTTAATGCAACTCTGATTATCACAATGTATCACTGTAGGATCTAAATGTGAACCGAACAAACCGACCAGGATCTTCCTCATCCAAATAGCCTCACATGCAGCTTGACTTGTTGCCATGTATTCTGATTCCACTGAACTGAGTGCCACGGATATTTATTTCCTGTTGTGCCAAGAAACTGCCGTAGATCCGATACTGAAAATCCCTCCTAATGTGCTTTTTCTATCCGTTGGGTTGCCTACCCAATCTACATCAGTGAAGCCATGCAACATCACCTCATCCGTCTGTCTATACCATAAGCCATACTTAGATGTGCCCCTGAGATACCTCAGGACATGCTTGCCTGCCTTCCAAAAGAGCTTGGTAGGCTTAACCATCGCTTGTGAAATCTGGTTCACCGCATAGCATATGTCCGGTCTTGTATTAACTAAATACATGAGCGAACCCACCAACTATCGATAAACAATGGCATCCACTACCTCTGCCAATGTAGCATCCTCTTTCCTCCAATTTCCTGGAAGAGGAGTGTCAATAGGCTTGTAGCCTTGCATGTGAAACTTCTCCTGTATCTCCTAGGTATACTTGCCTTGAGACACAAACAGTTCACCTTCCCGCTGCCATATTTCAAATCCAGGGAAATAATGAAGGAGGCCCAAATCCTTCATCTCGAACTCCTTTGCAAGATCTGCCTTGCATGAGTGTATCAACTGCACATCACCTGTTAGTATTAAATCATCAACATAAAGAACAATGATTAAAAACTTACCCTCCACCACAATTTGGTACAGGTTTGCATCCGCCTCACTCTTGGTGAATCCAAGTACAGTGAAACAACTTTCGATCCGAGTGTACCAAGCACGAGCTGCTTGTTTCAGCCCATACAATGCTCTTTTGAGCCTGCACACATGCGACTCGCTGCTGAAGATCTCAAATCCTTCAGGCTGCTCAATGTACACTTCTTCCTCAATGATCCCATTAAGGAACATAGTCTTCACATCCATCTGATGAATGTTCCAACCCATCTGTGCTGAGAGAGCAAGGATGGTCCTTATGGAAGAATACTCTGTGACAGGTGCAAAGGTTTCTTCATAATTAATCCCCTCGTTCTGTGAAAAGCCCTAGGCAACAAATCTTGCCTTATACTTCTCAATGCTCCGATTAGTAGCTTGCTTTACCTTGTAGATCCATCTTGATCCTACAATTGATTTACCCACCAGCCTTGGAACAATCTCCCAAGCACTTTTTCTGACAATGGAGTCATACTCCTCCACCATGGCATCTACCCATGTGGGCTCCTGCACTGCTTCTTCAAAAGAATATGGCTCTGTCATGACAGACTTGCTCATAAGAACCATGTGTCCAGTAAATCAGTTAGGTGACTGTCTCTATCTACACTGTGATGTAGGGACTCCTACATTTTGTGCCGCATCAAGCTTCAGTCTCTCAGCTTTTTTGGTACGCTTCCTGCTAATTCTGGTGATTGGTTCTGCATGAGTGGACTCCTCCACTCCATGAATCTCCTCCTGTGGCTGATCCATGTCAGGAGGCTCATCTATCGGAACTGGTAGTTCCTCCTCCGCATGCAAGTCTAGCTCCCTCTCAAGCATAGCTCGTGCAACACCCACAATCGTTCTGTTCTTCCTCTTCGCGACCCCATTCTGCTGTGGGTTATGAGGCACTATGAGTTCTCTTTGAATTCCTTCTTTCCTACATAAGTCTTTGAATTCGCCCGAGATATATTCACCACCATTATCGCTCCACAGAGCCATTAGGGGAATTTTGAGGTCTAAAATGGGCCTCCTAAGGAAATAATAAAATAATAGCTAAACCAATAAAATAATATTTATGAATTTTCAATTCACTTTTTTCACTACAATCCATTTAACCATAGTTAAATTCAATTCAAAAGTTGTACCAAAATAAAATTAATAAAAAATTGTATTGATGTGACTATAAATAAGAATGAGTTTTTCAAGAAAAAGTCATTATCATTGAACAACTAATGCATTTGTCCTTTGTACTTAAATAATTTAAAATAAAATATAAATATAAATTTATAAATTCTTAATTATATTATATGTTATTAATTAAAATTTATATTATTTAAATTGTATAATAACATGTAATTAATATATTATATAAAAATAATATAATATAATATAATAAATGTATATGGATATGCATTGTTTCTTTCAAGAAATATGAAATGACAATAATATATTTTTATTCAAAAAGTGTGAAATGAAATTTATTATGAGTACTTTACTTTGACTTTAAAAGTACTTAGAGCACTACCATGGTTAACCATGAGTTTTTATCCACCATTGAGAATGTGACAAGTAAGTACCTTTAACTCAATCAATGCCACCTTAACCATTAGGGATGATGTCATCCCCTAAAATGTGATTGGTTCTCATAAAGTGAATTTGATTGTACATTTTCCTTAGGAGGCCCATTTTAGACCTCAAAATTCCGCTATTGCTTCACTTGCTTCCCCGACTCCTTCTCCACCAATGCTTTAAACTCATAGAACTTTGAGAATGTTTCACTCTTCTTCTACATGAAGAAGATCCAGCATCTACAAGAATAGTCATAAAAAAATAACATAATACCTGTGTTTTTCTGTTGAAGCAACCAAGAAAGGTCCACAAACGTCTGTGTGAATTCTCTCCAAGATCACCGAAGCACGATTCTCCTTCTCATGAAAGGTGGTCTTCACAAACTTACCCATAGTACATCCCTTGCACTGATCTTACTACGCAAGAGTACCCTTGGGAAGTCCAGTAGAAATCTGCTGCAAAATCTTCAAGGCACCATGGTGAAGATGGCCCAATCTCCTGTGCCATAATTCGCCCTCATCCCGGCTCACCACTTCTTCTGCTTTTCCCACCATTGTAGCTCAGCCATCTACCTCCATATTGTAGAGATTCTTGACTTGAATCCCTATCCTCTTGGTTTGACCTATTGTTTTATGTCGTAGGAAAGCTTTTCCATCGGTGAAAAAATTGTCATAACCTCTGTCCTCCAACATCGCGACTGAGACCAAGTTCTTCTTTAGACCTAGAACATGTGTAATAGCTTTCAACATAAATGGTTTACCTAACTCCCTATCAAAGGTAATGGTACCAATTCCGGTCGCACTGTATCGCCCATCGTCGCCCATCTCTATATGCATTTATGTCCTTCTCCAAGTCACTAAACAACTCCTCGTCTCCGTCTATTGGAAAGCTCCATTACTATCAAGACACACACCAAGCCAATCCCATTGAGCTTGGAAACCAAGATGACTGTTAGAAATCAAGTTCACTTCAAGGCTAAGGTCTTCCAGCCTACGCCTATGTTTCTTGTTCTTCTTTTTCTGTGGGCAGTTAGTGGCAAAATTCCCATGTTCGTGACAGTGAAAACACTTCACCTTGGACAAATCCTGCTTCTTGCCTTTAGCCTCGGATTTTGGATGGGATTTCTTCCCCTTCCCTTTCCTTGCTTTGGCAACCAAAGTGAAATTATTTTCATCTTCATTCTTTGATGAAGAGTCATCCCTGGTACTTCGCCTTATCCCCTCCTACACAAGATCCGACCAAAGTTGCTCCCAACCCGGAAGTTTCTCCTGTCCATTGACAGAGTCTTCGTAGCTATGCCAACTCTTCTGAAGCCCAAGGAGAGCCAAGCTCACCAATTCATCATCATCAACAGTAATCCCCACACTTCCCAGTTCATCCCTACAGTGGACAAACTTCGTGAGATATTTTGGAATATTTTCGCCCTTCTCCATTTTTATTTTTCTGAGCTTATCTTTCAACGCCAACTTCCTCTGGTCCCTGCTACTTTGGAAAAAATCTGTCAAAGCCTTCCACATTGCAAATGGAGTGGTTTTCCCATGAAGGCTTGACACAATATGGTCCTTCACACCTTCCAACATAATTCTTCTTGTCTTTGCTACCTTCTTTTGCCATGCGTCAAGTAATGCAGCATCGCTAGAACCCAGCTTAGGAACATTGCTATTGATGAACTCCTTCAGTCCATTATCCTCCAACACCGCCTCCATCCTATCCTTCCAGGCTATTTAATTCGAGCTTCTCTCAAGGCCATACTCCAATCGCAACCCATTGAAAGACATCTCAATGTATACTCAACTGTCGCACCAAGAATTTTCTGCAGCAAATTCGAATTGTCCACCAGCACAAACTCAGCAATTCTTCACAATTGCAATCTTCAAGAATTAACACTGCTCTGATACCATGTATAAATTATATAACATAAGCATGAATATATCCAGATTCTCCTGATCTAACAATATTTATCTTCTTGCTAAATATAGAATCCTTCCACTGTTAATCTTTTATGGAAATTTAAAACTCAATTGCAAACAAATGAAGCAATAAAAACAATCGCACATAACACAGTTGTTTAATGGGAAAGCTTGAAGATGAAAACCCCAACTATCATATATAATGTATCATGTAGATCATGTAACAATCACATACAAATATTAGTACATCAATCTCTCAGTACAATACAAT
The DNA here is from genome assembly GCA_034641835.2 of Pinus albicaulis. NCBI lineage: Eukaryota > Viridiplantae > Streptophyta > Pinopsida > Pinales > Pinaceae > Pinus > Pinus albicaulis. Next base: position 28,917 of record JAXQQM020089594.1, read on the forward strand.
CATCACACACTATCATGAAGAAATTTGCAAATCCATGCACTGATTTCTTGCCACCTGATAGCCTACCTCCACTGCGCAATACCTGTTGAAGAAGGCCTCTGAATGAATTCAAATTGGTCTTGCCTTGACTGCGCAATCCTCATTGGCAACTCCAATGTGTGTGTGATGCAATCAATGCATCACTATAGTCACAACAGATAGTCCATCTCACCCTTTCACCTATCTCTCCATTAGGTCTCCATTGAAACTGACATGCACTTTAGTTAACTGCTGTATTTGTTTATTTGATTAATGAGTTATTATTTGTGAATTAATTAAATAATTAATTCACTCCACTCTCACTATTGTATCATTCAGTTAGACTAGATACAACTAGCTCAGCTGAGTTTAACTCCATTAACTGAGTTAAACCGAATAACAACTCCATGAACTACTCTTCCAACTCTGTCATAACTTTACCACTTCAGTTCTAACTGATTCCTCCATGCATGAACCACTAGTAAACCCTATGAATTTCATAATTCCTTTAGCCCACTAATTTTCCAAATCTGTATACTGAAATAAAGTGCTCCAAGAGAATAAGTTGTTGTTTATTGTCGGATTATTAGTAAGAGCTAATAATAACCGACATGCATCTATTTTTAGATCGACGATATATAAATAGACTTTGCCCAATATTCTAAAAATAGAATTTCATCTATTTTTCCAACTTGACCAACCATCCACAAATAGCATCCTGCAACTTCTGAAATATGATCACCATGTCTAAAAATAGACTTGCACCTAAAAATAGCCTACGGGCCCACTTAGTGAAGGTGACTAATTTTCACTAAGCTTCATCATCTTGTTGAATCTCAACACACCTAAGGGTTTTGATTCTCTTTAATCAAATTATTTTAGGGCATTTGGTGACGAATTCAAGGCTGGAGAACCAATGGCTTTCCAACACAAAGATGACATGACATAGGTTGATGCACCTTCATCCACAACTGCTTGATGGATGTCAAGACCATTAATAACAACTTGAATAATGAGCACAATTTGATGCGGAAGTCATGGAATGAAATTCTCTAGATCGAAAGCAAGAAGGCTAGTATCGGTATGATCAACCCCACCAGTCGTGGACAACAAATCTCTTCACTGTGATGAACAACTCTGAAGTACTTCTAGCACTGACATCGCAGACGATGCTTGAGCCAAATCTTAAAAAATATTGTAATGGTGAGTGTCACGGGCATTAGGATTATAAGAAGACTTGTGGAGTACACCTTTGGAAGGTGGTCGCACAATGGATTCAGCATTGGGCCTTTCGATTTAAAGAGGGCCAATAACAGGTGGAGGGGGAGGACCATCAACGATCTCCTTTCCTGTAGCCTAACACGAGCCAATATAATATTTCGACTAAGTAGCAATAGAAACGGCTGCAAAACCGTTCATCATGAACACTTGAGAGCTAAATGAGGCAGAGGACTGAGGTTGCTCTACCATTTGAGTCTGCTAAGACGGGAAAGGTTCTTTAAGAACAGCTGGAGTTCCCTGGGTGCCTTTGATCAGATGGCTCACTTCGGACCGTCGAGGGTAGTCCTTGGTGAAGTGCTCATCATCACAAATCAAACAAGGGTACTTCAGTTTGCATTGAGAACCATCGCCAGCATGAGGTTTCTAAGAATCCTGTTTCGGGGTGTCGACTTTGGCCTTACCTTTACCCTTATTTTTACCTTAAGAAGCATTGTCCATAGGATTGGCCTGAGCATCATTCACTTTTGCGGGTTTACCAGAATTCGAAGTGGACTCAGAAACAACATTATTGGAAGAAGTGGAATTCGGCTTCCCAGAGTTTGAAGATGAAGACTTCTGAGAAGTTCGAGACATGAAACCAATAATACCATCGACGGATGGAGTCCCTGGTGGTTTAGAAGTTCCAGGTCAGGGAGCATCAGGCAAGATATCATATAATGTGGCAGATTGAGAGTAGACAAGATCAAGGTACTGGGCATAAGCAATGGCTTTTTTCCTCGGTTACACATGCCCCCATAGCTATGTCTTTGGAAATTTGATTGACAAAGGAGGTAGTGAACCAATGAGTTAGAAGCTGATCAGGAATTTCGAATTTGATCATGTGACGACGACATCGCCACTCATGAATATGATCTGAGATATGAGTATCTCGGTCCTGTTTCAATGAAGTGAGGAGGTGCGTCTCGGTCTCATAGCGGACTGGTAACTGAAAATGTTTAAGGAAGGCCATAGCTAAAGAATTAAAATCTTGGAAGACACCACAAGGTAGCTCAATGTACCACTTTGTAGCAGTACCAGTAAGAGTTCGCTGGAAAAGATGGAGTCTAATAGAATCGTCAACCCAAGAATTAGAGGAACACCATAAATGGTAAGTCATAACAAGTGCTTGGGGGTCTTCGCCAGACTTGCCCTCAAATTTAGGACAATCACAAGGAATCTTGGTCGGAACCGGAGGCCAATACGGGCTATGAATAATGGGATCATTCATTAACTTTGACACATTAGGTAATTCCAACGTAGCAAGAAACAGTAATTGAGTCATCGGAGGTCTTTGATAAGGACCCGTATGTACATTCCACCCAGTCCGAGCAAGATTTTGTCCACATACATTCTGTCCCAGAGCATTTGGATCATAGTGATTAGAAGCAGGATAATTCGGTTGATAGTGGGGTTGAGGACTAGGATACTGAGTCGAAGTAAACCACTGAGGTCCTTGCTGAGCAGTATAAGGAGTCTGTTATGGAATGTAAGCATGGATTTGCGTTTGATGATATACAGGTGGATTTTGAGGGTAAGGAACTTGGGGCACACTATATACTAGTTGATATGAACCTAGAGGGTAGTAAGCGCCTTGCGGTTGAGCAGGTTGTCCTGGCTGAGCAGGTTAAGCAGGATGCTAAGCGGGAAAACCTGATTGACTATAGACAGGTAGAACTGGCTACTGAAATGATGGAACCGGCTGAGGAGTAGGTTGAACCGATTGCTGAGATGGTTGAACCGAGTACTGAGGGACACTGGGTTGTCCTTGTGGGAAAGGTTAACCCGATGGTTGCGATGGACCAGGTTGTCCCTGATAACCAGGTTGACCTAGAGAAGGACCGTAGGGTTATCCTGGTTGCACAACATTTTGGCCTGTAGAAATTTGAATAGCTGATATGTTATCCACCGAGATTCTCCTGATCACACACTATTTTAACTTCCTGCACAATACAGAATCTCTTCTACCATTGATCATTACATGCGGAAATAAAATCAATTGCATGCACACATTAAAACCATAAAAATTCACACATATGAACACAGTATGTAATGGGAAAGCTTAAAGCTGAAAACCCCCAACTATATGTATATTATATATGTCATAGAGATCATGTAACAATCATCATACAAAGCTCCTCACAAGCTCTCAGTACAATTTCCACTTGCTACACACTAATCAGGCCCGATCTTGCAAATCCCATGCATCGATCTTTGCCAGCCTTTAGCTTGCCTCTACTGTGCAATCACTGCTGAAGAATGGCTCATGATGAGTTCAAATTACCCTAGCCTTGCTCATGCAGTCTCTAAAGGCATCTCTATTAAGTGTTGGATGCAAACCATGCATCACTTATAGTCACAACTGATAGTCACACTTGCCCTTTCACCTATCTTTGCACTGGTCTCCACTGAAACTGTCCATGCACTGAAGTTAACTGATGTATTCTTTAGTTGATTAATGAATTTATAATTAGTGAATTAATTAATAATTAATTCACACCACTCTCACTAATTGTATCAATTAGTTAAACTAGATACAAATGGCTCAACTATGTTTAGATTAGTTAAACTGAATACAACTCCACTAACTTCCTCAATCAACTCCACCAAACTCTGTCACATGAGTTCTAACTGAAGTATCCATGCAATAGCTTCACTTAACCCTCAGGAATAGCGTAATTCCTTCTGTCAGCTCCTGTGCCACATCTGTGCACTTAACTGAAGTGCTCCAAGAGAATAAGATATTGTTTATAGTCCAAATATTATTAAGAGCTAATAATATTTGACATATCTATTTTTAGACTGGCAATCTAAAAATAGATTCCGCCCAATATGTCTAAAAATAGAAATCCATCTATTTTTCCAACTTGACCAACCATCCACAAATAGCATCCCACAACTTATAGAATATGCTCCATATGTCTAAAAATAGACATAGTCTAAAAATAGACTTTGCGACAAAAATCACCTGTGTGGCCCCCACCTAGTTTAGGTGATCACTTTCCAACTAGGATTAGGAATGATGTTTCAGGATGCCTCCTTCACTGTTTCTTGTTGCAATCTTCAACACTCCCTCTCAACAAGAAAGGACTGTCTTTGCATGCGACATGCAACTCCATGCATTCGCCCCGCAACCTTCACAAGCGCCATGCAACTCCATGCATCTGCTCTGCAACTCCCTTCCGAATCGAATAGCCTCAAACAACTCAATCACGTCCGATGCATTCATCAAATTCTTTGACTTCGTTAGTACCACCTACACATGTCATCAAAGAACCACCGTGTTGTTGAACTCTTGCAATTCCATGCACTCGCACTTCACACAACTCGATCCACGCCTAGTATCCAACACCTGCTACTTTGATCCTCACGATCACCCAACCGATCATGTTACCATGAGTTGTACACCTTCTAGGTTGTGTTCAATTCAATGAGGATCCACACCATCTCGTTAACCTACCTTAAATCTCCTGGGATTTAATCATGCATGTCGCCCCCCACCTCTCACATGGTGGGTATATCATGACTCCTTCCAGCACATCCTGGCACCAATTTCTTCCATGGAGACACGCACTCCATGATCCTCATCTCTTCGTAAGTGCTCCACATCCCGAGGTTCACTCTTACCTACATGCAAAACTTGCTCCCTCTCAAGCATCAATTGCATGTCTTTCTTGCACTTCCCAACAGTAGGAAGCTCTGTAGAAATCCCATCTACTTCAAGTCTGTAGAGATTCTTTGCTCAAATCCCAACCTTCTTGACTTTTCCTGTTGCCTTGTGCCAAAGGAAAACTTTTCCTTCACTAAATACAACATCATACCCTTTATCCTCTAACATTGCGACTGAGATTAAATTCTTCTTTAAACCTGGAACATGAACTACATCTTGTAAAAGAATGAGTTTACCTGACTTCCTCTGAAAGGTGATGGTACCAATGCCAGTCGCATTGTATCGTCCATTTTCTCCCAAATCAACATGTAATTGGAGATCTTTCTACACCAAGTCACTGAAAAGATTCACATCTCCCGTCATGTGAAAGGAAGCACCACTATCAAAATACCACCCCAATCCCAATGCACCAAACACCATGCATGTGATCAATGAGAAGTCCAGCTCAAATTGTGAGGCAAGAGCCTCACCAGCTGCAGATCCAGTAGCCTGCTTGTTCTTCTTCTTCTGTGGACAATGCATGGCGAAATGCCCATGCTCGTGACAGTGAAAACACTTCACTTTGGACATGTCACGCTCTTTACCATCTGCACCGGATT
>JAXQQM020072392.1:0-253568 GCA_034641835.2 Pinus albicaulis
ATGCAAGTCTACGCGAACGACGGGGAAAGGGATTTTATTCTTCCATGATGACTGATTTATTTTATGACCAAAAATAAATAAACAAAATAAAATGTTAATGCTAGGAATTTTTTTTACCAAGAAACTGTGAACAACAAAATACCTCATGGCAAACCAAGAAGTACGGGCAGGTGTCGAGCCATAAAAAGGTATCTTTCAAACACCTAATTAGCTTACATTAATCATCAATCTAGGAGTGACTTTTTATTTCAAGAGTGTACTCTGTCTGAGGCTACAATTATCTAAGAGTAATGCTGTGAAGATGTAGTACAGAATTCTGAATACAAGAATAAACAAATGCTTGTAAAGGAATCTAATTACAGCAACACAAATGGAAATGCTCTGAAACTTTAATTAAATCAAACTGCAAAACATCGATTAGGGATACAGTAGAAATAACTCTTTCCCTTAGAAATCGATGCAAGATAACCAATCTGGAGACTTGGAAGCAATAACCAGTGTCCTCTACAGTTGGTGATCTTTAAAACAATCGGAATAAAATGAAACTCAAACTTCTTGCTGATAAAGATAACTGAAAGGAGCTGCAAATGCTAAAAATGAACAACAACTTGTAACTCCTACGCATACACAGCAATTGTAACCAAACTATCTGCTAAAGTAAAGCTATGAATCAGAAGTAAGCAATAACTAGAAATGGAACAGCAATATAATTTGAACAGCAATTACAAACTTAACTAACTTCAATCTATCGCCGACCAATACTACAAATCAATCGATCACAAAGAATCGTAAATGAATAGAATAATAACTTAGATTTGAATACAGAACAGTAAATCTTCACAATTATAGGAGAATAAATGAACAACAAATGTATTTCTTGCAAAGATTCAAATAGCAATACAACTCATTAATGAATCTGTATCCAATCTAACGACAGTCAATCAATTCTGTAATCGAAATAAACTGTAAACACAACTTCACACAAAAGTAAACAAAGATTAAGAATACAAACAACAAGGTAATTCCACTAGAGCCAAGCCCTTAGCAGCAGTGAAATATTGCTAGGCTACTTCAGAACTTAAGAGATGAAACGAAACACGTGCTTGATATTAATTGAACATAAAGTATTACAGATGTTGTTCTCTCAAAGCCGGGAGTCAATAAACATAGTATTATAGAGGAAATGTCTGAATATAAGAAATTTTTCTGACCCTTTGATCACTAAAGGAATTTCTTTATATATTAGACCCTGACAGACAAGAAAAGGAATAAGATGAGTTTGAACAACGATCCCTCAGGATCGAAGGATCCTGAGGGATTCGCTCCTCTTCATTTTGTTATCATCTTGTTTACTTTGACCGAGGCCGAGCTGTCCCCTGCCTCTTTTTAGCAATTCGTTCAGATCTCCTTGTCTTTGGCTGGATGTGGTTCAACGCTGATGGAGCAGCAGTTACATTGATCTCAGCCTCACCTTTGGTACAGCTGTTCGCTTCGTCTAATCCCTGTTTTATCAACAAAAAGCATCCTTTAGTCATCTTTTTACAATGAACGTAAACCTTTCCAATACCATCATAATTCTTATAATAAATTACCTTCTCAAGGCAAAAAGGAGTATGTCTATAGTAAAAGAATGAGAAGATACATAGTAATTTCATACCTTTTTCACTGCCCAACATACCCCCCTGCTTAATCTTTTTCATGTCCTCATGAAAACTATAGTTCACATGGAGAGCAGTCAAAGAATAAGCTGGATAAGGTTTGTCATAAAAAAGCCTAAAACCATGTAGTGCAGTTAGTTCCTCAAAAACATGCTCTGTTTGTCCATCGGGGAGTTCGTAAATGGCTTTGTAGTCTGAAGCAGGGTACCATGCAATAGGGCTTCGAAACCTACACCCTAGCCAGAATGGTCCTTATTTTAAAATAAGATGACTATAGGAAACTAAGCGGTCTGTAGCTAGCCCAAAGTTTTTATAATTAAATGGTTCTCTATTTTTCACATTCTGATTGGAAATTCTCCACTGGACCTTAACTGCTATATAAGCTTGGTTTCTAATGGATAAGAAATAATTTTTTCCATTCAAGATAATTGACTTATGGACAGGCCCCAATACTTGGATAACGCCTTTCTTTATCATAAAACTTCTCTTCCTAGCCCAAAATTGGGATGGGTTCTGAGGTTCACTCCTAACCCAAAAATCTAATTCATTCTCTTGCCTTTGGAAAGCATTATAGGCTTTAAGCCATTTTAATTGATTTACAATAAAGGAAATAAATGCCTGATGTTGGATATCTCCCACAAAAGGGCTAGGATTTGACTCACAATCGTTTTCAAGTATTAGATTATGTAAATAAAATTCACATAAAAGGCGTTGTACTTTGATCCCATAAAGTTTGAAGCATGATACAAAGTCATCTATAGTTTTTAGCTCTATGGATTTCCCTACCTTAATTGCCTTAATCTTTAGCTGTAAATATCTTTCTAGTAAAAATAAAGCATAGTTTTTGGCGGGGCATCTACAGGCTAAGACATTAGTGTATAGGGAGCAGAGAGTGTTCATTCGATTGTAGGCTAGTTTTAATTGGTTCATTACCTTGTCAGACTTTTCCTTTGCTCTTCAACACTTTTCGTGAGCTTCTGCTTCTGCTTCATGAATACTCTTCATTTGTTGCTGCAGCTCCTGATATCTCTTCCTTGGGACAGTGTCTTCTTCCAACCTTTGCCTTTCTATTCGGGCCTGTGCCAACTCCTCTTGGATTCTGGCTAGTGTCGAATCACTAAAAGTATGCTGACTACTAGATTGCATGTTTTCACTTGAAACAGGTCCCTCTAAAACAGCTTGTGTTGGAACAACTATTTGTTGTTATGTATCTCCATAATTGGGTTCAGGCATGGCTTCTTCAACTTGGGGGTTCCTCTTAGTGGTCACTTTTCTCTTTTTCGAAGCTCGCTTAGTAGCTATGCTTCTTCTCTTAAGGGCTCGCTTAGGCATTTGTTTCATTCTCAGAACCCTAATGGTTTGCCTGAGCTATTCTACGAGTTTATGAAGCTTCATTCGCTCCCTGCGAAGCTTTTCAATCTCAGTTACTTTCATCCTCTTTTTTTTACTGGGACAACTGTTCCTTTATCTGAACCCATTTTCTCGACAGGGTGTTGGTCCATATCAGCAGTGCCTTCAGTTAAGTTCTCTTCTTGGTCTTCTGCTTGGGGTTCCTCTTCCACATTCATATGCCCTTGGCTAAGTTCTTTAGGAATCATATCCTCGGTTAACTCTGCAATCTCCTGAGGGCTTCCAAGTTGGGATATTACTTCAGTGTTCTCTTTTTCTTGTTCATGCCTTTCATGGGAAGCAACCCTAGCTTCACTAGGGTTTGCTGTTTCATCCAGCATTTCTTCAGCTGTATCTTTGTTGACTACAGAGTGCTCCTGTAACTGATTAATATCAATGTTAAGATCCAAAGGGCTATGAGGCTGCACATAATCACTCATATTGGCCAGAATTTGGGCCAATTGGTCTTCCTGTAAAGGGCTTACGGTAGCATTCTCGGGAGGCTCTGTTCTTTCTTTGTCGCTGTTATGATTATCTCCGTCCTCCTCGCAGGTATGATAGCTTCCTTCTTCCTCATCCGAATTGTTAGCCACCTATAATATTTGATTATAGCAAAAGGTGGCTAAGATTTTTTGAGCCTCCAAGGAACAAATTTTATCACTAAAAATTGTTGGCTCTTGAAGAATTTTCTAGGCCTCATGCCTCTGTCCAAAATATTCATTTGATGTTCCCATTTTTATGCTCGGAATTTCTACTGATTTCATGAGAAGAAACTGCTGTAAAACCATCATTTTTTCCCTCCCCCTCTTCCAAACTTGCCTTCATTTGTTTCCCCTTTTCTTCATAAATTTCCTCTATTTTTCATGTTTTCCTTTCTTCCCTTCATGAAAAACCCCTTTCCATAGTTAAAAAATCACTTTTTAACTATTTCGGAACCCCCATTTCCATTGAAAAATTATGAAATTTTCATAAAAAACAAAGTTTTATTACTATGGACCTAAGCCCCTTTAGGGCTAAGTCCTAAACCACTTCCCCACCATACGCTTTGGGGCTGGAACCACATGCTAACAGGTTAAGGTGCTTATCACATCGCAAATTTTCAAAGGACGCAAATCTTTGCGATTAGTTTTGTGTTGAAAAAATCTCCGGTTGCGATCAACCCCTTTTATTATGAATCCCGGGTCTCGTGTTTCTTCTGCAGAAAACCAAGAGTTTAAATCCCGAGCACTAATCGCATTGGAAAGAAACAAATGCACAGGTCTTTTACCATGTTCCGAAAAACTCTGATGTGATTAGCCTATGTGTCTGAACCCCCAATCATATTATTTTTTTCATATAACTATAGAGCCCACCACAGGCGCTTAAAACCCTTATACATTTCACTCCCGATCATTATTTTTTTTGTAAAAACCCAAAACCTGCTTATCCAAAGTTTTAACTTAAAAACTTAAGTCACATGTTGAAAATATTTCAATGGGTAGATTAAAAAGACCGATCGTGCAATCGAAATCGGAGAAATCTAATGGGTTGATCGAAAAGACCACATCAAAATGTTCCGATGCGATTGAGTCCCTGTATATATAAGCTCCTCGCCCACCTTTTTTCATATGAATTTCACCCCAGGACCAAGTGTTGAAGTCTCGAAGCGCCTAATCGCATCAGAGATTTTCTTTGGTGTGGTTTCAGTATTCACTACCTCTGATTGCGATTGGCCGATCGCGCAATTGCATCGGCCCTTTCTCCAATTGCGCAATCGCATCACCTCCTTCCCGACCTCGATTGCTACTCCCCAGATTCACTCTCCGCCGTTGATCTCGTTTTTAGATCAACGACCATCACTTAATCGCATCGGCGACTTCAATCGCATCGCAAAGATACATCGCATGGTTTGTTTTCCCCCTTCGATCGGCCAGTCCCCTGATTCGTTCTCCACCGTTGATCTACTCCTTAGATCGACAGTCTGCACTTCGTCGCATCGCTTATTTCAATCGCATGCACTTGCCTACCACCCCCGATTGCGATCCTCTGATTAGATCTGGATCGTCCACGTTGTTTGGTCTCAACCTAGTCTCCTAAATTGAGTTCATTTAATTGTCAACTAGGGTTGGTAAACTGCTGAAGTGAAGTGCACTGTATGTGCCTAGGTGTTTGTTTCTTAATGCGTTGTATTTAGTGTTTTCTGATGTTTTTGGTCTTTTGATGATTTTATGTTCACAGGAAAAAGAACTAAATGCTGGTGGAAGGAAACTACTAATTAAAAACAGAGTAAAGCCTAATTGGTTGATGACAAATGACAAGTGCAAATACTGAAACAGAATCAAACCTAAACTATGACTAAGCAGAATACCAAGCTTGATAATGACTTCAAGAAAATGAATCAAAACATGAACTTAACTTGTCCAATTCTTTTATCAAAGGTATTTTGGGAGAGCTTGAGAAATGGTCAGCTAAGTATACAAATTCTCCTAACTAAACAATTAAACAATCAGCTTATAATGAGACAACATTTTATCCATGATTAAAGATTTGTGGAAACATATTTGGAGAAAAATATTGTTAACATCATAAGATCTTCTACTCTAAGACTAGCTCCTAACTCTATTCTGCAACTTAGTTTGACACCACTACACTTCACTCAAAGGTTATAGATTTTGAGAATAGTCTTTTGAGGAAAGGTTTGTTTGTGAGATGATAAAGGAAGTTGCAAAAGTACTTCAGGCCTTAGGATGATACTGTCTTCTGTCCAGATAGTTATGAGTCAATTATAGATTTGGAACAAAAGAAGGTTTTGTAAATAATGAAGGCCGTGTTGTTTAAGTTTAACAACTAATGTAATCTAATATGCAATGGATGACAACTAAATGTGGAGTGAAAATGTAACGAGTTAAGCTAAAACTGAACTTAAGATGTCACTAGTCTAAAACAGTGCTGAACTAACAAGCCATTATCAAACTTAAAACAAATAACAGAGCATGAGTTAAATGCAATTTGACTCCGGAGTATCCTAACTAAGTTATCATGCATTAATCTATGGGATTATACAGCCTGTTTTGTCCATCATGAATGGTGTTTTGGAAGAGATTCTTAGAACAATCCTGGCTGTACAATTCAGTGCAAATGCAAACATAAAGACTGAAAGCAATTTAAAAACTAAGATATCACAGCTATCTCCTACCCATCATTATGATATTTTGGAAGAGCGTTTTAAGAGAACGATCAGCTATGTTACTGTGAAAAAAAACAATTGAAACATTCAGTATCACAGTCATGCCTTAGACATCATAAGGATTTTTTTGGAAGATTTTTCTTAGTATAAGTTCAACTGTGATAGTGAACAAAATAAATTACAATTAAATCCTACAACACTATAGCCATTTCCCATTCATTATCATGATATTTTGGAAGAGTTTCTTCTTTTGGAAGAGTTCTTAGAACAAGTATAACTATAGTGGCTAATGAAATTAACAATGAACTCAAACTTCAAAAACGTAAAAACAACTAAGATACTTATCTAAATTACGAAAGTAAAGCCGTGCAGGAGGCAGGGGCCCTCTACCACCAGACGGAATCTAACTCCAAATCAACTCAACGCATTCAAAGCAATGTTGTTTTCTTCATTAAAGGAAAAATAACTTGAAACAGAGTAGTCTCGGTCTTCAGAAATATAGCATGAAATCTAAGAAAAATCTAGAGCAAAATCTAGCCTATCTCTCGGTTTCCCAAGTGTTTTTATAACAAATTTACATAACAGAACTTGCAACAATACAGGGATCCTTGTATTTCCTTATCAAAATCACATTAGGACTCTGAAGATGGCAACGTAAAGAGAAAAAGGACATCTGGACTAAGACAGTCCTATTAGAAGTCTGCTTCCTTAAATGAGTTCCCACGTACCAAAACCACGTCCAGAATTTGGTTCTTCCTTCATGGTGAGCAACGAATGATGTGGACATGACGTGGAATATACCCATATGTGGTTTTTCTTGAGAGGACACCTGGAACATGCCTGAACGTGAAGACAGCTGTAGAATTTCCGATTAGCTACAGAATGTCTGCATTCTGTAGCCAGTTTGCATTATAATGACAAAATCACAAAACTTAGCAAGTTAGCCATGTTTAATCATTCTAAAAGTAATTTTAACTAATTTCATTGATCAATTGGGCCTGGGATATCAATGGAAAAAGGAAAATGAGGTGAAGTAAGATGAAAGAAAGCACAATCTTGGGGCTCAACATACCCCCATTGCTGACTTCTTGCATGTCCTCATGCAACTTATTCCATAAACTCAGAGGCTTCTGCAAGAACATCTAATCCTCTCCTTTTTCTTTTCCTGGAAATTAAAGGTCTTCTGGGTTTTCTGATGGCTAACTTGAACCTTAAGTTGATAAGTGCCCTGATTAGCTTCTTGTTCCTCTTTTTCAACTTTTCATTAGCCTTTTCCACTTTGTCCACTTGTAGAGATAAGGTTGAGTTCATACTGGTTTTGAGTTTGACTTGTTCCTTCAGAATATCATTCTCATTTTTGATGTGTCTATTAAGTATTTCCAGCTCATACCTATCTCTTCTTAACACATCTATTTTGGACAGTGGAGGACTAGGGGTTCTATCTCTACTCTCTGAAGCTTTCCTTTCCAATGTTTCAACATAGTCATAAACTTCTTGCTGAGCAGGGTCAATTTCAGGGGTTTCTTCATTAAAATCCTCTTCAACATCTTCTTCAATAGATGTTTCCTCATCTTCTATATTTATCACCCCTTTTTGTTTGATCTGAGTTTTCCTTAGTTTCCCCCTGAGTCTATGGCTTCTTCTTGGCTGGGATGATCCCTCTTATTTTTCTGTGGCAGACTTTCTGATTACCCTTTCCTTCTTAAGTTGTCTCTTAATTTGAGTCAACTTCTCTGAGATTATTTCTTCACTACTTTCCTGTACTATTTTGTCAATTTCAATTTTAGAGGCTCTCCATTTTCTGCTTCTCCTTGTAGGCTGATGTTCAGGTGAGGGCTCTTTTGGCTCTTCAAAATGATTTCTTATCAAGAAATTATCCCAAGTATCATTTGTTTTGGCTAAATGGTGTTCAATTAAAATCTTAACCAAGCCATGATGGTATAGAGTTGTCTCTAAGAATTGGACCCTTCTTTGAACACAAGAAGCCATATTTTTCAAACTTTGAAGAAAGAAATAGGGCAAGTTTAACTCTTCCTCCAGAAAATGCATTATCAGTCTAATATGGTAAACATAAAATGTGCCATATCTACCTTCACATGCGATAAATTTTTGCAGAATAAGCAATATATTTCTCATTTATTTTTCAATACAGAACTTGGAATTCCCTTCTTAAACACAGTGACATCCATACCTGGTGATTTTAGAATTTGCTTCCATGATTCATTATGGAATTCTCTGTTTTTGAACCATCTCTCTCCATTTCTAAGCAATCCCGTTGCTTCTGCAATGAAAACCTCTGTGACAGTGAATTTAACATCTCCCACTTCAACCTCAGCTCCTCTAAATGACCTTGCAAATGTTTTAGTGACTTCTTTGTGGAAGCCATTAAATTTCTCAAGAAATTGTAGCCATCCTACCTGTTGCAACATTTCTCTACTTTGAGGGTATCCTTCCAGGTATTTTGTACCCACTGGTTCAGTTCTTACAATGAGGCCCATAATTCTTTCTTCAATCTTCAGATTAATACTCTTTCTGCCCACGGAAAAAATAACTTCAATCTTCAAACTGATATACTTTTGGTTCACAGTGACAATGGCTTCAATCTTCAAACTGATATACCTCTGGTTGACAGTGACAATAGCTTCAAATTCCACACTGATATACCTCTGTTTCTCGGTGACAATGGCTTCAAATTCCACACTGATATATCTCTGCGTTTATGGTGATAATGCCTCAATTTCTGCTCACGGTGACGGTGCTTCAGTCTCTGCTCATGGTGATAATGCTTCAATCTCTGCTCACGGTGATAGTGGTTTGATATTTCAAATTGATATACCTCTGCTCACGGTGATTGGGATATCTCTGTTTTGCGGAATGAAATGATGAAGGTCTGGCTACGGAATGGAGTGATGGAGGTAGTTACGGAATGAGTTAATGAAGTGAGGTGAAGAAAACAAATCAATGAGTGAAAATACTGCGGAGATTTTTTACAACGGAAAAAAAAATCATCATTAAATGATTTCGCTGGGTGACGTGAGGAAATCAAACACTTCAGCCTTTTTTAACCGCTTAAATGATGGTCGGGTATATAATTTGAAATGAGAGATTTTTATCCAAATTTTGTGGAGGGTATATTTTACATGATCAATAAAAATAATCAAAACAACTTTTTCGAATGATTCATAACTAAAACTATACTAAAGTTTATGATATGCCATTATAATCAAAATTTGTTACCTTTGCTTTTCATCTGCTTTTTGTGGTCTTCATATACTTGGTTCTCCTCTGGAAACCATTATTTTGTGAGTCCTCATAATTCCTCTTAATTTTTCTTGTTTATGGATATACTGGACCATTTTGTTGCAATTCAAATGTCTGCTGATTAGTGCCTTCAGGATCTGTAGCTGCAGAATGACTGATCAGCTGTAGAATGTCTGTTTAGCTTGGAATGGAGTGATTTGGAATATAAGTGAAATGTTATATGGCATGAATGAAGATGGATGATGAGACATGATATGTATGAAGTGGATGATGAAATGGAGTGGAAGAATATAAGAAATGGCCTGCAATCCATGACATGTGTTATTCATTTGCAGCAAGACATCAAACTTTAAATTTTGACATGGAAATGAGGTGGATGAAGTATGGAATGAGATGAATGATATATGGAGTGAAGTGAAGTATGAATGAATGAATGAAATGGAGTATGGATGGATAAGTGAATGGAATGAAATGAAATGAGATGGATCATAAGTACAATGGATCTGAACTTATGATTTTGTACACTACAAGAAAAAAGCACATTGGTGAGGGGCGAAAATGGCCACCATAAGCTCATTGGTGAGGGTCAAAAGAGCCTTCGTCACCAAAAACTGAACGTCACCAAAGGTGGCGTCGCCGAAAGTATAGGTGTTGTGGTGACATTCAAGGTCCGTCACCAATAATAATTTATAGTGACGGATAGTGACCGTCACCATTTCATATGAGCAATGGTGACGGACAATAGCCTCCGTCACCAAAAAAATGAACGTCACCAAAGGTGGCGTCGTCGAAAGTATAGGTGTTGTGGTGACATTCAAGTTCCGTCACCAATAATGATTTATAGTGATGGATAGTGACCGTCACCATTTCATATGAGCAATGGTGACGGACAATAGCCTCCGTCACCAAAAAACTGAACGTCACCAAAGGTGGCGTCGCCGAAAGTATGTGTTGTGGTGACATTCAAGGTCCGTCACAAATATTAATTACAATGACGGATAGTGACCGTCACCATTTCATATGAACAGCAACGATTTTTTGTGATGGAACTTTCATGGCCGTCACTATTAGTGCATATATATGGCGACGTTCATTGACCGTCACCATAAACGCTTTCGTGACATTAAGGTCCGTCACGAATAATGACTATAATGACAAACAGTGACCCTCACCATTTCATATAAACAACAACGATTTACGGTGACGGACCTTTAATGGTCGTCACTATTGATGCACATATATGGTGGCGTTCGTTGACCGTCACCATTTCATATTTTGGTGAGGGTCGAAAAGTCTCACCATAAACTCATTGGTGATGGTCAAAAGAGCATCCGTCACCAAAAACTGATCTTTGTCATTCCCTATATATGAATATCAGGGCACGATGGAATCGAACCACCAACCTCCTGCTTGTAAAGCAGGTGCTCTTCCATTGAGCTAGCACCCTTTAAAGAATTAAATTTAAACTAGAAATTGCCCCTAAAGTTGCAAAGATACACCAAAGGAATAAGAACCATGAAAACCGAAAGAACTCAGTGTCCTTGCTCCTATTTTTATTCTACGACACTCTACAAAGTATGATCTTGATCTATGACGTATTTGTACCGAGTGGTTCTAATTTAATAGTAAATGTTATATTAGATAAAACAAATGAATAACTGAGAGGCCTTACGAGCTAATTTTTAATCCTTACACCAAAATCTCTTAATATTCAAGTCTATGGAACAACTCGTTCAAAGTTCAAACTGAAGTAGATTTTAAATGGAAAGCCTAAAACCAGCTAAGTAGTTTACAAGTTAACATTTTGGATATAAATTCTGTTCAATTTATCTGACAAGTTATGCCATAACCTTGAAACTAGTCTCTTAGCTAAAAGACTTTCTTAAGTTAACAATGACAAAGAAACTTAGTCATGGCAAGAAAAATTCTCTTGTTTTTTCGAATGAGGGTGCATGTAATTTGATAAAGGTTGTATGAGAGTATCAAACCATAAACAGTTTCACTAAAACATGGAAATGACAAAGTCTTGTTAAGCAAGAAAGGTTTAGTTAAATATATGGAAAGCATCGAGCTAAATGATATAATTAAACTAAAAGTAACTGTAAAAAAATGAAATTGCCATCATATACATCGCACCAGCGTATAAATTTGCATCAATGTACTGAATTAATATGACTTCAAAATTTGAAATTTTCCTGCAAGATAACATTTATCATTAAAAAAATCTGATCAAACATGAAGTAATCTCATGAATCTTTCAGATTTATATTGCAATATCCATCTCAAATCAATAGATCCAGAATCTTAAATATTCTTATAACTAGCAATTGCACCAAGAGGTGCAAAGGAACGTCGGAACATGGATAAGAAAAGTGGGGAGATTGTATAAAGAAATAATCAAGCGAAATATACTAAAAATGAAATACAACACATGTGAGGCTAATTTAAATTCAATTGTTGTGAATTTTCAAGTGAAAGGAACAATTTGGAAAGGGAAATGACTCTCTAGCTGGCAAACTACAACTGTCAAAGTCTATTCTACAATTGGCCAATTTTGAAAATATCAGCAAATATGTAGTCCGTTAAGGAACAAAACAGACCAAGAAATATTATCTTGCTGGCCTGGAAGAATGTGTATAAGGCTTGAAGAGGCTTGGGTCTATGTTATGGGGGATTGGATTAATAAGGCTTTAATGGAAAAGATGGTCCAACATATTTCCAAGGAAGAAAAAAATCTTTAAGGCAAACTACACAGGCACCATATCCCCAGAATGTATGCTCGTTCATCTGTGCTTGATTTGATACAACCCAAACATAATGAAGGATTATATTTTTTGGGATAGTAAGGATGGATCCAAGGCTAAGTTTGTGAGAACTCATGGAATTTGAAGATAACGCTCTCTAGCATGGAAGATTTAGCAAGTCTGAAGGGGCCCTTACAACAGCTCTTGGGCTCTATTTTTTGGAACTTTAGGTATGAAGCTGAAGATGGACACCTTTAAGGAGAGAAACAGGAAAATATTGGAGGAATTTAGAACCCAGATCAATAAAGATGCAACAAAACACTCAAGAAAGATCCTAGAAAATTTCAGAATTCCAACGAGGGGGGACAGAATGGCCGAAAATGGAGAGCTTCCAAGACTGAATTGTACATAGTAAAGAGAGGACATGAAAGAAGAGGCAACTTCAACAAAACCTAGAAGAAGGTTTGGGTGAAGGAGGACTTGACTAAAGCAAAGACTTTCTTACATCTATCCACTGAAAAACAACCTAAAACAGGATCAGCTCCTGAGGAAAATGCTTCCTTGGCCCTTCTCAATTCCCCCTTTTCCTCTGCTCCTTATGTGTGAGTACCCCTGCCATATTTGAAGTCATTTTATAGAGAAACATGTCCTCAGCTAGAGCTTTCCTACCTTGTTACCAGATCACTATCAAAACTGGCATATGATATCAGAATCCACAAAGCTTAAAGCAATTTGGAAACATGTCGCCAGTTATGGAGGTTTGGTTAGAAAGAAATAGAAGTATTTTCAGATATCAGTTTATCAGGCAGCCCATGAGAAAGACTAGTAGCATGTGTGGGGACATTTATAATTGAAATAGTAAAAGCCACCCTGTCTAGAGAGACAAAATCCCCCAACAGATGACTGTTGACTTGAAAAACCAGGAGAGCTTGAATCCTCCATCCCTGACAAAGGAAGTGGGACCCGTCATACACAGTCAACCTAAGAGACAAGGAGGATAGTTAAGACACAATAGACCTATGGGAAACTGTAACAAGCTAGCTAAGATAGAGGCATGATCAAGGGATTTAAACTGGCTTTTCAAATATGACTTCCTCATCTGAATTGGAAGAGGACTTTGCCATAATCATCAGAGCCTAATGTAGTCAAGGGGCTTATTTTTCACCTCAGCCATCCTTTGTTTCTCTCAACAGTCTGGTTCAGTAGATGACGAGTACCTTGTGATTGAAGATTATGAGCACCAAGACATCATGGTGAAGAAAATGCTAGAGAGAAAGCAAAGAGGCCATGGAGAGGGGGATGGAGATTTGAACCCCTACCTGTGATCCCTCAGAACCACTAAGGAAATAGACCCCCCTCATTATCATAAAGTTGTGTCTGACAGCAATGGCTGTTCAAAATGATGTGGAAGGGCAGCTGCATGAAAGGAGGATACAAAACACAATAATTATGTAAAGGGTGGCTGCTAGAAGAGTAACTGTAGGAAGAGCCAAAAGCAAGGGAGAGCATGGATGATCTAATGTTTGATTCAGGATCAAGGAGGAGCCCCACACTAATGTACCATATCCAGACCATGATCTTGTTCCTGAACACAATATTGAGTAGCTTCTGGGCGAATCTCTGCTGTAGGCCAAAGTAGCAAAGAAAGATTGATATTTTCAAGCTTCTCATTACTGTCCATAACCTCTTTATCCATCTTTAGCATATATGCACAACCAACCATATCCTTTACAGTTCTGAAACCCATATCAGACAAAGTTCACAATCCTTTCTGTTAAATCTTCAAATAGAATAAATCTGTTATTGCAGCTTATAATTTGCAGTATGCACTGTTTCTAGCCTAGAAGAAGTCATTATCATGCTCAACAGTGAAGAAACTAAGTTTGAACACACACTTTTGTGTTAGATGGGCTAGGTGTAGATTAAGGGTGCTTATGTATGAGATCAGGTGTGGCACCATCCTTATAGGCTAGGTTGTTGGATTTATTATGTTGTTGGTTTACCTTAAGAGGGACTTGAAACCCTAAATTGCTTCAAACTCCGTGAACCTTGTTTATTGATTTGCTTTAAGGACACTTTAAACAATGTCACAAGATGTAATCCTCATCACCAATGCTAAGAGATGAGAAATTAAGTGTTATATGACTCAGTTTCAGAGCATATAGATCATCAAACAATGGTGCAATAAACTTCAATACTTGACCATATAAAATACGTAGATAAACAATGAGAACCAGAGCCAAGTTTTTGTCAGTGATAAATCTGAGTATGTTGTTGAATTATAAAGTGGGTTGTTGAGCTCATTGTTGCATTTTCTTGCATTAGAAGGTGTTTAAGACTTCATTGTGCAAAAAAAACATTGAAATAATCAAGGTGTAACATGCCACATTTCAGACCTTGCTACAGAGTGAGTAAAATGACATACAAGAAATAAATCACATGCGTTGAGGTGTTAAATGAATAACCAGGAAGTTGGTCATACCATGGATCATGCAATATCCACCAAAAATAAAATTAGATCTGAAAGCTTGAATTTAACCCTAGAAATCAATCTCAAATGGCATGAATTGTTCCACTTATTATTAAGTAGGTTGTTCTACCCTATTTTCACATTTATTAGTCTTATTTGAGTGTGTAGATCATAAAGATATCTCGATTCTCAATGTTGAAACAAGTCATTGTAAATTGACCTCAAATGAGCAATATATATTCAAGTTTCCCAAGCATGACAACTCAATTAAGTGCTTGTGTTAGATCCAAGATAAGTAAATGGGTGAAATAAAAATATAGCAAATGAAATAACCTTGGATTTAGTGACCTAGATTTAGAGATACAGTAAGCAAAACCCTCCAAAGAATTCAGAGCAATATTCCTTTATCTAATGAATCATTAATAGGGTAGTGCAACCATGAACCCATTACATCTTCAAGAATGGAACTAGAATTAGTTAATGACTCCAGAGTATTATCCTATCCACAAGAGAAGGTTTCCAAGGTAACACAACATCATCATTTTATAGTGTTTTGACAGTTGAGTTGGAAAGGACGCTTGACCACTTTGTTCACACCCTGACCATTTTCTACAGGAACTCTTCAACATCATGCTCTACACCGTGGATCTCTTATGTAGTTGTAGTGTATGCAGTAAAAATCGAGTAGTTCTCTGGACCAATTAGCTCCTTTACAATTGGAGTCCACGACATTGTATGGCTGAAATTTTCCCAATGTCCTGGCAATACATTAAATATTACAAAAATCCAGCCATCAAGAAATGTGGAAGAAATTTGAGAAATCAATCAGAAACAGAGTCCACTTAGTAAATAAGGGGATTTATGTCTTTAGTCATCTGTAAAGCCCAACAATGACACATCCGTAGCTCATGCATGCCAAGCGATGAGAGTAAACGTCGAATATAGTCCCTCTGCAAGATATTTATGTACTAAAAACTTTGTCCAAAGCCTAAGATGATTATATAATATAGACACTACATTTGTAAAATGTCCCATTTGAGAAACCCAACTCAACTCCTAGGACCGTAGTGTGAAAAACATAATGCAAAGCATAATAGGAAACACAAAAATGTTATCAGAAATTTTGCCAAAGAAATCAGCACTGCTATGGATCAGGCCTATGCTTAACAATTCCAAAATGCCATCTAGATTCTGGTTGGCAATGATATTGAAAATATCATACTTTTCAACATAACAGCCAATAGTTATTAACCATATTTGTTAGATGGACTCGAGCGGTTAGATTGAACCCATAGTGTCTGTCAAACAACTTAAATGACTGACAATGTGCACACCAAATGGACGAATTTATGAGGATGAAAATGCAAATATTTAGTTAGTTGTATGATGTACACAGGCTCCAATTTATTTGGTATACTAATCAGCAACAAATGAAACTGATCAAGATGAAAATATTAGTGTTGGATGAATCCTCTATGATTTTTTGTATTATCATCCAATTATATCTGTCTTTATGCTTTCAAACAACACATTACAACATAAATTTATTTTTTCTCAAGGTAAACCTGTTAACGTGACCAAAGCGTATTCCATAACACATGCAATAGGCAACATTCATTCAAAGATTATTCTAAATCACCTGCTAACAATATGTTACTTTAAAATAGTTCAACCACCAGGATTATATAGTCTGGCCATCTGTGATGAGACTGTATAAAATCCAGGAAGCTGGATAGAACACTCGAAGAATATATATGTGGGAATCGTTTTGAACAGAAATTATATTTACAGCTAGCCTATATGTATTAGACAGCCTTGAGACTTAGAAGATGCTGCTATATCTGATTTTCTTTATGACAAATGCTGTAGGCACCTAAAGAATGTAATTATCCATTCCACTATGAATGGAAATTATGATTTTTCTCACTGGAGGAAAAAAAATAGTCTCGTGATGAACACCTAGGAAGCTAGCATATCTCCAGATTCTGAGGACGTTATTGCTGAAAACATTAGCATACTGACAGTGTGACACCAAGATGGCAAAATACGGACATTATATGAGGAATAAAAAGCAGAAATCCACTTCATAATGTCTTGGTTTCCATGCAGTGGTGTCATGTAGGAAAAAATATACAATAGCTAAAGGATAACAAAATGGAATAAGAGGGAAAACATGCTACTAGACGTGATAGTGACACAGTCACCATCATCAGACTGAGAGACCATAATGCATCTTACGTCAAGATTTTATCTAGATTCTCTATGAAGACATCCAAAATACCTCTAGCAGATAATTCCAATGTTTTTGCTGGAATTTATAATCTAAAACACTTGAAATCCATAAAAAATATGAACTACTGTTAACAAAAAAAATTGTGTTAAAGCAAGGCAAGCTATGTTGAATTTTGTAGCTATGGTCAATCTTCATAATTTATATTTAAGCCCTTGTAATGTATAATGTAAATGTAAGACATGTTCATGTCATTTTTATTGATTAGCACTTGAAAGAAATATTATAAGAAATTTGAATTTTGAATTTTTGGCTCAAAACTAATCAAGTTAGCCCTTCCTCAAGTCAAGTCAGCTCCAGTGAAGAGACAAACCCATTGGTGAACATAGAACACTATATAAAGGCATTCAACCTCCTCCACAAAGGTACCATTCGATACACACAAGAAAGACAATTTCTGGGCATTCAAGCGAAGGAGAAGAAGGATGAAGGACAAGAAGGATGAATTCATCTCTCTCTCTCTCTCTTGAACTTGCACATGTAAATTTCTGAGCAGTTTCTGGGCAGGCCAAGTTTTCTGGGGATATTTTGAAGGCCGAAATTTGGCCTAGGTCAGAGCAAAGAGGGCCGAAGTTTGAATGGCAGAAGTTTGACTTGACTTGACTAGAGGGCTGCTTGACCAGGTTCGACCATAGCTTGTTGATTAGTTTGTACTAAATGATGAATGAGGCAAACGAGGTGGTATTTATGTAGCTCTTGCATTGCTCTTGAGAAGCATCCCTGCTGATGTGCAGTTTAGTTTACAACACAATGCCCCCTCACAGAAAGAAACTCTTTCCTGCCCAGTGCCAACATAAATTCTAAGTTTTGACAGTGTTAAGGGAAGGGCACCTTTTAATTGAAATCGCCTATTTTAGTTGGATTCAAGTGCTCATTAATTAAACTAAGCACCACAGATGATTTTTTTGATAGACAGAAACTTTTTGTATTATAATGGGCCATTGCTACAAGAATTTCATATAAACCTGTCTAGCTTTTATGTTTACAGAAATAACTTTTCTGTTTGGCTCATTTGACAATAGAATTTTCTTTTGATTAATATTTCAAAATTCTGTGATGGGGATACTGCCAGGAGCTTCCCTTTTAAGTCTGTCATACAAAGTAAACATAGTTCCATTACATGCTTTGATAATGCTAAGTTATTACTGTTTTGATTTCTTAGGGATATCTGGACAAAATTTCCCCCATCAAATCCTAGAGTTTGTCAAGTTAAATGACTTGACAGAAAAAAACAAGAATAACTAATATAGACAAGTCAAGAGTTACTAAGCTTCACCAGATGGTTCTATTAATATAACTCGTATTAATATTGATGTTTTCCTGCTCTGTAAGAGAAATGGGGATCATTTTATTTTGTATGCATGACCAAAATTTAAATCTGCAATGAACAGGGGAAGATAAGCGGTGAGACCCAGAAGTTTGCTGCAGAAGGGAATCAATGACATGACAAGGAGAACATAAAGAGAATAGGGAATATTGAGTGAAATTTGCAGCCAAGGCGAAGGTGCCGAAGCAGAGGAAGGAGATCTCAACAGCTCAACTCTCTATTTTGTTCTTAACAAATGTTATCCCCCTCATTCATGGTTCAAAACTAAGAATCCTAGTTTGAACTAACATATCCTGGTTTGAAACGTTTGGACTTATGTATTAATGATGAACCTAAATATCTAGGTTTGAATCATTGATATAAATATAAGTATTGCAGATATTATTTTTTTTAATAACAAGGTAGTTTGAATTGGAAAAATGATGTTGAACCACAACGAAGGTATATCCATAGCATTCTGTAGCACTATGTAGCATAATATTTTATAACTCAACATGTTCGATCATGTTGATTGTCTCTATCCTACTGCAAGGCTCAAGAGTCCAAAAAATCCATAAGGATACATTTTATGGAATAGGCATATATGTGATAGAAATTGAAACAAATTCAACAAAATTTAAACCAAGGTGGATTCTTAATCATCTATGATAATAAAATTATCTATTAAGGATACCTGGTTGAGGTTTGTCAAGCAATCCAATTGAAGAAGCTTGGACTAAATTTACTAAAGACACCTAACGATCTCTTCCCCGTGCTTCTCCCTATTCCATAGCCTGTGCATTTTTCATTTGGAGTTGGAGATGCTAGATTTCCATACTCACATCTTGAATCTGCTGGTAGTGAGTGGAGATGACATTAGTTATCACATCCACCTAATACAACAAATAATCAAGCTTCCTACTCAGCACCACTATCTTCCATTCTAATATCCTCATCTACCACCCGCTCTTTCTTTCATGCACTGTATTTCTTGCCTTTTTTGACTTCCATGCCTCCCAGAACATGTACAGAGTTTATGAGCTTCCAGCCCCTATCCAAATTTCCTTTGAAACTCCTATTAATGATCGTGCCAATTAATTTTATGACCCTGCTTTCCTTAGAGCATTTTGGAACCAAATCTAGCAAAATATAACAAAGAGGTCCCCTGAGAAAGTTACCTGCCTGAGTGCCTTGAATTCCCAACAGAATTCCCAACTGATTGATGTGCGAGTCGAGGGGATAATACAATACTTAACTTCTCTAATCCTCCATGACCTTGCCTCTGTAGTCCCGCTTTGTACTGAAGATTTCCCACTGCCAGCTTGCATGGGGTAACTGCTTCTAGAGATGGGCCAAACCTAGCTATACCATGCCATTCACACAAGGAAATGCATCTCTTCACCTATTAAGGTATTCCAATTGCAGACATGATTATTTTATAACTCTCATGGATTCCCAAGACTTGGAAACATTTTCCTCTGACTTACTTATCACAATATGGTAGTTCAACTTAACCCTATCACTGTTTTCACAAGACTGTGTGATTGCCACGTTCCAGGCATGCAGAAACTTGAAAGCGATACTTCCATGCTTTTTAATTGAATAGACATATCCATTGAATTATGGTATTAATGCCTCCCTCATTGTTCCTTTAATATGCATGGTTTCAGGTGCTAGTGATAATGCTTGGTTGGCCATCCTATCAGCTATAGTGTTGAGGTCTCTTAGAACATGATTTACTTGTGTGATTCGAAATATGGATAGATTTTCCATGATTCTTGTGTGGAGATGTCGCAGCTAAGAGTCTGAAGAAAAATTTCTCAACACAAGATGACATATGGTGTTATTGGAGTCTCCTATTATAATGAGGGACCCGATTGGAGAAGAAGCAGCCAGAATAAGGCCTTGAAGAATTAGAGGTTTTTCCTAGATTCCAAGAGTAGCCTAATTCAATATGTCCCTAGGGGCCGAAAAGAACCTTCCCCCATCACATGCCACCCCTATAAGCAGTGCAGATATTCTTGAAGATCGTGTCATAAAGAATGGCTTCTGCAAATTTTGTAATCGAAAAGCACATTTTTGTTTGAGGGAGGTATACAGTTTATGCATTTCAGAGTATTGCATAAGAGATAATCTAGTTAATCTTAAAACGATACTTTGTTTGGAAATAGTATTTAACACTTTATGTGTTTCATAGAATGAATAGAGACCATTCGACTGTAGTAAAATATCTAAAGATCATCTAATCCATCTAGCAGACAGGTTGCAATTGAGATGAGTTTTGTTTACAAACAAAATGAGGTTGGTAGCATCAACTAACAAACTAATCGTAAGAAAAATAAGTATCAGTTGAATTCAAACTAGTATCTTCGTCTTTTTGAATGTCTATATACATTTTGAATCTGTTTATGGAGTGTTGCAATGATAGAATATGCATGATATTCTATGTTTGGAAAGTGGACTACTATGGCACAAATGTCTGTACAACTGTCTGTTTACAGTCTCAAACTGAATGCTCACTGGCTAAACTATGATTTCTATAATTTAACCTAACAGTTTTTGGACTCTGAAATATATGACGAACTTTTAATAACTTTCCATTCTATATTTTACAAATATATCTAACAAAGAAGCATTGTAACTCCCTGTCATTGTAGATCACACTTCTGGATTAAAGAAAATTTGAACACGGTAAGTGAAATTCCCTTCTCAAAGTTTGAAATAGTTTAGAAGAGAAAATTGGCATTTGTAACCTACAAATGTTAGACAAGTCTCGATTTGTCAACTCTCATATATGATACTTAGCTTAGAGAAAGATATGTGCACAAACATGCACACGCACACATATGGCACACATATGGCACGCGTGAAAAAGCTAGATCTGGCTTAGTGGGCATCAGCGATTTTGGTTTTCCTGAGTACAGAGTGGTGCGACATTTTTCCTGTACATGACGCTTCAACAAGTTAGATATTACGTATGGACCCACTTCCACATGGCCAATAGCCCTCGGCCCATAAGGGGTGAACCAAAAATCAGCCTACTTATGTAGACAAACCGGCCTACAACGCTTGGGCATATGCTCTCGAGAGATTGGAATCGAGTGGGAAACTAGAAAAGTGACTTCCTTCACTACTAAACTAAAACCCTGTGGGAAGAAGTGAAATTTTCAAAGGAAGTCTTAACAGTGAGAAAATAATAAAATCAAATTTGAAATTCAAGAGAGCAAAGACATGGGAATGGGAGACTTGTCTACCAGATACTGTGCTCTAGATAGAGGCTTAAGAAGAACATTATAAGATTTTATCACTTGAGGAGACTACTGAGCAGAATGCTCCTTCTCTTGCTGGTCCCAAATAGATGAGAATGAAAAAAAAATTACTCAAAGTCCCATAATGAAAACACGAGATTAGTGCAGAAGTCACAGAAAGTTGCAACCCACCAATGTATTACAACAATAGGAATATGCAAAAGGAACAATAGAACTGACCTCGGAGTTGCACTGAAATAAATCAGGATGCAATTTCTTTTGCCAATCTTTGCACTTTCTTTCCAGATCATTTGTGTGTACATCATACTCTGGCTGCCTGTAAAGAAGCATGCCCACATAATAAATTTCAGTCTTGCTTGCAATAAAATTTTACCCAGACTAAATAGAAAACTTATCCAATGGGATTAGTAATATATTAATAAATATTTATATATCTGTGTGTGTGGGGTTCCCCATAAAAAGAAATTTTCATATTCACTTCAGCATCCAGAGATTTACAGACTGAATATCTGAAAATAGTTCACTGAAGAATCCAGAGGTTGAACACTCTTGCATGATGGACACACCAGAAATGGCCCAGCAGCTCCCTCTGTGCCACTTGCCCAACATTTAATGATGGCACCTTGAGCGTTTTCTGAGGAAAATCTCCAAAAGTTGGTTGAGTGATGAAGAAGGCCACTGGGGCAATTGGGCATGCAATTTTTTTTGTAAAAAAGATATGAGCATCTAGAAAGGGTCAAATTAGATAAGCACTGAGACCCAAAAGTTTGGTGCAGAAGGGTATCAAAGGCACGACAAGGAGAATGTAAAGAGAATAAGGCATCTTGAGTGAAGTTGTAGCCAAGGGGAAGACACCAAAGCAGAGGAAGGAGAACCCAGTAGCTTCGCTCTCTATTTTGCAGTTAACGAATGTTATCCGCCTAGTTTGCAAGCCAATTCTCATGGTTCAAAACTAAGAATCCTAGTTTGAAACTAAGATATCCTGGTTTGAAACATTTGGACTTCTGTCTAGATGATGAACCTAAATATCTAAGTTTGAATCATTGATATAAATATAAGTATTGCATATATTCTTTTTTTTAAATAACAAGGTAGTTTGAATTGGAAAAATGGTGTTGAACCATAGAGAAGGTACATCCATAGCTTTTTGTAGCAAAATGTAGCATAATATTTTGTAACTAAACTAATTCGATCATGTTGATTGTCTCTATCCTACTGCAAGGCTCTAGAGTCCAAAAAAATCCACAAGGATACAATTTATGGAATAGGCGTAATATGTAATAGCAATCGACATGCATTCAACAAAATTTAAACCAAGGTGGATTCTTAATCATCTATGATAATCAAATTATCTATTAAGGCTACCTGGTTGAGGTCTATCAGGAAATCCAATTGAAGCATCTTGGACTAAATTTACTAAAGACACCTGACGATCTCTTCCTCGTGCTGCTCCCTATTCCATAGCCTGTGTATTTTTCATTTGGAGTTGGAGATGTTGGATTTCCATACTCACATCTTGAATCTGCTAGAAGTGAGTGGAGAGAATATTAGTTAGCACATCCACCTAAGCTGACAAATAATCAAGCTTCCTACTCAACGCCACTATCTCCATTCTAATATCCTCATCTACCACCCACTCTTTCTTTCCTGCACTGCATTTCTCATTTCTTTCCTTTTTTGTATTCCATGCCTCCCAGAATATGTACATAGTTTATGAGCTTCCATCCCCTATCCAAATTTCCTCTGACATTCCTGTTAATGATTGTGCCAATTACCTTGATAACCCTGCTTTCCATAGAGTTTTTTGGAACCAAATCCAGCAAAATATAACAAAGAGGTCCCCTGAGCAAGTTACCTCCCTGAGTTCCTTCAATTCCCAACTGATTGATGCGCAAGGAGAGGGGGTAATATAAAACTTAACTTCTCTAATCCTCCACGACCTTGCCTTTGTTGTCCCTCTTTGTGTTGAATATTCCCACTACCAGCTTGCATGGGGTGACTACTTCTAGGGATGGCCCATGCCATTCACACAAGGAAACTCCTCTCTTCACCTATTAAGGTATTACAATTGCATACATGATTGTTTGGTACCTCTCATGGATTCCCAAGACTTGGAAACATTTACTCTGACTTACTTATCACAATATGGCAGTTCAACTTAACTCTATCATTGTTGTCACAAGACAATGTGTGATTGCCACGTTCCAGGCATGCAGAAAGTAATACTTCCATGCTTTTTAATTGAGTAGACATATCCATTGAATTATGTTATCATTTCCTCCCTCCGTTATTCCTTTAATATGCATGATTTCAGGTTCTAGTGATAAGGCTTGGTTGGCCATCCTATTAGCTATAGCATTGAGGTCTCTTAGAACATGATTTACTTGTGTGATTGGTAATATGGATAGATTTTCCATTATTCTTGTGTAAAGATGTCACCACTAAGAGTCTGAAGAAATATTTCTCAAAACAAGATGACATATGGTGTTTTGGAGTATCCTATTATAATGAGGGACCTGATTGGAGAAGAAGCAGCCAGAATAAGGCCTTGAAGGATTAGAAGCTTTTCCTAGATTCCAAGAGTAGCCTAATTCAATCTGTCCTTCGGGGCCGAAAACAACCTTCCCCCCTCACTTGCCACCCCTATAAGCATTGCAAATATTCTTGAAAATGGTGTCACAAAGAATGGCTTCTGCAAAAGTTTGTAATCTGAAAGCACAATTTTGTTTGAGGGAGATATACAGTTTATGCATTTCAAAGTATTGCATAAGAGATGATCTAGTTAATCTAAAAACAATACTTTGTTTGGGAATAGTATTTATCAGTTTTTATGTTTCATATGATGCATAGAGACCATTCGGTTGTAGTAAATATCTAAATATCATATAATCCATCTAGCAAACAGGTTGCAATTGAGATTAGTTTTGTTTGCAAACAAACGAGGTTGGTAGCATCAACTAACAAACTAATTGTATGAAAAATAAGTATCAGTTGAATTCAAACTAGCCTTTTGATATTTTTGAATGTTTATATACCTTATGAATCTCTTTATGGATTGTTGCAATGATAGAATATGCATAATATTCTATGTTTGAAAATTGGATTACTATGGCACAAATGTTTGTACAACTGACTATTTACAGTGTCAAACTGAATGCTAACTGGCTAAACTATGATTTATATCATTTAACCTGACAGTTTTTGGGCTCTGAAATATATGACAAACTTTCAATAATTTTCAATTCTATATTTTACAAATATATCTAACAAAGAAGCACTGTAACGCCTTATCAAGTAGATCACATTTTTGGATTAAAGAAAATGTCAACGCAGTAAGTGAAATTCCCTTCTCAGAGTTTGAAATAGTTTAGAACAAAAAATCGGCATTTGTAACCTACAAATGTTAGACAAGTCTCGATTTGTCAACTCTCATATATGATACTTAGCTTAGAGAAATATATGTGCACAAACATGCCCACGCACACATATGGCACGCATGAAAAAACTAGATCTGGCTTCGTGGGCATCAACGATTTTGGTTTGCTTGAGTACACAATGGTGCAACATTTTTCCTTGTGTGTGACGCTTCAACAAGCTAGATATTACATATGGCCCCACTTCCACATGGCTAATAGCCCTCGACGCATAAGGGGTGAACCACAAAGCAGCCTACTTATGTAGGAAAACCGGTCCGCGACGCTTGGGCATATGCTCTTGGGAGATTGGAAAGCAATGGGAAACTAGGAAAGGGACTGCCTTCACTACTAAACTAAAACCCTATGGGAAGTAGAGAAATTTTGAAAGGAAGTCTTAACAGTGAGAAAATAATAAAATTAAATTTGAAATTCAAGAGAGCATAGGGTGAATGTTGGTCCTAAGGATTCAAATGCATAATGATTTACAATTGTTTGTGGTTAATGGATTTGATGTTAGGGATAATACCCTTTTATGCCAAAATCATTGTGAGAATTCCATCAGAATTGTAGGTGGGTTTTGGCTATGAGCCAAGGTTAAATATTGGTAATTTAGTTTATGTGCTTCTGCAAGATTATGAGTGCATTGATTGGTGGAATTTCTAGAAAGATTATTAAGTGATACAGAGAAAAATTGCAAAAACAGAGAAATGCATGTTGTCCCAAAATTCATTTCATATTTTGAAAATTTTCAAACTTGTAATGGCATACCTCAAGTTTGACATGTGCAACACAACCTCACCTTTACTGTCTTTCACAACAATCCAAATACATATATGCCACTTGGATCCAACGACAATTCACTTGCTAGGTATTACCCACATTTGAAGGTTGAAGCACACTACTCCAAGTTGATTCCCTATTCTATTAGACTTTTTCCCTTCTCTAACAAATATAGAAGAGTTGAAATCTCCCATAAATTGTGACACATAATTTTTTAATGCACCAACCTAGAAAAGTGGGAAATAAATAGTCTTCTATGCTACTCTGTCTTCACATTTTCCTTTTCAATTCAACTCCTAACATTTTCTTGCCCCTCTTTGCATGAAATCTACTCTCAATTCTACAAAATCTCTGATAAACAACACCATATACTCTACAAATCACTCCTAAATTTAGCTCCAGAAAGAGACTTAGCACATAATTGATGAATGCAACAACCTAGCAAAGCAGCAAATACATAGTGTTCTACACTACTTGTCTCCACATTTTCCCTTTAAATTCAACTTTAACAAACAAATCTATATATCAAAATGATTGAATTATTAAGCAAGATGCTACAGGACATATGGATATCTCTATTAGATATTAGGTAAAATCATTAATGTTAGATATTTTCTCTAACTGTTGAGATACGGACATGAATCTAAGCACGACTGCAATTATTTTCAGCATATTCCAATGAACCAAAAGCTCTTAAAGACCATCAAGGATTTGATGTACTAAAAGAAAAAGGTGTTTGAGAGGTGATAGTGATCAACAACTCAATGGTGGTTATCTAATCCCTCCTTCAAATTCCCCCTACATACAAACCTAAATCTTACCAAAAAATATTAAAGTCGAAATGTTGAAGCAAACTAAAAGGCCAGTGTACTAAAAGACAAATGTGTTTGAAAGGTGATAGTGATCAAAAACTACATGGCAGTTATCTAATCCCTCCTTCAAACTCCCCCTACTTACAAAACTAAAGCTTGCCAAAATATGTTAAATTCTAAATGTTGAGGTGTTTTGTGTGTAAATGAGGGGGTAAGAGACTGGAGCTCCATGTGCCCACTTATATGAAGTAGCAAAGTGTTAAGACAAGAAACCCTTCCCAGAATACCTATCATATCATGAGGAAAATGTGGAGGACAGGGCTTAAACGACCTCACCTTCTAATCTTGTGCACATTTATTTGATTCATTCTCTAAAGAACTATATTTTGGTGGAAATGTATCCTACATGTGGGATTAATTGATCCATCCAAAGGGTGAACATTGGTCCTATGTTACGTTAAAGAAATCCTTGGTGAAAGGGATAAGTATTCAAATGTATAATGATTTGCAATTTTTTGTGGGTAATGGATTTGATGTTAGGGCTAACACCCTTTTATGCCATAATCATTGTGAGAATTCCATCAGAATTGCAGGTGGGCTTTGGCTATGAGCCAGGGTTAAATATTGGTAACTCAGTTTTATGTGCTTCTGTAGGATTATGAGTGCATTGATTGGTGGAATTTCTGGAAAGATTATTAAGTGTTTCCTAGCTTAGAGGGAATGGGAGGATGAACTTCAAGCCTCCATGACCATTTTTAGAGGGAACTAGTTGGAAATGGCCTCAAATATGGAGTCTATAGATGATGGTTGGGTGTAAATTTGTTCACTTCAACCTCCCTCTAGAGGTTGAGTTAGCTCCCACTCTCAACTTAAGCAACACCTCCGTAGACTCTACCTCATTTTCCATACATCATTCAATGGATACACCCTAACTGCCCATATCTCAAAGCTGCTGGAAGTCCTCAATAAAGACAAAAATGTGGCCATCTACTTGGATAATAGCTCTACAACAATGAAATATGAAGACCTAGAGGCTAACAATTCATGTGGACCTAGTAACTAAAGCCCAAAATGGGCATTACATTTTTAATTTTATTTTAGTAGCCTAGTGTGTTTGTTGAGTACCGTTTACATTATTCCAGTGTGTTAAGTAGTATGGCTGTGGACTTCTAAGAGGTAGATATGGATAGGCCTCCATAGTATTTTTTTTGCTACTTCAACCTTCATCCTTAGCTAGGAATTCCAGGTCATGGTTGCCCAAGACTATATATTTTTTGTAAACTTAAGCTATATGGTATGGCCATAGATTTTTTAATATAAACTCTACCTCCCAACTTTGAAAAAAAACATACAAATATAATTAGCGTAGCATAGAAAAAATTGAAATTTTCTATATCCCTCAACAATGAACAGGGATAGAGATCTCAGATTCCTTCATTCTGTTATGTGGCGCGGTGGCCTGGATGGGCGATCTGGCCGTCTATTCACTTGGCTGCCGGCACTACGCCCTCCATAATCTTCATTGCCAGTTCTCTCCCGGTGATGGCCCTCGCCGCGGCATCCAAGAGCAGGGGTTCTGCGAATCAGATCAAGGGTTGGTGGTCCAGCCTTGCAGATCTCTTGAAACAGATCCAGCCTTCTCCGCCTCCATCAACAGCTTGGATCCTCTTCAAATTCATTCTAAATCTTTTCAAATACAGGTCTCTCTCCCAATGGGAAAAACCTTGCTCCTTTGGGTACAATCTTCCTTCTCGGGGCTTCTCCTCTCTGCAGCCATCGAACAGAAATTAAGGATCTCGTCCTCTTGGTTCAGGCTCCTTTATGCTGGCAAGCAGCTCGCTGATCATTTACCTCTATCTTTTTACAATATAGAGCGGAATGCCACAGTGGTTCTGTCTTATCGACTAAGGGGAGGCGCAGCAGGGCAGTCCTCTGCTCCCAAGGGTTTCTCCTACAAGGAGGCTGTGAAAACCTCCTCTTCTTCGCCCTCAGCCTCAACCCCAGAGGCTCCCAAGCCTTTTTTGGTAGATAAATTGGAAGAAGTTCCTTCAGCAGAGATAACCCACCCAGATCTGGCTGGGGTGCGCCAACTCTATGAGGAAAAGACCCTCATTTGTAGATTCAATGGTCTATGGCCGCGATCAGAAGATCTTTACAGCTGGGTTCACTCCACCTGGACCAAGCACTGCAAAATCATTTTGTGCTCCAAAGGTTTTTTCATTGTTATTCTAGCACATAGCAAGGATTATCAAATTGCCCTCACCAGTGGGCCCTGGTTTTGGGGCAAGGCTGGGCTTTTCTTAACGCCTTGGTTTCCGGACTTCGATCCCTCCACGGCAGTTATCACCAAACTCCCGATCTGGGTTCGGCTTCCCAACTTGCCTGCTCACCTTTGGCATTGTGCAGTTTTCGAAGCCATTGGGAACACTCTGGGGCGTTTCCTTGCCACAGATCCGTCAAGAGGCTTAAAGGGTATCTACACCTACGGCAGAATCTGTGCAGAAATTGATATCAGCGAAGGGCTTCCGGACCACATCATTCTCAAAGTTGGGGATTTCTCCTGGCCGCAGCCTCTTGACTATGAGAACACAGCTTTCCGTTGTCGGCACTGTCATCAGACTGGGCATCTTCAGAACTCTTGTGCTCAGTTTCTAGCCAGTCAGAAATCTGGTAAACGCAAACCAAAAGATAAAAGCTGGAAACCTTTTGAACCCCCCTTGGAGGACCCTGATTCCAGCAGCTCTGAAGAAGAAGAAGAAAGTGATTCGGATGAGGAAATTGCAACTCAACAGCAGCGTTCTCCCTCTGATGTTCCCGAGAGGCCCCCTGTCTCCTCCGCTGTTCAGAAACGCCCGCACATCTCCAGTTCCTCCGATTCAGACAAAGAAGCTCCTCCTGGGAGCCGTACTGATCTGCAAGTGATCGCCGCAACCCCAGGCACTGATGGTTGGGTCAGAGTGGTCAACAAGAAAGGGAAGAAATCTCGCATTACGCAATCAACCCCTTTTGGTTGAGTTTTCAGTCTTTTCTAATGATTACTCTTGTCTATCCTTCTGCTTCGTGTTGCCTGTTCTGCTTTCGCTACTAGCCCACGGGCAGATAGCGTGTCTCCATCTGTCTATGTCAGCTGGCTACCTTCAGCTCTCAGCAGCTCTTCTTGCTGTATAGCCTGGCTCTATCTTGGCTAATCTGTCTAGGTTGGTAACTCTTGTTATGTCTGGGGATCACGGTTCTATGATAGTCTTCTACCAGCATAACCCTTTGTAATTCATGTACCTTTGAGGCTTTTAATACAATTACTTACTTACAAAAAAAAACAATGAACAGGGATAGTGTTTTTTTGCTTTTGTTGGGGGTTAGGTTTTAGGTTAAGCTTTTGAACAATCTCATTCAATAATACAAATTGCACCCAACCCATTATACATGGACTACAAGCTTTCTTGGTTATCCATGAGTTTCCAACAATAACAACTTCAAGCAAAGGTCACTATATACTTCAAAGGCATCCAAAAGTAATGGAATTTATCAGTGAAACTACTATACTTACTACCCAAAAACAGTTGCAAAATGCCCCCCACTCAATACCAACATAAAATAGAGGCGTAAAAAAACAATTTGACTAGATAGAATAAAGAATGCTTCTCACTGCCTGATACGTGAGGCTAGATACTTCAAGAAAGTGACAAAATCCAAAAATTACACCAAAAAATGTTTGACTTAACCTTAAATATCACTAACAGAACCTTACTACTACTAACAAAAACCTATGCAAAATCATATACTAATGTATCCAAACTTGACTTTGATTATCTTGTCATGTGAAATGGACCTTGGTTGGGCAAAATTTTGCCTACTAAAACAAGGTGACCAGAAGATCCATCTTAACCCTAGAGCTATTAAACACCAAGATGCATTAAAAGGACAGATGCGAACATTTTTCTTCTTAAAAAATCGAGGGCTGGGATGGATCTATGCTATTTTTCTTATATTTTTCTCCTTTTGCAAATATCATAATTTTATTTTCCTTGTAAATACATATCCCATGTTACTCCAGGCACTTCCCCTCATTCTGAGGATGACACCCAAGGTAAACTAGCTAGCAAAATTTTGGTACCTGCCCCAGGTAGGTAGGACATTGAGTGAGGCCCACCAATATCAAGAATTTATCAGAGGCCACCAACCCAAGGACTTGATCTTAAGAGCTCCTACTTGCCACAACACTCAACCACTAGCTAACACACCAGTCTCCTTCTCCACTTTCTTTTGGTATCCATATTTCTAGCTCTTTTCATGAGGGGTGTTTTTAGACATAGATCGGTGGGTCAGTTTAGATTCGATAGCAGTATCAATCTCAATGGGATCGCTTAGATCCAACACCCGAAACTGTCACTAACTATGCATCGTATGTAATGCAGAAGGCACACCAAACCAACTACCTTCTTCCATGTTGTCCAAATACTTCTGAGAATGAATGGATTTCTTGCTTGCCCGACAAAAGGAGAGCTCTTTGTACTGCCAGAAAATAAGCTTATGTTGGAATTACTAAAAGCACCAATAATTTTTGCCAGCATTAGACATCAGATATTGTTGACCTTTTTTACATTTTATTTTATTAGCGTGAAACATGCACGGATCACATATATTCTACCCTAGGTTGTAAGAGAACCTCACTTTTCTCTATGCAAACATAGTGAATGACACAAATCATAATTTTATGAACTCGTAAGAAATAATATTGCATTCAGAGTTTACGGATTCATAATTTTGAACTCCTTCTCGTTCTCACACTACGGACAATGATTTATAACAGGTCTAATGATAAAATTTATTCCATTTTTCAAAAATCAATAGAAAAATTATTTATTAAAAATCTCAGAGGGATATGGGGGTGAGGCTTACCTTTGGATCTAGATTAGGCGCAACAACGAGCGTAGCTGGGGAGTAGAGTACTTTCAATGTTCTCCTCCTGGTTCGCTCCATCGTATTAAGAAAATACTTCGTTTTGGAAGAATTAATAGGCCCCGAAAACCCTTGGGTAGTGGGCGGAATCTCCAAATTGTTCACCGGAGTTGTTCACAGAGGTTGTTCATGGCCTCGGTGTCACTTGTCTATTTCCAATGTGGTGCAGGTTCGATTTCACAACAATCACACTGCGTGAAACACCCACAGCTTCTCTAATTGCGAGGGTATTGGGAGTGAAGCTACCAATTCCATCCCATCAACGGAGTATTAAATCCCATTAACACTCAGCTAAGAAATAGCTCCTCAACAACGGAAATTTAAAATAAATATAGAGGGAAGAATTAAAAAATATGGAGGGAATAAACCAAGAGGGTTTTGTTATAATTTATATTTATATATTTAATTGTTAAAAATTAAATTAGAGTGAGATATATTTTGCATGAATACCAAATTTTCACTCTATTTTTTCTATTTATGATAAAGTTATTAATTATGTTAATATGTGTTGTGGTTAACCATTTTAATAGCGACTTTTACATTGGTTTAGTAGTGATTGTATAAAAGTGTTATAATTTTAGTATTATAAATGGATTGATGGACACCCTTTTAAGGGGGTCGTTGAATCTATTTAACTAAATTTTAACATTGAAGACGAGGGTCTTTAAATTTTAACACTTCAAATGGACTCGGAGACCTCTTTGTCTCTAAATTTAACACTACATATGGATTCAAAGAAGGGGGGTCTTTGAATCCATCTGCAGTGTTAAATTTTAGAAACAAAAGTGTTTTCATAATTTTAACATTTTAGATGGATTCAGAGACTTGTTTTTCTCTTAATTTTAACACTGCAGTTAGATTTAGAGACCCTAGTAGTGAAATGTAACACTTCAACAACACAGAGTTCGATCTCGATAGGGAACCACCCCTTGCTGCTCCTCAAAATGATGCGCAGCCTCCTCATGACGAATCTGCAGTCGCTTTTCTCTCTTTGGTTTCCTCAATGGGACCTCCACGATCACGCCCAACTATGACAAAATTTGTGAAAAAACTAGATGGCCGAATACCAGAAACGACTCTGCCTCCAACACTCCCACACAGAAAAGCCCTCTAATGGGAGCTTGCCCCTTTTCGTTTACAAATCCTTATGTGAGAGAACACTACAAGCTCCATCTCAACATGATGAAGTGTAGATATTGTGAGTAATTCAAAACGAGGCTTTGCGAATTATTCAATTGTCTACATTTGGTATACATGATAATAATGGAATTACCCACAAACACATATCCTCGTAACCAGTACCTAGTTCTCTAAGAAACAATTAATGTTTCTAATATGCTCAGTTAGAGATGAAGGATTCTCCTGGGAGGTCAATTTGCTGGTTTGGGGTGTTGTACTTTTAGTAGTTAAGGGGTTAGTAGTTAAGGGGTTAGTAGTTAAGGTGTTTAGGGGTGAAGGGTTAGGGGTTAATGGTCACAGGTTAAGAGGATAAGGATTTATGGCTTAGGAGGTTCATGGATTAATATAGGTTAGGGGTTAATGTCATAAGATTTAATGAATGAAGGGGTATATGGGTTATGCTTTATGAGTGCATGGGTTAAGGGAATATGGATTGGGGGTTAAGGGGGTAGGGAATTTAGTGGTTATGGGTTAAGGGCTTATGTTTTGTGATAATTGGACTCCTAATCCCCTTATCACCATTATTTTGGGTTCCCTTATCAATTTCTCTCGTTGCCTTCCCTCTAGGTCCCCTAGGCCCTATGAAATTAGGTCCTAAGCCCCCTTCTCATTCTCTAATGCTAGGATTATAGATCTTAGTAAACCATGCTTGCACCTCTGAATTCTACACATACATGCGACCCTTGTGTCCCCTTGGCCTGTTTAAGACACCATAAGATACCCCCCCCCAAAAAAAAAACTTTTTTGTTATGTCATTCCACTTTTCCTAATGTTATGACCCCCCAAATTTGGTCTCAATGCCCCTACAA
This sequence comes from Pinus albicaulis, assembly GCA_034641835.2. NCBI lineage: Eukaryota > Viridiplantae > Streptophyta > Pinopsida > Pinales > Pinaceae > Pinus > Pinus albicaulis. The sequence continues at coordinate 33,509 of JAXQQM020072392.1, forward strand.
GTACACCCTTGGGCCCCCTTGGCTAAGGGCGTAAACGTATTAGGGGTTATGGGTTCTGATAAGGGAGCCCCTAATCCACTTATCACAACTATAAATAGGCTTATGAACACCATCAATATCTATTGTAGGTGTTGTGATGAAAGCAATAATGAATACAAAATTTGTGGTCAATAGGACAGGGAAAAAGTATGCCAGAAACATAGTAGGAAATTTTGGAAAAAAGGTTTTAAGTAACCAGGACTGTGCTCCCGCTCTTACCTCCTTGACCCTGCTCTTCTTTAAACTCTTTAAACCCTCCCTGTAATAGGAGCTTGTTCCTTTTCATTTACAACTCCTTATGTGAGAGAACACTACAAGCTCCATCTCAACGTGATGAAGTGTAGATATTGTGAGTAATTCAAATCGAGGCTTTGAAAATTATCCAGTTGTCTACATTTGGTATACATGATAATAATGGCATTACCCACAAACACATATCCTCGTAACTAGTACCTATTTCTCTAAGAATCAAGTAATGTTTCTAATATGCTCAATTAGAGACGAAGGATTCTCCTAGGAGGTCAATTTGCTGGTTTGGGGTGTTGTTTTCAACTTTGGATACTTAGTGGTTAAGGGCTTCAAGGGTCAAGCGTCAAGGGCCAAAGGGATTTAGGGTCAGAGGATTTAGCGGTTAAGGACTCAATATTTAGGAGATTTAGCTATTAGTGGTTAAGGGGTTAGTAGTTAAGGTGTTTAGGTGTTAAGGGTCACATGTTAAGAGGATAAGGATTTATGGCTTAGGAGGTTCATGGATTAATATAGGTTAGGGGTTAATGTCATAAGATTTAATGAATGAAGGGGTTTATGGGTTGTGATTTATGAGTGTAGGGGTTAAAGAAATATGGATTGGGGGTTAAGGGAAAAGGGAATTTAGTGGTTATGGGTTAAGGGCTTATGTTTTGTGATAATTGGACTCGTAATCCCCTTATCACCACTATTTGGGGTTCCCCTATCAATTGCTCTCGCTGCCTTCCCTCTAGGTCCCCTAGGCCCTATGAAATTAGGTCCTAAGCCCCCTTCTCATTCTCTAATGCTAGGATTATAGATCTCAGTAAACCATGCAGCTTGCACCTCTGACTTCTACACATACATGCTACCCTTGTGTCCCCTTGGCCTGTTCAAGACACCATAAGATAACCTCCCCCCCCAAAAAAACTTTTTTGTTAGGTCATTCCACTTTTCCTAATGTTATGACCCCCCAAATTTGGTCTCAATGCCCCTACAAGTACACCCTTGGGCCCCCTTGGTTAAGGGAGTAAACGTATTAGGGGTTATGGGTTGTGATAAGGGAGCCCCTAATCCACTTATCACAACTAGAAATAGGTTTATGAACACCATCAATATCTATCGTAGGTGTTGTGATGAAAGCAATAATGAATACAAAATTTGTGGTCAATAGGACAGGGAAAAAGTATGCCAGAAACATAGTAGGAAATTTTGGAAAAAAGGTTTTAAGTAACCGGGACTGCACTCCCGCTCTTATCTCCTTAACCTTGCTCTTCTTTAAATTCTTTAAACCCTTTCTGCAGAGCAATTCGATTTTTTGGATGGAAGGAAAATCCATGAAGCAGTGGGGGTAGCTCAAGAAACCCTCCACAGCCTCAAAAAGAGTGGGAAAAAAGGAGCTATAGTAAAAATTGACCTCTCTAAGGGCGCCTATGATAGGATCAATTGGATGTTTTTAAGACTCTTGCAGTTGACGCATCTTGGCTTCAGAGGGGAGCTCAAAGGTATTGAAGTAGCGGTCAATCTCTAGGTAACCCATCTCCTCTTCGTAGATGACATCTTGCTGTTTAGTAGAGGGAGTATAGAAGACTGTCGGTGTTTAAAGAAGATCTTAGACATTTTTCTAAAAGCGACTGGACTAAGTATAAATGGCCAAAAATATTCCTTGACCACTGTAGGGCTCTCAAGGGTGGAAGTGGACAGAATAAAAGACTACCTTCACTTTGAATTTAAAACTATATAGGACTCCTTTAAGTATCTGGGCTTCTTTCTTAAGCCGAATAATTATCGGATTCAGGATTGGAAATGGATCTTAGCTAAAATTGAGAACAGGATGAATCACTGGAGTTTCAAATGGCTGTCCAGAGCAGGGAGGTTGGTTCTAATCAAATCTGTGGTGATGGCAATTCTGGTTTACTGGGCTAGCCTCATTTGGATGCCAAAAATTATTCTGATGAAGATCAACAAAATATGTAGCAGATTCCTATGGGCAGGCTCCAAGTCGGAACACTTAACCCCTTGGGTTGCGTGGGAAAAATTATTCAGACCAAAATGTTAGGATGGTTGGGGAATAAAGGACCTCTTTCCATTCTCAAGGTCTATAGCGGCGAAACTAGCTTGGAGACTAATCACTACGGAGAACCTCTGGACTTCGGTAAGAAGGAGGAAATACATAGACCCTATGCCAACTCTGGTCTGGCTCAGACTGCCTCAAAAATCATTCAAGAATTCGTCGATGGTGTGGAAGGCTTTGGTGGCAGCTGTAAAAATTATCGAACAAGGTTTGCCTCTCCTTGCGATATAGATATAGTGAAATGAAGTTTGCCTCTGTTAAAGTGTAGATCAGACCAAGGCCCCTAATTGATATATGGAACTTGAATGTACGTGAAGCTGCAAAAGCCTTTCCAACAGCCTCCTAGTAATTTAGAACAAATTTATTTTTCTAAGATATATCTCGAGTCCTTCAGTGGAGTTTATCTCTAATGCCAAAACTTCTTTGATGCCTCTCAATAAACTAGTAAAACCACAAAATGTTCAGCTACATGTAAAAGATATAAAAAATTTCAACAGATCAGATGGTAAACCCAATGTAGAAAATTAGTGCAAGCATTATCAAACACCTCCTTTGTATAGGTAGACACAAAAGAAATAAATACAAGAAAATGTTTTGTTCATGAGAAGCAACATGAATAAAGGTAAATTCAATATGAATGTTATATCGAACTCAAAGTTTCAAACCTTAAAAGATAAATTTGTGAAGCACAATTGGAAGAGTCTGATGGTTCTCTTGATAAATGACATTTATTCAGAAATTCAAACAAAGAACTTAGCTGTCTCAAGACCATACATGGACGACATCCCTAGATCTTAATGAGCATCATTGGCAAGAGTAATTACAAACAATACCTGATGGACAATTCACTTATACCTAAATTTCACCCCCCTCAATATGGAAGTTTAAAATTTTACAATTTGATATTTTAGGATGGTAACAACGTTATGTTCCATGCCTTCAACTTCAATTCATTTTTCAGATTTTAGTACCTCTGTTGGTACAATATCAGACTGTTGTCTCCTCCATTTTACCTTTCAGAGAGTGTTTACCTTTCCGTGTCTTCTCAGAGAGTGTTTACCTTTCCGTGTCTTCTCAGAGAGTGTTTACCTTTCCGTGTCTTCACAGAGAGTGTTTACCTTTCTGTGTCTTATCAGAGAGTGTTTACCTTTAAGTGTCTTCTCGAAAGTAGGTTGTCTGCTCACATAATAAGATCACTACATGTAGGTGATGGTTCTATAGTAAGTTCTCAGCCTTATCTTCAGAATGGCTAACATAGAGGATCAGGTTTGAATACAGGATATAATTTGATGAATTTGAAGATTTAGAGTTAAAGAAAATTTTCACATTCCCTAGGTCTAGCCCCATTAGGTCACCTAGGGCAACAATTTCCTAGGAATCTAGCTAGAGGAAAACTTCTATCTCCTAGAGGCAGCTGCGTTGTTGGGTACCCTCACTCTCCTCAAAACTTGGGCTAATTCCGACGGTGGAATATTCAGATACCTCAAGCCCTAGCTCTAGGATCAAGTTTTGCCTAGGTGGTCCCAAGGATAGAACCTAGTAGGATCAATTTGACCTATTGAAGTAAAAACTCTTGTCTTATCCTTTCCCCTAACCTTTCCAGTATAGGAACATCATTGGTTGCTAAATTCCATCCCCGAACCTGGGCTGGGTCCACTTGGCCCCGTGTGGTCCCATTTGGTGTCAAAGGCCTTTCATCAAGGACCATTTGGGAATCCAAGTTCCCAAAGGATTTTAGGGATTGAGAACTTCCTTCATATGTATTTTTCTTCTCCCTCAACCCTTCAATCCCCCTCTTCTCTCCCTAGAAGATAAATTCACTTGCTTAGAAGGAAAGCAAGTCCCACTCTTTATTTTATCTTAGAGAAAGGGTTTCGAGGGTCACGTCCCACCTATTCATTGACCAATACTCTACAAGTGACTTCCTAAACTACCGAGACTCCACCCATCGGTGAAATTCCGTGAAGAGCACGGAGCCTTAGTTGTGGTGACAATGGGCTAAGTCTCCATCGTTTCCCTTGTCCTAGCAATTGCCCTCTTAGGAACACCTTTTAGGTCCACTACTAGTTTGAGTGGTAACAAGTTGTTCACAATTCCATTTGTGAACAACTCTTTCGTATGCCCACTTTTTCCATATTACAGCTCCAAGATGAGAAGTCCAGGGCTATGGAGGCTGCCCTTCTTCTCTCTGAATCAATCCTCTACAATATAGTGAACTAGGGCTAGTTGGTTAGCCCACTTGACTATTACTTTAGTCCTTGAAATTCTGCACATCCTTAGGCCCTATACACCTACGCTTCTACCAATTTTGTTGTACTTCACCAGAACAAGAGTCAGGGCTCTTCTTTGATAGTAATCTAACAACCCTCCAACTGTACTTGGACTACCATCAATCTGCCCAACCACAATCAATTCATTTTACTGATCTAGGGCCCCACAATATTGTCTTCATCTAGGGCTCTTCAAATCTGCCACCTAACAAGGGTTTGAGTCCTCTCAAGATCACTGTTCTTGTGTATCGACAATTTGATCTTTGTTGTCCAATCTACGAACATATACGAATTACTCCTCTTATCATACTTCTAACAATCTGTAGATGACTGAACTGGGGTCACAAATCAGCCACTAACAGTCCATTTACTAATTTTTTATAGGTTTCTTCAGATATTTGTCTAAAACTCTATGGAAAGTCCACCAAAATCAACTCCTCTGCATGTCAATCCATTCTCCATATGGCACATTTCTTCTGCATGCTCAATCTTCTACTCAGGTTCCACCCTCCTTTGCATCTATTGTCTCCACACATACTGAATCTGCAAACCATCTTCCAGATCTGTGGTCTTTATTGCAGAAATAAACCTTGCTCTAAGGGTCACAACCTGTCTTCTTCTACGCAAATTTGTCACAGTCTTAAGGGCATACCTTATGAACTAAACATGCTAGGAAAATGTCCTAACTAGGGCATTATACTTATGTACTTCTAATTGTTGTAGAACAAACCCTATCCACACATAGAAAAAACACGACTCTTGCCTCCATAAGAGACTCGAACTAGCTCATATGGATCCATAGATTCTGGGCATTTCTTTGACTGAATCTTGACATGAAATTCAGATCTCAATGTCGACCCTCAAACTAGGGTTAAATCAGTCAATATTACACCTGTGTCGACTTCTGTTATGGCTCTAAATTACAGTGCAAGCCCTCCTCCATTTATGTTGGTCTTTATCACAGACCTTGCAACCTACTAACCACCACAAGGAAAGATGGTATCAACCCTCTCTTCTATTTCATGTAGAAAATCTAACCAACGGGATTCAATCTAATCTTGTAATGTACTAAAACAACATATTGAATCCTTCCTACAATTTGTGGAAACAACACACGATCACACAATCACATACAAGTAAGAGAAACAAGTTATCAATCGCACAACACAAGATGTATCTGGGGAAGCAACTGCTCAAAACCCTCTATCTCTATTTTGTATTAAGTCAAGGAATCATGAAACAATACAATGCTTAATCTCTCTTGAGATTCTCAAATACTCTGCCAATTGTCTCCTGCTGATCTAGGAAAAATCGGACTAATACTTAGCCAATTCTCAGCCTGCCTTGCTCACGCAATTCCTATGGAATTATCTCCATATTAATTAGGAAAATCAACCTTCCTTGATTGCACAATCCATCATGGCATCCCAATGACTTTATAATTGCACATGGGAAATTTTCTATAAATATAACTGATAGTTATGTTCCTCTGAACTGTGTTACAATAAGGATGAAGGGTCTTTTTTATTATTTAAAAATAAGATAAAATCCTAAACAATCAAAACCCTAACCCGAGGAGATGTAACACCAAGATTTTATGGGCCCCGTTGGGGTTAGTTGGGCAGCCAACTTTCCGGGGTCGTAACTTGGTCATATGATCTTCGTTTGATGCACATGATACCTTGTTAGAAAGATCTCTTCGAGGACTACATCTGCTAATGCAATTTCTATGAAATCGCTAAAACTTTCTTGCCCAAAAAACATCGTTTGGGGCCTCAAAATGGCTCCGGAAGTTCAAGACCTGAAAAACTGACAAAAATAGTAAACTGTGCTATAATTAAGGAAATTGAAAAATTGAAAGAGACAATGGCGAGGGCCCAAGTGGAATAGGCGGGTGGCTACCAATATCCACCTCAATCACCTTAAATCGAATTTCTTGAGCTAACTCAATCATCATGACTTAGTTAACTGACACAAGTTGTTATGAGACAAAATTACAATTTATTGTCCAATTTATTTAAGGGAAAAATAAATTAGACGCCTCACATTCTTCACTCCCGGTACATCAAAATTCCTCACTAGTGTGGGTGCATTTTTTTTTTGTCCTTTCTAGTTTCCAATTTCACTATTTCTTGTTGCAAATTTCAATACTCCCTCTCAACAAGAAAGGAATTCAATCTATCTCCATTCGGTACTTTTGGAATGTTCTGCATGCTACACTTCTCTAGTGTTGTTTGCACCCGCAAGTCCTAAAACTGAATAGCCTCCGAACAACTTACTCAGTATAATGCATCTGTCATCAGAATCTTCTGACTACTGCTAGCTACTGCATCTGTCTAGTACTAGATTCTCTGCGCTGCTGCTAACATCTGCATCCATGCCCTTTGAACTATTGCTAACTCTAATTTGTGATCCAGTACTATTTGACATCTGACTCTGATTTCTGTCTTGCTGACATCTGACTACATCAATTTAACCGATCCTTCCTACTACTATTGTACTGTGGCTCCTCGTAGCCAGGTTCGATCCATGAGATCACACGCCATCTCAATGGACCTTGCCCAAATTTCTTATCTTCGGATTATGTCTACACATCACCCCACCAGCTTACACCTCCAGGTATGGCCGCTCCCTCTTCTCATCTGGCTCGAAATTTCCCCCTCATGGAGGTCTCTTCTTGAGTGGATGCTTCCACTCAGTCTCCTCTCTGCTTCTCCAATTGTGGCAACTACTCCACAACCTTCTGAGACCGCTTCTCATGAAGATTCATGTTAAGAGGTATTTATGCTCCCTTTAAACCACCAAGTCTCTAACTTCTGCCTTTCTCCTCAAAGATTTGCATGCATCTGGTACCTCAATTACATATAGGTTCTTGACTCGTGCACAGTGTAATTGTCCCGACGTTACAAAAAGTTTCTAAAAAAGAGTTGATTTTAAATCGATGATATCTCCCTCATCTGAGCTCCGATTCGACCGATTTTTTTTTCTTTCTATTTCGGTAGATTTTCGCAAGGAATCCAAATAGCCTATTTGTTTTTGAAAATTTTACACCAAAATATTCAAATATTCTATGCAAACTCGCCGCCTAAAAAAATTCTGCTCTAATACCATGTAGAAAATCTAACCAACAAGATTCAATCTAATCTTGTAATATACTAAAACAAGATATTGAATCCTTCCTACAATTTGCGGAAAAAAAACACGATCGCACAATCACATATAAGTAAGAGAAATAAATTATCAATCGCACAACAACATGATGTATTTGGGGAAAGAAACTGCTCAAAGGCCCTCTATCTCTATTGTACTGTATTAAGTCAAGGAATCATGAAACAAAACATTAATGCTTAATCTCTCATGAGATTCTCCGACACTCTGTCAATTGTCTCCCATTGATCTAAGCAAACTCGGTCTAGTACTTAGCCAATTCTGATCCTTACTTCAGCCTGCCTTGCTCATACAATCCTAGCTAGGGAATTAACTGCTTATTAATTAGGAAAATCAATCTTCCTTGATTGCACAATCCATTATGGAATTCCAATGACTTTATAATTTCACATGGGAAATTTTCTCTGAATACAACTGATAGTTATGTTCCCTTTAACCTCTGTCTCAACTGGGTATTCCTCGAAACTGACATGCATACAACTATTAATAGCGAATTATCAGTTATATGATTGATCACTCATTGTGACTTAAATCTAATTTAATTCACTGGACCTCTCGCTAGCTCATAACTTAGTTAGAACCAGTTAAACTGATTTTAACGCATTTAATTGAGTTAATTACACTTGTACCCCACTAATGCATCAATTTCAACTGGACCCAAAAAATATTAGAATCCCTCTATATGCCTCATCTTAGACCCTCAAGTACTTGAATTTCTTGAGCTAACTCGGTCATCATGACTTAATTAACTAACACAAGTTGTTATGAGATGAAATTACAATTTATTGTCCAATTTATTTAAGGGAAAAATAAATTAGATTCCCCACATTCCTCACTCTTGGTGCATCAAAATTCCTCACCAGTGTGGGTGCATTTTTTTTTGTCCTTTCTGGTTTCCAATCTCACTGTTTCTTGTTGCAAATTTCAACATTTCAGAATTTGATGCGGCCTTCACACAAAGACACCATTGAAATCACATGCCCAGATTCTCATGAGAAACCTCTCTTAAGCTCGATCTACCAGAAGAGAACCAACAATATGCCATCCTACTTCCTAGCGCAAACCGACCATTAAGGTATGTAACATTCTTCTGAACACTCACATGATGATCTTGCTCTTGGAGGATGATCATGACCTCCCTTTAGCAACCCTTACTCGCCCTCGTACTCGACCTACTTTAGGACTACATCTCTCTTCACCCCCTTGATGTGCCATATAGTGGGAATACATGTCAAACATGCTAATATGTGCTAAGTGATAAGGCATGCCAAGATGTGCAAGGGTGTGTCAATGCATGTCAGGGAATGTCAAGACAACAAAAGGGAGAAAAAATTTAAACTACAAGGAAATGAACACATAAGAGGGTTAATAAGTCATCAATTTACCTTTTCCAAGAGGGCATGCTAGGCACACCAACACTAGGCAACAATAGGTGCCAAGTGCAAAGTCTTAGTGCATTCTAAGTGCCAAGTATTCCTTTGTTGCTTCTCATCTACTTTCCAACAATTGATAATCACAAATAAATTTAATATTAAACCATGCCAAATCATACCAAGGCATCTCAACGTATTCCACACATGCTAAGACTTTCGAAGCACCAACATGTGCCAAGCGCCAATATGTGTCAGGAACTAGTGTTATGCATGTTATGAAGTGGAAGGGAATGTTGAAGAGTGCTAGAGAGTGATAATGCATGTTCATGAGTGTTAAGGATTACTAGGAAAAAACATTAAGGGAGCACTAAGTAAAAATTCATGAAAGTTAATGAATATGAGGAACGTGCGCCAGAGACTAGTGTTAATGAGTGTCAGTTGTCATGCCAAGGAGGGACTCACAAGGTATGCTAAGCATTGGTAAGGCATGCTAGGGAATATCAAGGCATGTCAAGAATTCCCAAAATGTGCTTGGGAGTTCCAGGGTGTGCTAATTATATCATGTGCGCCCAATTAATAGTGCCAAGATATGCCAATACATGCTGGGTGCTAAGGATGTGGTGTAGGGGACCAGGGTATGTCAATATGTGTTAAGGCAACAAAAGGAAGAACCAATAAGAGGGTTAATAAGTCAGGACTTTATCTTTTTGAAAAGGGGCATGCTAGGCACACTAATAATAGGTCCCAATACATGCCAAGTGCTAATGTATGTCAATTCATTCAACCAAGGTGTTCCAGGGCATGCTAGGGACTATATGCAGCATGCCAACACATGTTAGCAAAGTACGATGTTGTGCTAGCGCATGTCACCATGTGCTTGGGCGTAAGTGTCATCACAAGATGTTCTAGGTACAAAGATGTTCCAATACATGTGGGGTGCTAAGAAATGTTAGTGTGTGCCAAAGCATTAATTTAAGGCGTGCCCATATTGGTGAGGATCGTTAGGTCTTTCTCATTAATAGAATTTTCAAAGCTTGATTATGTATTAAATAATATATTTCCTACACACAATAGTGGAACTTTATCTAAAGGGAATTTTCTAGATAATAAACTTAATATATATGAATCATTTGTTGACTCATAGGAAATCTCTATTTGACTAGTTATTACTTGAGGGAAATGATACACGCTAATTACTTCTAAAAAATTCACTGACCCTAACCACTATGGCTTTGGACATATTATAAAAAATACTCCACAATAATGGTATTAAATCGTTAACTTTTGACAAAAAAATATATTAATAGGTACATAGCGTCATCAAAAACTCATTGGAATGATCAATGATGACGGCCATTTTTTGACCGTCACCAAAAGTAACAAAACGAGCATTGGTGAGGGTCATTAAAACTTTGTCACTAGAAGTGTCACCAAAGAGAGAATTAGTGATGGGCCTTTAACGACCCTCACCAAAAGTGTCATTCAAAATGTCTTTGGTGACGGACCATAAAGGACCATCACTATATACACTTACAGTGACGGTTTTTTAATGATCAATGATGATTGACATTTTTTGACCGTCACCAAAAGTAACAAAAAGAGCATTGGTGAGGGTCATTAAAATTTCGTCACTAGAAGTGTCGCCAAAGAGAGAATTAGTGACGGGCCTTTAACAACCCTCACCAAAAGTGTCATTGAAAATGTCTTTGGTGACGGACCATAAAGGACCATCACTATATACACTTACAATGACGGTTTTTTAAAGGCCGTCACCATATGTGACATTGGTGACGGACCTTAAAGGTCCGTCACAAGCATGACCCTCACCAATGTGCTTTTTTCTTGTAGTGGTAAAAGCTGCTTGCAAAAACAAAATGGAAAAGTTAGAGTGTCAGAGAGACTCTGATTTTCACCCTATCTTTTCTGTATAAACATGCCAATCAATGATTGGTTTTCATGTTTATACTTTATTTTTATTTTTTTTCAAAAATAAATGCTTCAGAAAATTCAATCAAGTTGATGAAGAAGAAAGATTCTTCTTCATTAACTTCACATCACTGCTTTCTTGGAACTTCTTGACAAATTCTTCTCTTGAGAGTGGTTTGTGATACAACTTCAATCTATGACCATTCACAAGAAAAGTTAACTTTCTATCTATTGTCCCATTTTTGGCTGTTTCATTGTCAAAAATTTCAACAATTTCATATGGCCCAAGCCAATGTGTTTGAAATTTACCTTGAAAATCCTTGAATTTTGAATCAAACAAGAGAGAGTTTTACCACCTCTTTTGAATTTCTTTTCTTTTGATGTACTTATCATGCCATCTAGTCTCTTGTCATGAACTAGACTGTTCTTTCAACCTGATCTTGTCTCATCCAACCAATTCATTAATCAGCTCCCAATCTAAGGTACAGTCAGCAATCAAGTCCTAGCTGAACTGCCATCTTGAAAGTTTGAATCTGGAACTTTATGGGAAACAAAACTTGCTTTCCATAAACAAGTTCATAAGGAGTATGGCCTGTTATGTTTCTCCATGTAGTTCTATAGGCCCACAAGGCTTCAGGAAGCCTATCTACCCAATCTCTTCTATGTAAATGAACAGTCTTTGTTAGGATTCCTTCAATGACCTTATTAGTAGATTCCACTTGACCATTTTCCTGTGGATGATAAGGAGTAGATTTTCTATGCCTGATTTTGTACCTCTCCATCATTTGTTCCACTAGCCTTGATGTAAATTGAGCTCCTTGATCTGTAACAATTTCCCTTGGGACACCAAAACGAGTAAAAATATCCTCAAAAAGAAAAGTAACTACAGATGATTCATTAGCAACAAGTAATGGCTTGGCTTCTACCCATTTGGTAACATAATCAGTGCAAACTAATATATATCTCTTTTGTCTTGATGGAGGACTAATAGGTCCTACAAAATCCAAAGCCCATTTTTCAAAAGGTTCAATATGTACCCGAGGTTGTAATGGCATCTCACCTGAAGGAGAAGGTTTCCCTACCCTTTGGCAACTGTCACACCTTTTGACATACTCTTTAGCATCTTTAAACAAGGATGGCCAATAATATCCTAAATTAAGGATCTTATAGGCTATCCTCTTATCAGCAAAGTGTCCGCCACAAGGTTCATCATGACATTCTTTGAGAATCTCAGGCATCTCATCTTCACGAACACACCTTCTAATGATCAAATCTGGACCTGTCTTGTACAACTCATTAGCAACCCATGAATATTTTGCACTGTCATAAATGATTTTTCTTTTATCTCTTGCATTCATTATTGAAGGAAATTTCCTTGAAACTAAATAATTAGCAATATCAGCAAACCAAGGAGTTTGAGTAGAAATTGCAAAAAGATATTCATCAGGAAATTGATCTTCAACTGGAGTGTCATCTTTGATATTTTGGAGTCTAGATAGGAAATCAGCTACTGTGTTTTGTTTTCCAGGCCTATCTAGAATGGTAATGTTGAATTCTTGTAAGATCAATAACCATATTATGACTCTGCCATTAGTAATTGATTTGTTCATTAAGTATCTAATTGCAGAATGATCAGTGTGAACAAAAGTTTCATAGCCTGTTATATAGTGTCTAAATTTGTTTATGGCATGAACAACAGCTAAAAACTCTTTTTCAGTTACAGTATAGTTTAACTCTGCAGGAGTCAAATTTTTACTGGTATAATAGATGGCATAAGGAATCAAATCTTTTTGTCCCAATACTGCTCCTAGAGCTGTATCAGAGGCATTTGTGGAGATATGAAAATGTAACTTCTAGTTCGGTCCCCTTAATATAGGTGCTTCAAAAATTTTTGTTTTTAGGGTCTCAAAGGCTAACTGGCAATCAGAAGTCCATTTGAATTCACAATATTTGGTAAGTAATTTGAAGAGTGGAGATGCTATCTTGGTGAAGTTTTCTATAAATCTCCGATAATATCCTGTAAATCCTAGAAAACTTCTAACATCTCTTTGACAACTTGGAATAGATAAGTTAGAGATGACTTCAACTTTTGACTCATCAACTCTAATCCCATCCTCTGAAATGTGATGCCCTAAAACAATACCTTCAGTAAACATCATAAAACATTTTTCATGACTAAGTGAAAGGTTTGCTTCTTGACATCTCTTTAAGACTTTTTCCAAGTTTTCTAAAGCTTCTTCAAAAGTGTTTCCATAAAATGTGAAATCATCCATGTATACCTCTACACAATCATGTATTAGATCTGAAAAAATTCCTAATACTGCCCTTTGGAATGTTGCAGGTGCATTGCATAATCCAAATGGCAATACTCGGTAAGCATAGGTACCCCAAGGATAGGTAAATGTGGTTTTTTCTTGATCTTCAAGTGCTACTTGGATTTGATTGTAACCACTAAACCCATCTAGGAATGAGAAGTACTTTTTTCCAGCTAATGTATCTAACACTTGATCTATGAAAGGTAAGGGAAAATGGTCTTTAAGAGTAGCTTTGTTTAGTTCCCGGTAGTCAATACATACCCTCCATTCACCATTTTTCTTTGGCACAATTACCAAAGGAGAAACCCACTGACTATCTGAAATAGGATAGATGAAGTTGACATTTAACAATTTTTGCAATTCTTCTTTAACAATCTCCCTAAGATTTGGATTCATCCGTCTTTGAGGTTGTCTGATTGCTTTGCAATTTTCCTCTATATAGATGTGATGAGTGCAAGTCTTGGGGCTTATCCCTTTCATGTCAGTGTACTCCCATGCATATGCAGAAGAGTGTCTCTGTAATACTTTGACTAACTTTTCTTGTTGATATTTCTCTAGGTTCTTATTTATCTTCAAAGTTTTGCCTGGAAAGATCTCACTTGTAGAGCTGCCAAATTTATCCATAGAATGAAGAGACATCTGTCTTGATGACAAAAACTCAATATTGTATCCCTCTTGAAATGATTCATGTTTTTGTTCTGGAGAGGATTCAAAGTTTTCTAGAGTATTCAGAATTTGATTATCTTCACTAATTTCTGAAATTGTGAAGAGAGGTTGTAAATCTTCTTCATCCTCTATCCATTGAGTGTCATCTAAATCTGTAATTGTCCTAGCTGGAGGATATAAAGTGAATTTCTTAGTTGTACTACCATCAGAGATATACATATCACCGGATCTACAACTAATAAAAGCATCAGCTGTAGCCAACCAAGGTCTTCCTAATATAACAGGATGGCCTCCTAGATTATTCTTAGGAGTTAGGATCATGAAATCCACAAGGTACTCCCAAGAATCTAGGGACACTGGAATGTCTTCTATTACCCCATCTGGTTTGATCACAGATCTGTCTGCTAATTGTAATAGTGTGGGTGTAAAGAGAAGATTAGGAAGTTTCAATTTATCCATGATTTGTCTACTCATGATATTGATTGCTGCTCCTAAATCAATGAGTGTGTTTTGGATTTCAATTCCATTGATGTGAATTTTAACAACTGGATTTCCAGGGTCAAGATACTTTGGAATAGAAATCTTGCCCATCATAATATCTGCTATTTTTCCTGCCAGTTGAATTTTCTTTGTTTCTCTTATTCTTTTTCTTGTTTTCTTCATGCTCAACTCCTTTATTGTTTTGGCTAAAATTGGAATTTCCTTAATGGCTTGTAATAATGGAATTTTAATGCAAACATTTCTCAGCTCATCTAGGAAATCATAATTAGGCACCATAATTTGTTTTTCTACACCTCTATCAATTTGTAATCTTTCTGGAAAGGGAGGTATAGAAGTAGATGTGGATGGTTGCTCTAATACAAGAATTGAAATTATTGGATCCTTTTGCTTTGATTTTTCAGTGTTTGGGTCTTGAAAGGATGTGTCTTCCTCAAGACTTTTATTCACCCGTAGAGAGTCTTCCTCAGAGTTATCTTGTTCTTGTATGATCACAGAAGGTTTCCTATTTTCAAGTATTCTTCCAGACCTAAGTTGAACATCACTAAGGTCTAAAGGAGTAATTAAATAAGTTGGAAACTGTTGGCCTTCTATCATGTATGTGTTCTGAGGATTTTTATTATTAGGGTTTGGTATGGGTTGAGCAGGAAATTGATTTGATTTTTGAGGGAATGGTAATAAAAGTGGTTGATTTTGATGTGGTAGGTTCTAATGATGTTGTTGAAGATTTTTTTGAAAATTTTGTTGAAGATTTTGAGGGAAATTTTGTTGAGGATTTTGAGGATAAAAATGTGGGTATGGTGGATAGGATGGCGGATACTGATAGTATGGGGAGTATCTTCCATAGGGACTTTGTGATCCTTGTGCCCAAGCTGGAGATTGATTTTTAAATTGAGGCCAAGGTTGCTGCCAAGAATTCCAAGGTGGAGGTTGATTATACATTTGATCATGGAATCCTTGTTTTTGAGGTCCCTACCAAGGCCTTCTAGATACAAAATTGAGAGAATCTGTGGAATCTGTAGGAGTTTCCTCCTAAAAGACAGCTTTGAGACCAGGAAGAGAAGAACAATTCTTGGTCTCATGTTTTTCAGAAAAAATGACACAGGTCTCTACAACTTTTACATCCAATGGACACTCTCTCAAGGCATGTTTCTTTCTACATTTGGGACAAAAGATTGCCAAGGCATCAGATTCAACTTTTTGCTTGTTTTGTATCTTAAGGGTGTCTATTTGTTCACTAAGACTCCCTAAGATTTCAGATTTAAAATCATCAAGCATGTGTCCTATTTCTAATCTACTTACTGTCCCAGAAGCAGACTTACTTGCCCTTGCAAGAGCAGGATCTCTTGGACCTTTTATAGTTTTAGATTTCCCTCTTGAAAGGTTGATACATAACTCAGATATTTCAGGTAATGTGAGCTGTGATATATCCCCTTTTCCCACCATGTTAAGGATATCCAACCATTCATCCCTAATTGTTTTCAACAAAAGAGCTTTTAAGGTGTCTTGATCTAGGTTTTCCATTTTTTCTCTTTTGATGTTGTAATGAAATCTCTCCAACAAATCTTCCAAGTTTTCATCTTATTTTTGTAACATCTTAAACACTTCTTCCTTATGATTGACCGGCATAAAATAATCCAGATACCTCTCTAGAAATGCTTGTTTCATGTCTTCCCATGTCCTAATAGAACTTTTGATCAAACTCATAAACCACTTCAATGCTGCTCCTTTCAATGTTGAAGGAAATAGTTTCATTTTTTGAGCATCTTGTAAGTAGTCATAAGTTCTACACAGAACTTCAAATTCAAATAGGAAGGTTCCAGGATCTTCAGTTTTAAGTCCATAAAAGTTTGGAAGGACAGAGGGTGAAATGTTTTTCATGGTTGTATTGGTTTCTTCATCAATTATAGGGAACCCAAAAGAGCTTCCTATTTCTCTTCTACCTCTTCCTCCATCTGCACCTCTACCTCCTTCTCCTCTACCTCTACCCCCTCCAAATAATGTGTGTTCTCCATTAAATACTCCTCCTCCTCCTTCTTCTGCCATGGTTAGTTCCTCTGTAGTAGTAGGAAAGTTTGTGTCCCTAACAGGAATCCTTGACTTTTCTTCTAAGACAGATTCAGTGGATGAAGTGGAAGGTCTTTCTAATGGAATATCTGATCTTAGGTCCTCTAGAAGTCCAGGATCAGTAATGGATGGAATGTGGGTCTGAGTTGAAGGTGTACTAGCTCTGGGTCTAGGTGAAACAAGTGGTGTTCTAGGAATCAAACTTCTGCTTCTGCTGCTTATAAATCTACCCCTTGAGACCCTCTCTCTACGCATATAATTGTTTTTGGGAGTTAAGAAACAAAGGTTACCCAGTTTTCACTTCCCCGGCAACGGCGCCAAAATGTTTGGTCTCAACCTAGTCTCCTAAATTGAGTTCATTTAATTGTCAACCAGGGTTGGTAAACTGCTGAAGTGAAGTGCACTGTATGTGCCTAGGTGTTTGTTTCTTAATGCGTTGTATTTAGTGTTTTCTGATGTTTTTGGTCTTTTGATGATTTTATGTTCACAGGAAAAAGAACTAAATGCTGGTGGAAGGAAACTACTGATTAAAAACAGAGTAAAGCCTAATTGGTTGATGACAAATGACAAGTGCAAATACTGAAACAGAATCAAACCTAAACTATGACTAAGAAGAATACCAAGCTTGATAATGACTTCAAGAAAATGAATCAAAATATAAACTTAACTTGTCCAATTCTTTTATCAAAGGTACTTTGGGAGAGCTTGAGAAATGGTCAGCTAAGTATACAAATTCTCCTAACTAAACAATTAAACAATCA
Organism: Pinus albicaulis; assembly: GCA_034641835.2. Lineage (NCBI taxonomy): Eukaryota > Viridiplantae > Streptophyta > Pinopsida > Pinales > Pinaceae > Pinus > Pinus albicaulis. The sequence goes on from JAXQQM020072392.1 coordinate 50,891, forward strand.
GCTTATAATGAGACAACATTTTATCCATGATTAAAGATTTGTGGAAACATATTTGGAGAAAAATATTGTTAACATCATAAGATCTTCTACTCTAAGACTAGCTCCTAATTCTATTCTGCAACTTAGTTTAACATTACTAAACCTTATTCAAAGTTATGGATTTCTTTTTAAAGTAGTCTTTTGAGGAAAGGTTTGTTTATGAAAAAGTTGCAGAAGTACTTTAGGCCTTGAGATGATACTGTCTTCTATTCAGATGGTTATGAGTCAATTATGGATTTGGAACAAAAGAGATTTTGTAAATAATGAAGGCCGTATTGTTTAAGTTTAACAACTAATGTAATCTAATATGCAATGGATGACAACTAAATGTGGAATAAAAATACAATGAGTTAAGCTAAAACTGAACTAAGATGTCACTAGTCTAAAACAGTGCTAAACTAACAAGCCATTATCAAACTTAAAACAAAATAACAGGGCATGAATTGAATGCAATTTGACTCCGGAGTACCCTAACTAAGTTATCATGCATTAATCTATGGGATTCTACAGCCTGTTTTTTCCATCATGAATGGTATTTTGGAAGAGCTTGCTAGAACAATCTTGGCTGTACAATTCAGTGCAAATGCAAACATAAAGACTGAAAGCAATTTAAAAACTAAGACATCACAGCTATCTCCTACCCATCATTATGATATTTTGGAAGAGCGTTTTAAGAGCAAGATCAGCTATGTTACTTAGTGTAAACAAACAACTGAAACATTCAGTATCACAGTCATGCCTTAGACATCATAAGGATTTTTTTGGAAGAGTTTGCTTAGTATAAGTTCAACTGTGATAGTGAACAAAAGAAATTACAATTAAATCCTACAACACTATAGCCATTTCCCATTCATTATCATGATATTTTGGAAGAGTTCTTAGAACAAGTATAACTATAGTGGCTAATGAAATTAACTACGAACTCAAACTTCAAAAACGTAAAAACAACTAAGATACTTATCTAAATTACGAAAGTAAAGTCGTGCAGGAGGCAGGGGCCCTCTACCACCAGACGAAATCTAACTCCAAATCAACTCAACGCGTTCAAAGCAATGTTGTCTTCTTCATTAAAGGAAAAATAACTTGAAACAGAGTAGTCTCGGTCTTCAGAAATATAGCATGAAATCTAAGCAAAATCTAGAGCAAAATCTAGCCTATCTCTCGGTTTCCCAAGTGTTTTTATAACAAATTTACATAACAGAACTTGCAACAATACAGGGATCCTTCTCTTTCCTTATCAAAATCACATTAGGACTCTGAAGATGGCAACGTAAAGAGAAAAAGGACATCTGGACTAAGACAGTCCTATTAGAAGTCTGCTTCCTTAAATGAGTTCCCACGTACCAAAACCACGTCCAGAATTCGGTTCTTCCTTCATGGTGAGCAACGAATGATATGGACATGACGTGGAATATACCCATATGTGGTTTTTCTTGAGAGGACACCTGGAACATGTCTGAACGTGAAGACAGCTGCAGAATTTCCGGTTAGCTACGGAATGTCTGCATTCTGTAGCCAGTTTGCATTATAATGACAAAATCACAAAACTTAGCAAGTTAGCCATGTTTAATCATTCTAAAAGTAATTTTAACTAATTCCATTGATCAATTGGGCCTGGGATATCAATGGAAAAAGGAAAATGAGGTGAAGTAAGATGAGATAAAGCACAATCTTGGGGCTTAACACACGTGTCCAGATCGGACGACCCAAAATCCCTCCGACTTGTTCTTTCCCACGCCTTTTTTAAAAAACCTCCTCTTTGTAGATCTCCACTGTTGGATGCTTTCATCCAATGGCTATGCTCCGCTCCTCCCTTCTAAAGTAGTTTAACCTAAAAAAACGTAGGATTTCTTAATTGTTTTATGTTTTATGTAGGTTATAAATGGTTTCCACTGTTATATTGAAGAAAGGCCAGGGGCCGGGAATGACGACTCCCGTGCCTTTAGTACTTAGAAGAAAACCATTCATAGGGTTGGATGCAATGTATTAACAACATTCTATGGGCACCGATACTATAAAGGCCTTGCGAGGCCCTGCACATCGACAAGACACTGTATTAAAAACACAGATTAAAGAGTATAAGCTTTGAAGAACAGAGCGCAGCAGAGAAGGAGATTAAAGACAAATCTGGGGAATTACGGCTAAGAATGATTATCAAAAGCCTAATTCCCTGGATTAAAACACCATTAAAGAGAATTATAAGTGTTTAAAAGGCAGAAAAGACCTCCACCGTTGTATTTGAGGAAAATTGATTCCTCAGCTACCCTAAACGCCACCTGTGCCTCAAAGCATTCAACACAGAGGCCGAAGTTATTGATCAGATGAAGATTTTTTCCTCCAGCACAACCGGGAATTTATTTCTGCAAGGGAATAAATGCAGAAAAATCTGCAGAATTACTCCACATAGCACGCAGAGCCTCAAAGTCAAATAAGGCTCCCATCGAGTTTAAATTCATAATTGTAAACATTAATACAGTAGTCCACCTGTACACTTCTCCATCGAGCCCCTCAAAGGGCCGAGAAGTCATTTAATCTGTATTAATGATCCTTGAGATATTTTTAGTTATCACCTCCTCATCCTTCTCTAAATACCTTAGTAGAAGATGAGCAACTTTTGGTTGACTGCGTTGTTAAGCATTGTTATGTAATTGAGCTTGAAACTTCTGATTGTAAATATTATTCACTGGCCCTTGAAGCTCTGTTTGTAATAGATAAGTTAGGCTGAATAATGAAGATGATTGTTGAACTGAAACACTGGACTTGAAGACTGTAACTGGTTTGACATCAATAACAAGTTGTTTCTTGGGATCCTGGTCTATATTACTGGTGAAGTGCCCCTTTCTTTGTTATCGTTTTCTCCTTCTATGTATGCCATATTGTTCACTATTCTTTGATAAATAACAACATTTACAGAGTTAGGATTTACTGTTTATCAGTTCCCTTCTCTAACTGAAAATATTTATCTTAATGTTTTCCTCTTATTTTTTTATTCAAGAATGATTTAGTACAGTTCAAGCGGTTAGGAATGTTGGAGTTCCCTCACCCTATTGTTTTCTTTAAACATTGTTCTTGAAAGTTATTTTCCTTATTTTCTTATTAAAGATTAGACTAGAAAGTGATGGTTTGCCCTGTTTCTAGCTTCTATCCTCCAAAGGCTAATTCTGAAATTTTCCCTTGGTGTTGGCTGAAAGAAGACTAGGTTTAAAAGTACTTTATCTGATCTTAGGTTACACTTTGTTTCTCTTATGTGTTTTCATACTTTCTGAAAGTAATTATGTGGATTACTGGATTGTTTGTCAATTAAGCTGCTTTAATACAAACTTGCCCAAGAATTCAATGGCTAGCCCTGCACTTGGTTGGTTTTAAACAGTTACTTAAGAGGCTTTTCTTGTTTGGACTGAATATAAATCCCTTGTGAAATTATTATCAGTTTCCACCCCTCCAACACTTTATCGTTTCCATTCAATCATTTGAATCTCAATAATCTTGTGATATAGATGACTTGCCCCTTGGATCACTCTTGATGTTGTTGTTCAATTAAAGCCCTGTTATGACTCCATAGCCCAATGGACTAAAAACCAATGTTACATCTATATTTTAACCTAGCTTTTCTATCCACTTGCAACTTCTCACCTTTGAAACTCTTTGCACTTAGAACTTTCTCCTCAAAACAGTATTCATGCTCAACCATCCAAAAACAAACAAAACCCTTGGCCTTCATAACTAGCCTAATATTATTACCTCAAATTTCAAAGACAAATCCATCTTTGCACTTATTGGAGAGATCCCTCTCCGGATTCAGGAGGGCTAGATCCTAGAATCCCAAAGTTGGTTGAAACGATGTTGTTTCTGCAGTTTTAGTCTCACAAGTCTGCTAAAATTACAGATTCTTAACATTTCTGGCGACTCCACTGGGGAACGCATTTCCCTTAAACACTTCATAAAACCTTGAGAGTAAAAAGCAACCTTTTCAAGCACTACCAAGTCATGGTAATCATGGTAAAACTTGTTTGAATCAGTGACAAACTAGGCAAGACCTAGGATTCTCTTAAGACTTTATCTAACCTTGAAAGATTAGTTGGTTTAGCAATAAGAGTAAACTATTTTTGTCTCATAACCGTAACTAAGTTTTGAAGAAAAGTTAGGATATTCTTAAAAACCATACAACTGAAAAATAACTTAGAAAAACCTAAAAATATTTCAAACTGGTTCTTAATAAACATGGTGGTGGACCATAAAACGTTTTACCTCCTTAGGAGCTAAAAACTTCCTCTTGGCTACTCCACAATCCTTAACAGACCTTAAGACTCCATTGGGAAGAAACCTTATCATTATAACATCTTTCAAACTCAGTTAGAGGACTGTAGGATTGAATTTCAAACAGATTAGTTAACCTCTCAAAGATTGTCATATCTGGTTGAACTTTTCTTGTTTATTTAGGTCTAGAAAACATAACATAGTGGCTTCTAGAAAGATTCACACTAGAGCCCATCCTGACTCGGATCCACCTGAGATAGTTGATGACCCAGAAAGCATCCTTTGGAAGTCTCCTAGGATTAAATTATCAATTGTTTTCAGATCACCCTTGAGAGAAAATTCAGTTCCCGAAAATCTTACAGGTCTACAACAATCACAACCTGACTTAGTAAATCCATTTAGAACTAGGTCATTTGATGATATAACTCAGCTAGACTCTGAATTTTTACTTTCATCCCCTGAGGCAAGTGAACATCCTGGAAATAGAGAAACAACACCCCCTGATTTTCATTTCCTTCATAATTTAGGTGTCTCTCATCCAAGATCAGCTCACCAGTATTTTCCTGGTCCATCCACTGTCCCTCTTGTAAATCCACCTCCACCTCTTGTCATGGCTACATGGTATGCACCCCTAGTCCTTCCTGTACCACTAGTTAATCTTCCACAGGACTATCAGTCCAAAATTCCATTATATGATGCTAACAATGCTACAACTGCATCATAACATGTGGATAAGATGAATGACTACTTTGACAGAAATGAAATTGATGATGATTCTCTCAAGCTTAGTTTATTTTCTCATAGCTTAGGGGGAGAAGTAAGAAAATGGTTTAAAGGTTTAGACCCCCATAGTATTAATGATCTCCAAGGTTTCCATCAAACGTTCTTAAACAAATGGGAAGTAAAGAAGAATCCGCTCCAAGTCCTTTCTGATTACAAGAACCTCCATAGAAACACTGGGGAAAGTGTGCAAGCTTACTGCACCAGATTCAATAGTGTATACAATGCACTCTCCCCAGAACTAAAACCTCCACAAGGCTCAGCTTTAAACAAGTTTCCTGAAGGGTTTGACTCTGACATGACCTATCAGCTGAGAGAAAGAGATTTTGCAACTCTTGAAGATATGCAAAGGGATGCTCTTTCTGTGGAAGTCAAATTAATGGAGAAGAGAGCAAGAATGAAAAACGAAAAGAGAGTGTCTTTTAGAGAGGAGAACACACCTTCTACTTCAAACTCAAAGATGGATAAAATGATGGAAGACATGATGAAAGAGATGAACATAATTAAGAGAGCACAAGAAAATCAAAACCAAACTGCTCCTCAAAATAGAAACCATAACCAAAATCAGAATGTTAGAAGGAACCAACCTCCGAACAGACCTAGGGAAGATGATCAATAGATCTCTCCTCCCTTTCATCAAAACTATGTGAGTGAGGTTGAGGAAATGGATGAGATAACAGAGGGAGACGATATCAACATGTTTCGGGGTGGAGGATTATGATTTTGAGATTCATTATGATAAAAAACAAGGTATATATACACCTTATGATGACAAAAGAGATAATTATGGAAAATGTCATCATTGAGTCTCAAAGAGAATATGACCTTAGGAGCAAAACTAGCCCGCAAACTCCCAACACCAAAACCTATGACCAATCTTCACAAAACAGCACTACAACCAGGCCTAAATTTGTCAAACAGAAGGAAAAAAAAGTAGTTGTAAATTAGGATAAAGGTAAAGGGAAAAACACTCAAAACAATGAAAAACAGAGTGCAAACACTAGTAGTACTAACACTTCAGCTAGTACTCCTATGAAAACAACTGTGTCAAGTGTAAATAAAACAAATCAGCAAGCTGATAATGCTGATAGAGTGACAGTTAATAAGGCTGAAACCAGCATTTTTAAAAGCTAAATTCCTTTAAGCCCGGAGCAGGAAATTTCCAAAATCAAAATCTCTGTTCCCTTAATTGAGTTAGCTTCCCAACATGTATATATAACCCAAATTTTGAAGGCTTTAAATATAGAGGAAAGTGGGGATACAGTCAATCTTAATGATGACCAACCAGAGCTTATTTTTGGTCCAAAGATTGAAGGTAAATATCAAGAAGGACATGTTCCTCCCTTTTATGTAAGTTTAAACATTCATGAAAAAATTTTACACAACACTATGCATGATTCCGGGGCTTCTCATAATTTAATGCCTAAAGCTATGATGGAGAGCCTTGGTTTAGAAATTACCAGACCATATAAAGGCCTGTACTCCTTTGATTCCAGCAGAGTAAGGTGTTTAGGATTAATCAAAGACCTCTGTGTTAACTTAGCCTAGATTCCAGCTAAATATCTTGTTATGGATATTGTTGTGGCTGATGTTCCCCCAAAGTATGGAATGTTACTATCAAGGTCTTGGGGAGCTAAGTTACAGGGGAATATGCAAATGGACATGACCTACGCGACTATCCCTGTTTTCAATCAGAATAGAAGACTTTACAGGGAGTCTCATACCGCAGAACTCCCCTTTATACTCTTTAGATACCGACCTTGATTCATTTATCCTTTTTAACGAAGAAACATTAGATGAACAAATAACTTTAACAGAGTTAAAGGCCGATAGAGAGGAGGAGGTAAATACCACAAAATTGAAAAAACAGTTTGCTGCGTTGGAAGACGTTAGCAAACTAAACAAGAGTCTTGAATTACAGGTCATATGTCCTTCAATTTTGAACCTGGACACTAAAGAAAACAACCCTCAAATGAGCGCAAATTCTGGTAAATCAAAACAAATGCGACTAAGCACTGACATTCCACAACTGTTGAGCACGTTAGTTGAAGAGGACAATAACCGAACAGTAGAAACCAAAAACAGTCCTCTATGGAGTATGTTTTTTGATGGATCCTGCACTAAAACTAACGCAGGCACAGGTGTTTGGATTACTAATACTGAAAACAATCACATAGAAAACATTTCCTGTAAACTAAACTTTCAGTGTTCCAATAACATAGCGGAATATGAGTCCCTGCTTTTAGGCTTACGTTTGTTAAAAAAGATAGGAGCCAAAAGAATTAAAGTTCATGGGGATTCAGAGTTAATCATTAGGCAAGTCAATGGGGAGTATAACACTCATCATCCCAGACTTCGGGCCTACCGAAACAATGTCGTGGACCTTTTGGAAACTTTTGAAGAGTCCTAATTGATTTTTGTCCCAAGAAAGAAAAACATTGCGGCCCACAGCTTAACCTACACAGCTAGAACATGCTTGATGCCACATAACACCAAAGACCGCACAACTTAGATAAAATTCAGACCAGTTGTGCCTGATAATGAAAAATATTGGCAGGTGTTTGACAATGACAAACAAATAGAATACTTCCTGCAATTCAAAAATGAATTCGAACTAAACAGTTTAGACTCAGACTATGAAACAGACTGCAAGGAAGAAATTTTTCTTGATGAAGAAGAACCGTCTCCCAAACTTGCTAATATAAATCTGTTGTCAAGCAAAATTAAAAGCGAAACAGAAATGAATGCAGAATCCGGAACATAGGAGTTAGAAACTTTGCATTCTAAATATGAAAGTTTGCCTAAAGGTCTGGCTCCTTTCGAAGAGTTTTTTTATTTTAATGATGTGGAAAATAAACCAAAACTAGAACCTGTAGAGACTGAGGTAGAAGAGTGCAATATAGGCAGTGAACTTAAACCTATGATGATTAAACTGTCTAAGACTTTACCAGCTCACATTAAACTTAAATATATTGAGTTGTTTAAAGATTTTTCCGATGTTTTTGCCTGGAGTTACGAAGATCTTAAATCCTATGACACTGAAATAATACAACACAAAATTCCCCTCAAGGAGAACCAAAAACCATTCAAACAGAAGCTGCGCAGAATAAACCCTGTTCAGTTACTGCTGGTTCAGAAGGAGATCATGAAAATGAATGATGCTGGTATTATTGTCCCTATTAGATATTCTGAATGGGTATCTAATCTGGTGTCTGTTAGGAAGAAAACTGGAGAAATCAGGCTTTGTATAGACTTTAGAGACTTAAACAAAGCTTCGTTAAAAGACAACTACCCTTTGCCCAAGATGGATCATATTTTGTAAAGGGTGGTAGGTTCTAAAAGAATTTCTTTGCTGGATGGCTATTTAGGGTACAATCAGATCTTAGTTCACCCTGCTAATCAATTAAAGACAGCCTTTACTACACCATGGGGCACTTTCATGTATGTGAAAATGCCTTTTGGTCTAATGAATGCTGGAGCAACTTTTCAAAAAGCCATGGACATAGCTTTCTCGGAAGAGTTGGGATTTTTCATCATTATCTATCTTGATGATGTTATTGTGTTTTCAAAAACAGATGAAGAGAATTTAGAACATTTAAGAAAAGTTTTCGAGAAATGCAGAAAGTTTGGGATATATTTAAACCCTAAGAAGACACTATTTGGTCTCCAAGAAGGTAAACTTCTTAGGCACATTATTTCTAAAGAGGGTATAAAGGTAGATCCAAAGAGGATTGAGGCCATATTCCAAATCTCTCATCCTCAAAACATTAAAGAGTTGCAATCTTTTATTGGAAAGATTAACTTTTTAAGAAGGTTTATCCCCAACTTGGCTGAGCTCCTTAGGAATATCACAAACATGTTGAAGAAGGAGCAAAGGGTAAAATGGACCTTGGAAGCAAGGAAGTCCTTTGAGCTGGTGAAACAAGAATTAACCAAAACACAAGTTCTAATAAGTCCCGATTTTTCAAAATATTTTTATATCTTTTCATTTGCATCGGAGCATACCATAGCTGCTGTCCTTTTACAGAAAAATCCACAAGGACAAGAGCAGCCTATTGCATTTTTTAGCAAGGCATTGAGGGATGCCCCTTTGAAGTATAACATTATGGAGAAGCAAGCTTTTGCTTTGGTTAAAGCTTTGAAAGACTTCAGAGTATACATCCTTCACTCACACATCATTTCCTTTGTCCCAAACTCATTTGTTAAAGACATTCTAACACAGGACCCAGATGGTAAGAGAGGTAAGTGGATTGTTGTTATTCTTGAGTATGATTTAGAGATAAAACCCACTAAACTCATCAAAGGCCAAGGTCTGGCTAGATTAATGGCTGAATCCAACTTTGAAGTTCTTGATATTAATATGATTAATGCTTTGGATGACCAAGAAGAATTCTCAACTCCTATAGTTGAAGATCATTTTATGAATTCTCCTTGGTATGCTGATATTATTTATGTTTTGCTTAAATTGAATACACCTCCTGGTCTGAAAAAAACAAAAGAAAGATTCCTTAAATTGAAAGCTATAAAATATTTCATTATAGATAGATGTCTTTATTGGAAAAATGCAAGTGGTCTATTGGTTAAATTTTTGCCTGAGTTTGATGCAGAGAAGGTTAAGCACGAGTTCCATGAAGGAGAGTGTGGAGGTCATTTGAACTGGAGGAAAACAGCCAACAAAATTTTGAGGGCTAGTTTCTATTGGCCTACTCTTTTTCATGATATCCACAAGATGATCATCACCTGTCATAAATTTCAACTTTTTGAAGGCAAAAGAAAACTCCTGCCCCTGCCTCTGCATCCAATCACAGTTGAAGCCCCATTTCAACAGTGGGGACTTGAATTCATAGGAGAAATCCATCCCTCCTCTTCTGCCCAACATAGATGGATTCTCACTGCCACAGACTATTTCACTAAGTGGATAGAAGCCATACCTTGTAGATAGGCCAATGATTCAGTTATTATAAAATTTATGGAGACTAACATTCTCTCCAGATTTTGCTGTCCTACCAAGATCATCACTGATAATGCAGCAACATTTGGATCAAAGAATATGGTTGAGTTCTGTCATAGATATCAGATAACTTTGGGGCATTCCACGAGCTATTACCCTCAAGGTAATGGACTTGCAGAATCCTCAAACAAAATTCTAGTGAACATAATCAAGAAACTGTTGGAAGATAACAAAAAATATTCGCACACAAAGCTTGTTCATGCACTTTGGGCTGACATATTGAATTTGAAGAAATCTATCGACATGTCACCTTTTCAGCTTGTATATGGTACTGATGCAATTTTTCCAAACAACCTTGGTGTACCAGTAATGAAGTTGATTCAAGAGTTACAAACTGAAGAAAATGACATGATCAGAAGAATAAACCAGACCATTCATCTCCAACAAACCAGAGAGGAAGTTTATAACAAAGCATTGCAGAAACATGACAGCATTAAAAAGCTTTTTGACAGGATAACAAAGGCCAGCAATTTCAAGATTGGAGACAAAGTTTTAAAGTGGGACTCAAGTAGGGAAGACAAGGTCAAGCACAGAAAATTTGACAACTTATGGCTTGGCCCTTACTCTATTCATTCAGCTGCTGGTAACAATGCATTTTTCTTGCAAAGAGTTGAATGGAGCAGAATTGTTTGGAGGTCCTGTAAATGGAAGGATGCTTAAACATTACTTCCCTTGATCCTTGACATGTTTTGAAGCCTTTTTTATCTTTTTTCGTTATAAATATCTCATCCACCATTGCATTCAAAGTTAGAAAAATTAAAATGCAAAAACAAAAGAAAAGAGAAAAGAGGGCGAATTGTGAAAAACAAGAAAGGTACATCCCCATACCAAAAAGAGAAGAAAATCTAAAAGTGTGCAAGCTTAAATGCCACTCCTACAAAACACACTTCTAGTTAGTCAAACAGCCTAATCTTGACTAATTATCTTTTGAATTTACTGTTGATAGGATAGTGAAATTGATTTTCCAAACTGTTTAATCTTGGTTTATCAGTAGGTAGATTAGGATAGAAATGAAAGGTTCGAACATGTTCAAAATCTGAACCAAAAAACAAGAAAAACAGCGCAAGTAAGAGTCAAAACAGAGCTGTAAAAGAGTGAAGGAAGTGCGTGAATATTCAGATCTTAAGCCTTTCATTTTGATTTAATTTTTCTGCAAAATAAAGGTCTATGTGCAGCTTGTTTCATGCCATAGATCACCATCAAGTTAGACTGTTTAAACCTGACTTGAATGCTTTTAAATTTATGTTGTAGAAATTAGAGAATAAAAATCTGTTGGACAGTTTAATCTAGACAAATGATAGATTAGGTAGAGAAGTATCTGAACTCAACTGTTAAATCTGAGTTCAGGGAGAAATAAGGAGTAGAAATAGATTAGATTTCCTGTTTTCAAAAGAATAAAATGTTGTGAATAGAGTTTTCCAATCCAAGTGCACTCTAATGAAGAAAAAATGTTAGATCAGTAGGATTGGGTAGGTAGAAAGCTTGTAGATGAAGATCCATTATTTGCATGGTTGCTAATATGTTTTCAAAAGAAGATCATTCAAGCAAAAGGAAAGCATCCCAATGGATCAGGGACAGGTTAGCCTCCCAGAGAATAATGGATGAGGCAACTGATCAGCCTCCCAGAGAATGCAAGTCTGAAATTCTTGATGCCTTAAAAAAGGCATCATCCCCAAGTGGAGCCACTGTTAGCCACCTATAATATTTGATTATAGCAAAAGGTGGCTAAGACTTTTTGAGCCTCCAAGGAACAAATTTTATCACTAAAAATTGTTGGCTCTTGAAGACTTTTCTAGGCCTCATGCCTCTGTCCAAAATATTCATTTGATGTTCCCTTTTTTATGCTCAAAATTTCTGCTGATTTCATGAGAAGAAACTGCTGTAAAACCATCATTTTTTCCCTCCCCCTCTTCCAAACTTGCATTCATTTGTTTCCCCTTTTCTTCATAAATTTCCTCTATTTTTCATGTTTTCCTTTCTTCCCTTCATGAAAAACCCCTTTCCATAGTTAAAAACTCACTTTTTAACTATTTCGGAACCCCCATTTCCATTGAAAAATTATGAAATTTTCATAAAAAACAATTTTTTATTACTATGGACCTAAGCCCCTTTAGGGGTAAGTCCTAAACCACTTCCCAACCATACGCTTTAGGGCTAGAACCACATGCTAACAGGTTAAGGTGCTTATCACATCGCAAATGTTCAAAGGACGCAAATCTTTGCGATTAGTTTTGTGTTGCAAAAATATTCGATTGCGATCAACCCCTTTTATTATGAATCCCAAGTCTCGTGCTTCTTCTACAAAAAACCAAGAGTTTAAATCCCAAGCGCTAATCGCATCGGAAAGAAACAAATGCACAGGTCTTTTACCATGTTCCGAAAAACTCTGATGCGATTAGCCTATGTGTCTAAACCCCCGATCATATTATTTTTTTCATATAACTATAGAGCCCGCCTCAGGCACTTAAAACCCTTGTACATTTCACTCCCGGTCATTATTTTTTTTGTAAAAACCCAAAACTCGCTTATCCAAAGTTTTAACTTAAAAAATTAAGTCACATGTTGAAAATATTTCAATGGGTAGATTAAAAAGACCGATCGCGCAATCGCAATCGGAGAAATCTAATGGGTTGATCGAAAAGACCGCATCAAAATGTTCCGATGCGATTGAGTCCCTATATATATAAGCTCTGCCCCCACCTTTTTTCATATGAATTTCACCCCAGGACCAAGTGTTGAAGTTTCGAAGCGACTAATCGCATCGGACATTTTCTTTGGTGTGGTTTCAGTATTCACTACCTCCGATTGCAATTGGCCGATCGCGTAATCGCATCAGCCCTTTCTCCAATTACGCAATCGTATCACCTCCTTCCCGACCTCGGATTGCGACTCCCCCGATTCACTCTCTGTCGTTGATCTCGTTTTTAGATCAACGACCATCGCTTAATCGCATCGACGACTTCAATCACATCGCAAAGTTACATCGCATGCTTTGTTTGCCCCCTCCGATCAGCCAGTCCCCCGATTCGTTCTCCATAGTTGATCTACTCCTTAGATCAACGGTCTGCGCTTAATCGTATCGCTTATTTCAATCCCATGCACTTGCCTGCCACCCCCGATTGTGATCCTATGATTAGATCTGGATCGTCCACGTGTCCAGATCGGACGGCCCAAAATCCCTCTGACTTGTTCTTTCCCACGCCTTTTTTAAAAAACCTCCTCTTTGCAGATATCCACCGTTGGATTCTTTCATCCAATGGCTACGCTCCACTCCCGGATTTTGAAGTAGTTTAACCTAAAAAATGCAGGATTTCTTAATTTTTTAATGTTTTATGCAGGTTCTAAATGGTTTCTGCTGTTATATTAAAGAAAGGCCAGGGGCCGAGAATGACGACTCTCGTGCCTTTAGTCCTTAGAAGAAAACCATTCACAGGGTTGGACGTAATGTTTTATCATCATTCTATGGGCGTCGATACTATAAAGACCCTGCGAGGCCCTGCACATCGACAAGACACTGTATTAAAAACACAGATTAAAGAGTATAAGCATTGAAGAACAGAGCGCAGTAGAGAAGGAGATTAAAGACAAATCTGGGGAATTACGGTTAAGAATGATTATCAAAAGCCTAATTCCCTGGATTAAAACACCATTAAAGAGAATTATAAGTGTTTAAAAGGCAGAAAAGACCTCCACCGTTGTATTTGAGGCAAATTGATTCCTCAGCTACCCTAAATGCCACCTGTGCCTCAAAGCATTCAACACAGACGCCAAAGTTATTGATCAGATGAATATTTTTGCCTCCAGCGCAGCTGGGAAGTTATTTCTGCAAGGGAATAAATGCAGAAATATCTGCAGAATTACTCCACACAGCATGCAGAGCCTCAAAGTCAAATAAGGCTCCCACCGAGTTTAAATTCATAATTGTAAACATTAATACAGTAGTCCACCTGTACACTTCTCCATCGAGCACCTCAAAGGGCTGAGAAGTCATTTAATCTGTATTAATTATCCTTGAGATATTTTTAGTTCTCACCTCTTCATCCTTCTATAAATACCTTAGTAGAAGATGAGAAACTGTTGGTTGACTGCGTTGCTGAGCATTGTTATGTAATTGAGCTTGAAACTTCTAATTGTAAATATTATTCACTGGCGCTTGAAGCTCTGTTTGTAATAGATAAGTTAGGCTGAATAGTGAATATGATTGCTGAAATGAAACACTGGACTTGAAGACTGTAACTGGTTTGACATCAATAACAAGTTGTTTCTTGGGATCCTGGTCTATATTACTGGTGAAGTGCCCCTTTCTTTGTTATCATTTTTTCCTTCTATGTATGCCATATTGTTCACTATTCTATGATAAAGAACAACATTTACGGAGTTAGGATTTATTGTTTATTAGTTCCCTTCTCTAACTGAAAATATTTATCTTAATGTTTTCCTCTTATTTTTTTATTCAAGAATGATTTAGTATAGTTCAAGCGGTTAGGAATGCTGGAGTTCCCTCACCCTACTGTTTGATTTAAACATTTTTCTTGAAAGTTATTTTCCTTATTTGCTTATTAAAGATTAGACTAGAAAGTGACGGTTTGCCCTATTTCTAGCTTCTATCCTCCAAAGGCTAATTCTGAAAGTTTCCCTTGGTGTTAGCTAAAAGTAGACTAGGTTTAAAAGTACTTTATCTGATCTTAGGTTACACTTTGTTTCTCTTATGTGTTTTCATACTTTCCAAAAGTAATTATGTGGATTACTGGATTGTTTGTCAATTAAGCTTCTTTAATACAAACTTGCCCAAGAAGTCAATGGTTAGCCTTGCACTTGGTTGGTTTTAAACAGTTACTTAAGAGGCTTTTCTTGTTTGGACTGACTATAAATCCCTTGTGAAATTATTATCAGTTTCCACCCCTCCAACACTTTATCATTTCCATTCCATCATTTGAATCTCAATAATCTTGTGATATAGATGACTTGCCCCTTGGATAACTCTTGATGTTGTTGTTCAATTAAAGCCCTGTTATGACTCCATAGCCCAATGGACTAAAAACCAGCGTTATATCTATCTTTTAACCTAGTTGTTCTATCCACTTGCAACTTCTCACCTTTGAAACCCTTTGCACTTAGAACTTTCTCCTCAAAACAGTATTCATGCTCAACCATCCAAAAACAAACAAAACCCTTGGCCTTCATAACTAGCCTAATATTATTACCTCAAATTTCAAAGACAAATCCATCTTTGCACTTATTGGAGAGATCCCTCTCCGGATTCAGGAGGTCTAGATCCTAGAATCCAAAAGTTGGTTGAAACAATGTTGTTTCTACAGTTTTAGTCTCACCAGTCTGCTAAAATTATAGATTCCTAACACGAATATCGAATTTTTCCTTCAATTTCTTCTTCCTCCGTATTTCCTTCCTCTGCACTGGATTGTTTTTCACCACTGCTGTGGTGGCTTATTTCTTCTTCGCCCAAGTAGCAAATTTCTCCTTCCATTTCCCCTTATTCATCAGTACGAGGGCTTGCTCCCTCCAATTGTGGAGGCTGTTCATCCTCTGAGCTGTGCAATTTTACGGGCTGGCTATTGCTGCTTGGAATTCCTTCCATCGTCCTCCTACTTCATTTTGAACGGAGGGACTGTCTATGAGTTGATGGCTCGGCTATTGAGCCAGCCATTCTCTTCCGTTTTGGGGCAGGTAAGGCCAACCCTCCATCAATGGAGAATATCAACTCTTCCCAGCTGGTCTGTTGCTGGGCGAGGCTACGAATTACTATTAATCGAATTAAGAAATGGTGGCTGACCACCATATCTGTGTGCTGGGCTTTTCTTATGATATGGGAAATATCATACAACAGGGAATTTAAAAATGCAGGCAAATTGACAGTGCATTTTTGTTTTAATAAAGCCAATAGCTTAAGGTGGCGAGGTCTTACCACATCTTTTCTTCCATCGCACGTTATATATGCCTGCACAATCTTGGCCAATTCCTTCCATGGTTCTCCCAATTATGTTGGCTAAACTCCTTTTCCTTTGATAACCAATGTCTGTCTGTCATCCTAAAAGATCTTCATGGCTTCTCGAAGCCTAATCTTCTTCTGCGTCCATATAGTTCCTTGTGCTGGTATGCCCGATACTTCTACAATTATTTCATCAGATACAACTATCTGTCTTCCTCTAACCATGGAGAATCCTTCTTGCAAGTTCTGTAAGAATTCGGTGGCCACTTCTTCATGAGGTTCTTGCATCCTCATGAAATATGTAATCCATCCTATTCTTTCCAAAATCTCTCGTGCAGCATCAAAAATGACCAACACATGTGGTTCACTACGAATTGGTCGTCCTCCCATTGTCTCTACACCCTATTAGTTCTTTCCAAACACACAGTGATCGCAATGGAACAACATAGCACGTTAAATTGGAATAATTATGTTATTTCCTAAAATGCAGGGATTTAATTCACATACAGGTAAAGAAATATCGGGATTTTCTCTGCATGCAAACATCCGCGCCCCCCCTGCTTGATGATAGGTCACCCTCGACCGTCAATTGAGAGAGGCAACATGGCACAACAGTAGTACAACAGGAAAAAAGTAGGCATAATTATTATACATTCAATCAAATTATAGCAATTACTGAAATCAATGCTTGTGATAAATCGGTAATAGATATAAAATCGTTTTGTAATGATTCAAATATGAGGAGAAGGGATAGCTTAGGATAAACATATGTATAGATGTGTTTATTACCACTTCAAACTAATATGATCGATTTGTAATGATATTCATGTATAATAGGTTCGAAATGGAAGGTTAAGATTCGTACTTTCATTTGATATTAAATAGAGATATAGGAAAAAGGGTTAAATATGACTATTGATGTGTATAAATGTGACTCCAATACCATCCATAGAGCTCTGTTGCCCACAGGTGTCCATAACCTTGCCAGAGTTGCTTTCGCACCCTTGGAACCATTGTCCTTTATTTATACTGAGGAAGTGCTTGTTAAATGTCATAATGGAGGCCATTGTGCTGGCTTGGTAACCAGATAAATCACAATGCCATTCACCAGGAAGAAGTGAAAAGTGGGTAGGCTAGCTCGTGATGAGACCTCCTGTTCCAAGGACTTCCTTAATTTTTTCAATTGTCCATTGGACCATATCCCTGGTTTGGTGGCCATGATGGGAATGCCACTTCACTGACTTCCTTATGATCATGGTAGGTTGGCTCTTAATGAGACCCCCTATCCTCCATCTGCCAAATCATAAGATTATTAGTGGAACATATAAATATTTTTATTTTTCATATAGCACTTTCCTAATTATTCATAAAGGATGGCTCATCACTCCTTAAGAGTAGGGATGGTGGAAGAAGTCTGAACATCTCAATAGAAAAGAATATGCCCTTATTCCTACTCCATAAATAAAAATCAAAGAAAGTTATAACATATGGGAAAGAACCAATCATGATAAGGATAATCGATCAGATTAATTCAATGGTAATAAAAAAGCAAGATTATGTTATTAGTTAAGTCCCTTTTTCCTGTTTTCTTATCATTACTAAACAATTTTCTTAAAAAATGATGATTTATTTTGATTTGTTGATTACAGTAAGCTTTAATTTGTATGATTGTATATGAATAATATGTTTTCCTTTAGAAGAGTCATCAGAAATTCTCAAAATATTAATCTAAAACAAAAAAAATTCACTTAAAAAGTGTTGTTCCTTTAAAAAGAACAGCAGAAACAATCTACGAAACTGTTGTTCCTTTCAAAAGGAACAACAAAAAAGTGCGAAACTATTGTTCCTTTTAAAAGGAACAACAAAAATTTGCAGAACTGTTGTTCCTTTTGAAAGGAACAGTGAAAGTGTTGTTCCTTTGGAAAGGAATAGAAAAACTCAAAACAAGCAAAATGAACAGAATTTTTTGAAAAAACGAATTGTATGAAACAGACAGCTAAAATTGAAATAACCAGAAATTTGAAAAAAAATAATTTTCTAAAACAAATAATCCAAATGAATAAACAATATTTATGTAAAAAAATTTAAAAAAAAGAACTGATTTAATGACCTGGTGCGGAGGAGGAGTTATCCCCTTCAGCAAGAATTTCCATGGTAGAATCTTCTCGTAACTGTTGGTAAAAGGATTCCTAGGTAAGTGGTTTATGATACAATCGTACTCGATGACCGTTTACCTTAAAGGAATGCCCAGATCCATCAATGGTAGATAATGTAATAGTGCCATTATTATGCACTTTTTGTATTTCATAGGGTCCGAGCCATTGTGTCTGGAGTTTCCCTGGAAAATCCTGAAACCTAGAATCATATAGGAGTGCCCAGTCTCCTTCGTGGAAGATATTTTGTTTAATCAGGGCATCATGCCACTTTGCTCTCCGTTGTTGAATTAAAGCTGTGTGCTGAAGAGCAGAGAGCCTAATTTCATCTAACTCATTAATTTGCTGCAGTCTTTTGGTCTGGGCTTCATTTAGATCTAGACCCACCTTTTGAGCTATTCTCAATGTCTGAATTTCAAATTCTATTGGAAAGATGGGTTCTTTTCCAAATACCAATTGATATGGTGAATATCCCATAGTGGGTCTCCACGTTGTTTGATATGCCCACAATGCTTTTGGCAATCTGTAGGCCCAATCACATCTGTGTGAGGCAATGGTTTTTGTTAATATGGATTCAATGATTTTGTTCGTTCTCTCAACTTGGCCATTGGCTTGTGGGTGGTATGGGGTTGTAATCTTGTGCTGAATGTGATAGTTTTGTAGCGTTTTAGCTAATTTATTACCTACAAATTGTGGTCCTCCATCTATGATTATGTCCCTTGGGAGGCCATACCGAACAAAGATTTGGAAAAGAAACTGTATTACAGAGTCCTCTATAGCTTTTGAAAGAGCCTCTGCTTCAACCCATTTGGTGACATACTCAGTTGCAACTAGGATGTATGTTTTATGGTTTGATTGGGGGCTAATAGGACCGAAAAAGTCAAGGGCCTAGCGTTCAAACGGTTCAATCAATAGTTGAGGGTTCAAAGGCATTTCATCAGACTTCCCAGGGCGACCTGCCCTTTGGCAGCTATCACAAGCCTGCACAAATTTCTTGGCATCTTTAAAGATAGTAGGCAAATAATAGCCTGTTCGTAAAACTTTATGGGCAGTTCTACGATCTGCAAAATTCCCACCACACTGTCCATCATTGCATGCTTTCAAAATTTCAAATACCTCATCCTCCCAAACGCATCTTCTTATTTGCATATCTGCACCTGTATGAAATAGGTAGCCCCCAATCTAAGAGATTCGGGTACTACGGTGTATTATCTGCTTTCGTTCATTAAGGGATAGATGTTTAGGTAATTTACCTATTGCCAAATAATTTTCTATATCAACATACCATGGGGTTCTAACAGTAACAGCGAACAGATGTTCATCTGGGAAGTGGTCTTCAACTGTTTCTGCTTCTGTTGGTTTTGGCATTCTTGACAGAAAATCAACTACAGGGTTCTCCTTTCCAGGCCGATCTTTGATTGTAATGTTGAATTCCTGCAATAAAATCAACCATCTTGTCACTCTTCCATTTGTAATAGGTTTATTTTCTAAAAAATTAATGGCAGAGTGATCAGTATATAGCACTACAGGATACCCAGTTATATAATGTCTAAACTTATTTATAGCATGTACTACAGCTAAAAATTCCTTCTCAATCACAATATAATTTAATTTAGCAGGAGATAGGTTTTTTCTGATATAATAGATTGCATATGTCTTCTTGTCTTCCTCCTACCCAAGTACTGCTCCAATTACTGTGTCTGAGGCATCAGATGAAATTTGGAATGGAAAATTCCAATTTGGGCCCCTCAGCACTGGGGATGTTGAAACAAGCTTCTTCAGATCATTAAAAGCATTGTCACATTTATCTGTCTAGATGAAATCAACATTTCCAGTTAGTGCATATAAAGGTGCAGATATTCGAGAATAATGTTCTATAAATATTCTATAGTAACCAGAAAATCCAAGAAAGCTACGTACCTCTGTCTGTGTGGTAGGTGTGGGTATTAACAAGATTATTTGAATTTTAGCTGGGTCCACCTGAATTCCAGCTGCTGAGATATAATGGCCTAATATAATTCCTTCAGTCATCATCATATGACACTTTTCATTGCTTAAACAAAGCCTAGTATCAATACATCTTTGCAACACCTTTTCTAAGTTTTCCAATGCTGGCTCAAAGTCATCCCCATAAGGTGTGAAGTCATCCATATATACTTCGAGACCTTCATTTATTAAGTCTGCAAAGATGCTAAGAATGGCCCTTTGGAATGTAGCAGGGGCATTGCATAGGTCAAAAGGTAAGACTCGGTAGGAAAATTTCCCCCATGGACAGGTAAAGTAGTTTTGTCTTGGTCTTCAAGGGCAATCTGAATTTGATTGTACCCACTGAAGCCATCTAGGAAGGAAAATAATTTCTTTCCTGCCAATGTATCTAATACCTGGTCAATGAAAGGAAGGGGAAAGTGGTCCTTCTGTGTTGCCTTGTTAAGTTCACGGTAATCTACACATATTCTCCACTTTCTGTTCTTTTTTGGTACCACTACTAATGGATAGACCCACTTGCTATCAGATATTGGGTAGATGAAATTAACATCCAATAGTTTTTGTAGTTCAGCTTTCACAATATCTTTAAGGTGAGGGTTTAGTCTTCTTTGGGGTTGGAAAATGGGTCTCGCATATTTTTCAATATAGATGTGGTGTGTGCACAATTGAGGATCAATTCCTTTCATATCAGGGTAATCCCATGCAAAGGCTGCTTTGTATTTCCACAATAGTTGGACCAAATTCTCTTCTTGTTCAACAATTAGATTTTTGTTAATGTTTAGCGTTTTTCCTGGCTCAATTTCTACAATCTTACTATTATACACAAAAGTAGTGGGTATTACTTGATCAGGAATGTCTTTCAAAGGATCTTCTTCTTCTTTATTATCAAATGCTGCCTTGATCATGTGACATTACAAATGAGATCTGAGTTGTGGTTTATTAATAAAACTATTAATGATATCATCCTCTGTTTGATATTTAAAATCAAGAGCATTTTCTATAGTTAGAGGTGATCTCATATTTTCCATAAAATATGATACAGGTGGTTTTCTTGTTTTAATTATTGATAGGCTTGGCTGAGATGGGGGTATAAAGCTAAATTCTTGACATAGTTTCCCCTTTTTATTGTCATGTTGCCTTGTTAGCATCCAATATAAGCATCGGCAGTTGCCAACCAAGGTCCACCTAAGATTAACGGGTGTCCATCTAGCCGGTTCTTTGGATTGATAACCAAGAAGTCAACAGGGTATTCCCAGGAATCTACAGATACCATTACATCTTGTAGTGTACCCTCTGGTTTGACTACCGATCGGTCAGCCAATTCCAATAAGGTTGTTGTTGGTTCTAGCGATGTAATGCCAAGTTTTTGACAGGTAGTAGTTGTTAGAATATTGATTTCTGCTCCCAAATAAACTAAGGCATTTGGAAATGATTGTCCATTGATTTACACTATCACTATAGGATTTCCTGGGTCTTCATATTTGATAGGTGTTTCGATCCCTGATAATAAGTCAGATAAAGTACCGACTATTTGGACAGTTGGATTGGTGGTTGGTCTCCTCTTTGGCTTCTTTATGCATAATTCCTTAATGGTTTTTGCATATATAGGAATGTCTTGAATAGCTTGGAGGAGAGGGATTTTTATACATAAATTTTTTAATTCTCCCAGAAGATCAAAATTGGGATGTTCTAATGGGCGTGGTATGATTAATCATTCTGGGAATGGTGGAGAGGAAGTTGTTACTTGTTGTTGATATTGTTGTTGAACTTCCTTTTCTTTCTGTAATTTTTGTTCTACAGGTAACGGATCTTCAACATGAACATTTTTGTTTCTCTCTATTTATACTATGCGTCCAGACCTTAATTGAAGATCATTGCACTCCCTCAGTTTAGTTTCTAATTCTGGGGGTTCCATTATTTGGATAGACTGAACTGGCCTATTGTTTGGGTTTGGGTTGGGCTGGGCTGGGAGTTGCAGTCTTAAGTTGCTCTAGGGATTTGTATAGGGAGACGGCAGTGTAGGTTGACAGAGAGGGATTGTTCCAGCTGGCTGATTTGTAGGTCTTTGCTAGTTTTACTACCAGGCCTGACTCTATGAGGTAGAGGGGGACCATTGTGTTGGATATTTATTGTTTTTCCAAAACGGTGGACAGAAAGGAAAGCTAGGCCAATTATTTTGATTTGTTTGATTTGGCCAAGATGTTGTAGGGAATGGCTTTTGTGAAAAATTGGGGAAAGGCAGTTGATTTTGCCACATTCCACTATATTTCTGAGCATTGTATTGAGGAGGCTGAAAAGAAGAAAATGGATTAGTTGGCATACCTAATTGTTGTGGCTACCATTGTCGGCGCTGATTAAGCAGACATACCACTTCTGATTCCTCTTCTGCCTCCTTATAAACTACTTTTAGGCCAGGAAGCGAGGGACATCCTTCTGTAGGGTGATATTTCATGCAAATGGCACAGACTTTGATTACATCCAATGAACATTCTTTTTGGCTATGTTTATTCCTGCATCTAGGACAGAATATCGCCAAATTTTGCTCTGCTTCTACTTGCTTCTATTTGGCTTGCATAATATCTAACTGCATTGTTAGAGTCCTAAGTATGTCTGTCTTAAAATATTCCAGCAGGTTTCCAATATCTGCATGATTCACACCTTCATTAGAGGTCTTGTTGTCTCTTGTAATCATATCACGTTCTGCTGATTTTAGCCTTGTATTGCCCCTTGAACTCCTGATACATAAATCAATGATGTCAGCATAAATTTCCTGATATATATCACCTTTTCCCATAATATTTAATGTTTCAACCCATTGATCTTTCATTCCCCTAATTAATGTAGTTTTCAACACATTATCAGGTAAGGGTAAGGATGCAGAGGGAGATCTCTGAGGATTGTATTGAAACTGTTCCACATATTCTTCCAAGGTTTCATTTGGTTTTGCTGTCATTTGGAATATTTCATATTTTAGTTCCCAAGACCTGCAATAATCTTGATATTTCTTTAAAAACGCAGCCTTCATATGATCCCAATCAGTTATGAAACCCCCACCTAATCCCATAAACCATCATAAGGCTGCCCCTTTTAATGTAGAAGGGAATAGTTTTAGTTTTTGGGGATTGGTGGTATAATCATATCCCATACATAACACATCAAATTCAAACAAAAACACATCTAGATCTTCTGATGTTAAGCCATGAAATGTGGGAATATGTTGAAGGGGAATGGCCTTCATAGGCGCATTGACTGCAGTATCTACTATAGGATATTACAGCGTAGGGGTTTGCTGGGTGTCTGTTGATTCTGATTTTGGTTCTGGGCCATTTGGTAAAAAATGTGCCAATATCCTTCTGGGATATCCAAGGAATTCCTAGGCTGACTAGCAGGGACAGGAATGGCTTTGAAAAAACTCTCCTTGTCTGGAATA
The DNA here is from genome assembly GCA_034641835.2 of Pinus albicaulis. Taxonomy (NCBI): domain Eukaryota; kingdom Viridiplantae; phylum Streptophyta; class Pinopsida; order Pinales; family Pinaceae; genus Pinus; species Pinus albicaulis. The sequence goes on from JAXQQM020072392.1 coordinate 74,494, forward strand.
ATGAGTATTCCTTGTTTTCCTACTGTTTGAGGTGATTCAAGACCCTGATTTTGAATAATTTTAACAATACTTCCCTTATCTAGACTACTTATCGTTTGGGATATTTCAATAAGAGATGTTGGGTCTCCTGTTTCTCCTGTTTCCCCTTCTCCTTCATGGAGATTACTATATTTCCCTTCTTGAGGGAAAATTATGCAAGGATTCTCAATTTCTTGGGAATCTTGCTCAATTCCCTCTATTTGACTATGTATCTCAGCAAAGGCTTCAGAAGGTGACTCTGTAGCCTGAAGGGAACTAGTAGGATATCTAGAAATAACTTTTCTAAATCCTACTGATGGCTGAGATTCAATTATTTTAAGGATTTCGTCAATAAAGGTTGTTCGCCCAAGGGTCACCGGTCCCTTAGGTTTTTAAATTTTAGGAGGAATTTTGTTTTGCTTAGTTGGTCTATTCATTCAAGAAAACAAATCTTCATTCCTACCCAAAGAAAGAAGCTTACCTACTTTTGCTGTGAAGCTAGCTGTGAGCAAGTGTGTTTCTTTCCCAGTGCGCAGGTTCTTACCTTCCGTCTTTAATGCCCAATTCTTCGCAAGCAGAAGAAAATTGGTTGTGCATCACTCCTTTAAAATGACATACATTGTCCCCGGCAACGGTGCCAAAATGTCGAGCCATAAAAAGGTATCTTTCAAACACCTAATTAGCTTACATTAATCATCAACCCGGGAGCGACTTTTTATTTCAAGAGTGTAATCTGTCTGAGGCTGCAATTATCTAAGAGTAATGTTGTGAAGATGTAGTACAGAATTATGAATACAAGAATAAACAAATGCTTGTAAAGGAATCTAATTACAACAACACAAATGGAAATGCTCTGAAACTTTAATTAAATCAAACTGCAAAACATCGATCAGGGATACATTAGAAATAACTCTTTCCCTTAGAAATCAATGCAAGATAACCAATCTGGGGACTTGGAAGCAATAACCAGTGTCCTCTACAGTTGGTGATCTTTAAAACAATCGGAATAAAATCAAACTCGAACTTTTTGCTGACAAAGATAACTGAAAGGAACTGCAAAGGCTAAAAAGGAACATCAACTTGTAACTCCTACGCATACACAACAACTATAACCAAACTATCTGCTAAAGTAAAGCTATGAATCAGAAGTAAGCAATAACTAGAAATGGAACAGCAATATAATTTGAACAACAATTACAAAATTAACTAACTTCAATCTATCGCTGGCCAATACTATAGATCAATCGATCACAAAGAATCGTAAATTAATATAATAATAACTTAGAGTCGAATACAGAACAGTAAATCTTCACAATGATAGTAGAATAAATGAACAACAAATGTATTTCTTGCAAAGAATCAAATAGAAATACAACTCATTAATGAATATGTATCCAATCTAAAAATAGTCAATCAATTCTGTAATGGAAATAAACTGTAAACACAACTTCACACAACAGTAAAAAAATATTAAGAATACAAAAAGTAAGGTAATTCCACCAGAGCCGAGCCCTTAGCGGCAGTGAAATACTGCTGGGATACTTTAGAGCTTAAGAAATGAAATGAAACGCGTGCTTGATATTAATTGAACATAAAGTATTACAGAGGTTGTTCTCTCAAAGACGAGAGTCAATAAACATATTATTACAAAGGAAATGTCTAAATATAAGAACTTTTTCTGACCCTTTGATCACTAAAGGACATTGCTTTATATATTATACCCTGACGGACAAGACAAGGAATAAAATGAGTTTGAACATCGATCGCTCCTCTTCATTTTGTTATCATCTTGTTTACTTTAACCGAGGTCGAGTTGTCCCCTGCCTACTTTTAGCAATTCATTCAGATCTCCTTGTCTTTGGCTGGATGTGGTTCAACGTTGATGGAGCAGCAGTTACATTGATCTCAGCCTCACCTTTGGTACAGCTATTCGCTTCGTCTAATCCCTGTTTTATCAACAAAAAGCATCCTTTGGTCATCTTTTTACAATGAACGTAAACCTTTCCAATCCCATCATAATTCTTATAATAAATTACCTTCTTAAGGAAAAAAGGAGTATGTCTATAGTAAAAGAATGAGAAGATACACAATAATTTCATACCTTTTTTACTTCCCAATAGAAGGAAATATCCACAAATGTTGTGTTCGGTGTATCACAATTTGCAAGGCGGCCGACTCGGTTCACTATGGATGGATAGCAACCTAAATTTTTCCTCCCAAATATACCCAAAGGTACGTGGAGGCTCAAGTCCGTATTAGCACTGTCTGATGCGAAACCACACAGTGAGAGCACCCCTTTATAATTTTGTACTGTAACACCGCCCGATATACCTGAAAGTACGTGGACGAGCTACAATATACTTATGTACGTGGATTGAGGTATCACACTCGAAATGTATCGCAGACAATTAACGATAGCTGTTATGTTTTACGACGCCAGAACACATCTCTAGCCTAGACCTTCTAAATGTTATCGTTATGGTTCCAATGCTTTATTAGGTAAATTGATGTAAATTCTAAGTTGATCTTGTTTATCAATTTTCCTTTCAAGATTCACCGCGATGATGTAATGGAAAATCCTAAAATTCAAACTAAAATGATAAGCAAACTTTCACTTTCAATTATTTTAATGAAAATATTAGCTACTAAAGGGAAAGAGCAATCAGTTTGAGAGCGAACAACAAAGAGCACAAACTAATATGCAGCTTCCCTAATTGTTCCTATGAAAAACACACAATCCACTATATGAAAATGTAGGTTTTTCTTTTCAATCCCCTTAATGTGAATGCAAAAAGGAAAATAAATGAATCAAATCAATAGAAATAAATTCTTTTTCAATGAGAAACGATGAATTGAACAACAATTTCTCTTTTAGGAAAAATTAAGAATGGAACTACAATTTATCCTATAAGAAATGAAGAATTTAACAACAATTTCCTTTAAAAAATCAAATGGATCTAATGAAAAAATAAAAATAATTTGAAATTGATTTTTCAATGGTAAAGAAAAACACTTTAAAGAGACATTGAACAAACTTTCTTTTCAAAGGAGGAAGATTCAGGTAAAGTCACTAGTCTCTATGAGGCATTAGACAATTGAAAACACAGAAAAACAAAAGACTGAAAGCAATGGCAATGAAAAATTCAAAGGGAATTTGGTTGGCTTAGGGGGCAACACAGTCTCTAAGGGGAAATAGTGTGTTGCAAGCATCCCTAAGTGGGAGACAGTGCTATGCAAATCACTGTGTCTTGACCAACAGTGCATTGGGCGCAACAGAGAACAAAAAACTATGACTACTGACACACTTCTAATGCAATTATTAGTTTCAGAAGTCTAATCTTTAGGAGCAAATGCTAATGGGTAGATAAACATAGGAAAACACACAAAGGATGAAGGGTAAACTCCCAGTGGAGTCTCCAATTTGTTATGCGGAATTATGGATTACAGATAAAACATTCTTCCCTAAATGTGGTGCTCATTTATAACAACAGATTAAATACTTTGCAACTAATTTTCCTAACAGAAAATAGACACACATAATAAATTAAGAAACTTACTTGGAGTCCAAGCGCTTCTTATTATCCTTTTGTCACTCTTGTTGTAGCTTCAAATCCCAGCTAGATTGCCAAAATATTTCCTGCAAGAATGAACAATAAAAAACAAAGAGATTGCAATATACAGATGGATATTCATGATAATCAGTTAAATCAATGAAATATGAAACATATAAATCAGATGAGAATCCATAATATGAAAGACAGAAGCTTATACAGATACATATTTGGGAAAGTAAGCAACAATCTTTATTAATGGATAGAAGGGCAGGTTACAACCAGCGATTGATTTGATGTCACCAACTCCAGCATCATCCCAACCTCATCAAAATGAACATCTCTCTAGTAGCATATCACTCAAATCAAGCCTTCAATTGAGATTTCAATAGCATTTCTCTACTAAATTTCTTCCTTCTCAAGCACTAGGATCTGTGTTCAATTTATAGATGGGCTAAAGGTAGTTTCATAATCAATGACTTTCTAATAATAGGCAAGACATGTTCCCAAGCTCAAAGGTCTTGAATGCACACATGGATTCGAATTTTGACACATATGCAATCTTCTAGAAGGCACTGGCCATGTGGAGATTCTGGAACAATGAGAATTTCACTCCCAATTGACCAACACACCCTTGAGTATCCGTAACTGCTTTGCAGCGCACCCTTGAACGGAGGTGCCTGCATATGCAAAGCAGTTAGCCCCTTGAGATACCGCATTTTTGAGCTCATAGGTGATATAACATGTACTTAAAATCTTGGAAACCTTGTTGTTAGTATGAATCTTTTGTCGAAATGATCGGAAAAATACCACTTTAGCTACGCATAACAAATAGCCCTAACATCAAATATGGCTACCAATGTCTTCAAATTTGCAGTTAGTTGATCAAGACCAAAGCTACACAAATTCAGATCTATGCATAAAAAGACATTAAGCAGTGAAAATAAGGTTTTGATCCATGCATCCAATAGACAAGACAAGAACAATATTTTTGAAAGAATTTTTATATTAAGGGCACTTGAGAGGAAAACAAGAAAGGTGTTTCCAATTCTCCTCAATGGGATGGGTTCTTGAAATTCCTCAGCACTTCAAATCTGGTATTTCTCTCTCTGGTTGGTGTAGAAAACCCAGACAAACATAGAACTCAAAGGGAGCTCACAAAGCAAAGAATGGAGAATGTGACAATGATAATGGCTCAAAGTCAGACCAGGAGTATAGATCTAGAGTGATCTAATATGAAATGAAAAGGTGACAAATGAATGGGAAAACCCTTCTATTTATAACAAAACATTAGGGTAGTTTAGAACTTGGTGCATGAATAAAATATTATTAACCAAATTCTAGAACCACCTTTTAGGAATATTTTATTATATTTGTTGGAGGGAAAAGGATTTTTGACTTGGGTCAAATCCTTTATTTATAAATAATAAATAAATAAATTATTTATTTATTTAACATGGAATGGTGGAAATATAATTAAATAAATAATGATTTATTTAATTATTTATAAGTAATTTAGTCAAATTTAACTAGGAATATTATTTCGTAAGGATTAAATAACTTTATTCCTAGGAAATAATCAAATAAATAAGGATTTATTTAATTGATTTCATTGTTTTGGGTTAAATATGACTAGGAATAATAATTAAATTGATTTTTAACTAATTATTCCTTGAGGAAATATAAAAAAATATAGATTTGTTTATTATTTCTTTTTGGGGTTTCATGTTTAGACCATAAACAACTTAATAAAGGTGTTTGACTAAGTTGTTTCACATAGTGAAAGCAATTTTTATGGGGTAAAATTGGTCTTACATGGTGTACTAGGAGTCCATCTAATAATAATGAGCAAGTGACCAAAATTAGTGTAATGAATTTCCCCCTAGTGATAAAGTTAAGGAAGCAATCAATGTCATGCAATAAAATTGGCAAACTCAATCACGGGACGCCGAAGGAAAGTGGGAGAGAGAAATGTAAGGTAGTCTAATGTGCTAACGGACTAGATCCTGAGGAGACGAGACTTACAGGTGCAAAAAGTCTCTTTTTATGAGATGGTACCTGTGCTAAAGGTGGCGGGGGAGGCATACCTATGCCCGCCGGGACAAAGTACAAAATAATAGTGTGTCCAGTAAACAAGGAGCCGAAATATAAAGTACATGCTGGCATAAACACGAGCCAGATAAAAGATAGAATGATGAATCCCACATACATGCTATGCCTGGTATAACAGCCAGGACTTATACAATAATATCTGAGTACATGAGATACAAATACAACCCAAATGCCCCCTATAAACGGGGAAGGGCTCGCAAAATCTAACTGATACATGCAAATCAAAGAGGCGCTACAAGTGGTTAAGGCTGACATCATTAAATATATGGAGCTACATCAAATGCTAGAATGAAGAGGTCATCAGATCATGTGGGGGGCTACCTGCAGGGCCACCCCCTCATGAGGGTTGAGACATCTCACACACACCCGAGAATCACCAATATCTGCTGCTGCATCACTGGACCATCAATTATATGGATCTCGATCATGCTGAAAGGAGCTGGAGCTGAGAAGCAATCAAGTCAAAGAGTAATGAGGAATCCCATTTTTCTTGACCCGAGGCACCGAACAAGTATGGAAGCTGGAACCAAGGTACACCGCCCTCTAGACCTGTCTTCTGGAATGAGTGAGCTGATGTCAACAGAAGGAGGTCTGCCATAGGTGAGGAAATAAGGGATCCTCAACTAAGGCACGAGAGAAAAGAGTAGAGTGACTGATAGACTGACAGTAATGATGATGATGGAGTGGGGGATACTGAGTAGCGAATGGATGACTTCCCTTGTTAGAGCATAGAGGGCATGGATGAATTGGCAGCGACTGATACAATATCATGAGGGATACGGGATAGTGGGGCTGAAGGCCATAATGTGCGACACGATAGAGGAACCAAGCAATGAAGGATGAAGGGCTATGACGGGATACAAAGGGACTCGGGATAGACTCCATGAATGTGATGATAACTCAACTCAGATGCTCTAAACAAGGTTGAATCAAGGGTGCTGCCACACAATGAAGGTCCAAATGGGGGACCATAAATGCATGAGTACAAGGGGGTATCTCATGAAGAAAATCGACACGAACAAGGATAAGTAAGGAGGCAATGTGGTGCCCCAAGTACAAGTGTTGTAAGTGAGGAAATTCGATTTGGAGGAGAGGTGAATAGACCCTTCGTGGAAAAAATGTGTCCTTGTGAAGTATTGAATCACGAAAAAATAATAGATACCCATCTGAGTGCTCGGTGAGAGCTTTCCAATGGTGCAGATGGTTTGTCAAACAGGGCTACGGTTTGGTCGCAGCGGACGAAAGAAAAATTAGGGGTTTCTCTTCTAATAAGGTATTTTCCCTCCATATGCATTCATTTGCTTGTGTAGCTGTGGTGAATTTGGAGAGGAGAGAAGGCCCTAAATCTTGCGGTGATCGTAGTGGACAAACCGACCGTTGGAATCGAGATCCGTCAGTTTCAGGTAGGAGGCCTAATCCTACTCTTTCTTTTTGATGGATTGAAAGTTTAGATTAGGGTCCCAAATCTCAGGAACAACCCCTTCCTCATCTTCACAGTTGGGTCACACTATTTGGGCTAAAAACTGTGACTTGGGAAGAAATTTTTGGCCTAAAAAATGCGACTTGTCCCAGGATTTGGCCAAAAAGTGCGACCTGTCAGATGGAGGTGATTTCAGTGCTGTTGTGGGTAGAGATTCAGGTTTTGTGTTATTGAATGCAGTTTTTCCTATCTGTATACTGAAAAAGATGATGTTTTTGTGTAGAGATGGCATATCTACGGATCAAGTGGAGAGAGAGAGACCTGGGTACATTACGGTCAGAAACCCAAGCGGATCAAGGTGTTCGTCGTGCATTGGCCAGGTTTGGGGTTCTGAAATTTGTGGAGAACCCTCTGATGAGAGCTGGGGAGCCCTTGTTGGCCCAGATTGTTAGTTATTGGGATCCAAATCATGAGGTATTTATAGTGCAGGGGCACATGATCGAGTTGACAGTCCAGGATATGTATTTCCTGACTGGTCTCCCACCATTAGGGATGGTGGTAAATACACAGCCAGTGTTACCGCGGGGGCATGACATCATGGATTTTGTAAATCGAAATTTTTGACCAAGCCTCTGAGTCAAAGGGACTCGGATATCGATTGGAGATCTAGAGAGGTTAGAGACCCGTGCAGTGGTGGTAGTAGTGTTGCGGATCCTGGGCAGCCAGGCACTCCATCACATCGCTGGAGGGCAGATGATGATTGTAGAAAATGTGTTAAGTGGGACCTACTATGGGTGGGCCCAGATGATGTTGGTGTTGTTGAAATGACAACTATCACTTTGCAAGCGACAAGTGAACCATGATTATTCGTATGGGACTGTATTGTGCTCCTTCTTTTTTGAAAAGATCCCGACCTTGTGACCTCGTGTACAGCTACCGGATGGGGGTCCGAGAAAACCCAGGATGCGTTGGTGGGGGTGACTACTATGTAGAGGAGGAGGAGGGGCAATCGGACGGGTGTTCCAACCAGAGTTCTTTGCCCATTGGGATTAGATGTTGGTGTACATAGATGACTATCCCTATAGTGGAATGAGTTACTGTGGAGATCTGGACTTACTGCTTCCACCTGGTCGAGTATGGGGCCCCGATGGTAAGTGACAAGTAACTAATATTTTACGTGCATGTTAAAGTTTGTGAATAGTATATATGGTACTGATCCTTATACTTTTGGTATGCAGATATAGCTTCGGTAAAACCAACCATATATATGGAATGACCCACAGTAGCAGGAACTACAGGTGCTAGTGGATCGAGAATGGCACAGAATGAGGATATGACCCCTCTCTTGGAGGACATCCATCGTAGATGTGAGGGGCTTCTGACTGGTGTTTTGGAGCGGGGTTGGCAGGACTTAGACGACCAGTACATAGAGCTATGTATTGGGCTACTCTCGGAATGGCGAGGTGTCATGCGGCGCATGGCGACGGTCGGTCAGACTGTGCATGATCTACGAGCTGTGGGAGCAAAGCCATTGGCTCAGGATCCTCCAGAGAGTGAGTAGATGTAGGGCAGGTGGTGCCCCCTAGTGGGTATGTAGGGGCAAGTGGTGCCCCCTAGTTTTGAGTTTTGTTTTTTGTAAAATGCTATGGGCATGTCAGATGTATCAGAGTAGATGGAATCTAAAAACATGATATATATTATGAATATGCATTTTGTTGATGATATGGAATGTTATTGTCTTGTGTGTGATAAATTCCAGTCTAGAATATGGTTTGCAATGCTATCTATGTAGTGATTTTGTCCTCTAGGTACATGATTGAAAGTAATGAATCTAAATTCATGTATCAAAAGTTTCACTCATAAATATCGTCTAAAAAGGATAGGGTTATGCACACGATAGACACCATTAAGTTGTAAGACAAGAAGCAGGGAATCTAAATGAACGTGCAAATGGAGGATGCGATGAGAGAGGGCATCGACTAAGAGGCCACGTACTGCATCGTATTCGGCCTGATTATTGGTGGCATTACCAATGCAGACCCCATTATAAAGAATGAGGGTATGCAAGGGGGTGAAGATGGCCCAAGCTGTTGAGGCTAGATTCTGGGAATAGCGGCTTGCCCCATCGGCATAGCCAATATAATGTGTAGACGGGAGGTCTTGCGAAATAGTGTCACAAGACAAGAAATGGGAGGAGGAAGAATAATGATGGCAGTGTGAGTGTAGGGTAGACATCAAACGACAACTATGGGAGGGAGTAGTCTGGGTAGGATGGCTATGACTCATATACCAACTAAAGGGTGATGAATGAGGGCTATGGGAGGAATAGCTGGAGCTCATGCTGCGGTGAACATCATAGATACAGATGGTATCATCCTGGTTATGGGTGGGAAAGAAAAGGCCGGGGAAACCTCATGACATTGCAAAGCTACCTAAATCATCAGCATGGGAAGAAAGGCTCACATACGGATCATCATGGGGGATGACAGAAGAACAAGTAAAAAGAGGGTCAAATGATGTGGAGCCCAAGAATGTTGCTGAAGGGAGATCAAGAAAAACAGACGGAGGGGATTCAGAGGGAATGTACTCCGAGGGTCGCACGGATGATGATAGGTATAGGAGGGGGGCGGCAGGTTCCGTCATCTCAACATCAGGGGGAGGAATGTCAATGGTAGCAGGGGGATCCTCGAGTTGTCCTGACGCATACTGCGCAAGGATGGGAGAGGCGGATTGATTTTGTTCAACCTCATACTCGCGAATGACCTCTAAAGAGACTCGATAATGAGTGAGGTGAGGACAATGGTGAGAATAATGGCCATGGACACCACACAGAGCACAGGGTTTTTTGGTGCGAAGATTCTTTGTGTTCTTGGCTGCGGACGAGGAAGAAACAGAGGATTCAGGGACCGTAGACTCCGAGAACGCGACTTTAACCATGGGTTTGATACGGGGCAACTCGGGACAAGTATGGGTGGCATGACCGACACCATCACACAAGTCACAAGCTTGGCAGGTGGAGGAGGGGTAGGGTCAGTCGGGGTGGCCTTGTCTTTGGATGCCTCCTTGTGAGCTTTTCCTTTCTTTCCGATAGCTGTCACAATAGGAGAAGGGTCTTGTTGAGGTGCTGGTGGCACTGTAGTGACAGAAGAGGCTAAGGGAATCGGTTGAACCAGTGTCAAAGCAAGGTATGGTTTGGGGTGACCTGGTGGGGTCTCAACTGGAAGAGTAAGATACCAGACAGGTATTCCCAGGGTCAAATTAGGGAGGGAAAGGGTTGCCATGATGGGGACTGAATAAACTCTAGGAGGGGGAGCAAGGAAAGGAATCTGACCGGTGGGGTAATGGCCAGGAGGGATGGCTCCCATATGGTTGAGACCTGGGGGAACCGACCTAGGAGGGTAGAGAGGCTCATGAGTACTAGCTGGATGGGATGGTCCAGGTGGAAGAGGTTCGGCCAGCTGAGGTGAAGGGTTAGGAGTGGGTTGCAGCAGGCAAGGTTGAGGTTGCTGACTAGCTGAAGCGGGCCGCTTAAGGTCAACCCAAGATGATTGCATCATGCAAACATTCGCTAAGCTGGGATCAGAGACAGGAGGAGGAGGAAGACCAAGGAAGGTTCCAAGAAAGGAGGAATCTTTGTAGACGTTGGGGGAAACACTGATCAAAGAATAAACGGTTTTCTTATTGGTTACAGAAGAGATGGTTGACTAAGGGGAGGTCTGAGATTTTGGCTCATGAGATTTCAACTGGTCGATGGTGACTATCTTTCCATTGTGAGGGAAAAACATCTTGCAATGGACTGTGGATGGGACAGTAGACATGGCATAGGTGTAGCTACACCCCAAAATAATTTTATAGTCAAGAGGGGCATCGATGACTTCAATGTCAACGCAAATAGTCTTGCCCGCAAGGGTGATAAGACAATTACGGAATAGGCCAATGGGTTGGGAGGTGTGGCCATCCCACACATGAAGGGTGATTTTGGAAGGGGCCAACTCAGGAGATTCGAGTTGTTTCCAAACCGAAGCGGACATCACACATGTAGATGCCCCCTCATCAATAATACATTGAGACACATTAGCATTCCGGATTTTGACTGGGATTTGGAAAGCGACGGAAGTAGGAAGGGGAGTATGATCTGAATTACGGGCATCGAAAACAATCAATTGGTCATCAGCAGGATCTACAGCGCCCTTGGTGGATAGTAGAGCCTTCCTTTGAGAAGGACACAACTGGAGGAGTTCCAGTGTTGAAATGGCAGCAGAAGACTGCGCCAAATCATCTACTACGCTATACGAATGAGCAACTCGACCGGAAGCAGCATTTCGGCGTAGTGGGCCCTTAGGAACCTGGATAGGGACCTCAACTTTGGGTTGAGGTATTTGCAAAGGACCATTAGGTGTCAAAAGAGGCTCTGTAGGACCTGAAGAAGGTGACTCAGGGATAGATGGAGCGGGAGGCGTGGGGTACTGACGAGACCGAGTTTGAAGGTTAAGGTCTATGGTGAGAGGTTGGTCAGAAGTCATCATGAGAATCTGGTAATCGGAGAAACTAGAAGGGGAAGGTTGAGTGGTTATCGGGGCATGAGGTGGTTGAGTAGCCACGAATCCTTGTTGAGGGAAAGGATCGATAAACATGGCTGGTTGAGAAGTAGCCACTTTGGGGGGGGGAAATAGGGGAGGTATGATGTCCACGCAATGTAGCCTGAGACTCCCACATCTGCTGCATCTGTGGTAATAGGGGACAATCATGAGTGTAATGATCATAAACACCGCAACACGAACAAGGCTTATTGGTGTGAAGAGGCCTGTCTGGCTTGGGCTAAGAGCCCTGTGGTTGTTTAGCAGTGTTAGAATCGATACTTGGAGGATTGGATCCATGATTACCAGGGGCAGATTGATATTGATTTCCTTTCCTCTTTATTTGAGAAGAAGGAGGATTAGTCGCGCCCTGCTATGCAAAGACTTTCCCTGGAGGGGGTAGTAGTTGTTGTTGCAGGGGTTGAGAAGGCAAGGGAGGGGGAGGTCAAAATGCTGGAGGAGCTGGGACACCAGGCTGTGGGTAAGGATAATGGTTAGGATGGGCAACATTGAGGTAAGCAGGAGGGTGGGGAAAAGGAGGAGGCATGTCGTATCCTAGATACATGCTACCTAGAGGGGGGAAAGTACTGGAGGTGCTGGCCCCTCCCGGAGGGAAACCATAGCCCATAGGAGGTTGAGCGTAGGTATGTGAAAGAGCTCCAACGATACTGTCAGCAGAGTGAGATACCCCCGGGGTGTTAGCGCCACTAGGTTTGGGGAGGTCAGGAAGGACGGTATAAACATAACCAGATTGAGCATAGATGAGGTCATATTTCAAGGCAATTTGGAGGGCGACTTCTTTGGTTTGAGGGAATTGGGATGTGACATCTTTACCGATGGCAAGTAAGAGAGAGCAAAGGAACCAGTCCATATAGACCCGATCTTCAAAGGTAGGAGCTCGACATAAGCTGCTTCTTCTCCACCATTCCTGGACATGAGCGGAAAGGTGGGTCGAAGAGGGTTGATGGAAAGAAGTCAAGAGTTCGGTACCAGTGTCGTATCGGAGAGGGAGCTGGAAATAAGATAAGAAGGCTTGGGCAATGGTCGCAAAGGTGGTATGGGAAGAGGCAGTCTGAGAAACATACCATTTAGAAGCTTCACCAGTAAGTGTGCATTGGAACAATCTAAGACGAATGGAATCATCAGTAATGGAATTGGATGAACACCACATGTGGAAATATTGGATATGGTTGGAGGGATCTTCACTAGCAAGGCTTTCGAGCTTGGGAATGTCGGAGGGGAGCTTGGTTGGCATAGCAGGCCAAATCACATCGTGGCGAATAGGATCGTTGATCAACTGATTGAAATTGGGGAGACTGAGACCTGCTATATAAGGGAGCAAAGGGACAGTCGAGGTAGTTCCCGTGGTGGTTCCGCTAGTAACAAACCCAGCAGTAGAACCGGGGTTGCTGCTAGCGTTAGGCCCTGAACTAGACATGGTGAAGGTAACAGGGGGAGAACCAGAAGTAGGGGGAGAACCCAAAGAATCAAAAGAAGAGTCAGAGTGCGGACTCGAGGGAGGACTAACTTGACGACGGTGGGAGGGAGTAGGTTGACCAACCGGAAATTGAGGGTGAAGGCCAAGAAGTTTCCGGGATAAATGCCTTGGAGGTGCAATGATGATGGCACAAAGGGAACACGAAGGACCAACAAAGGCAGGGAGGTTCAGAATCAAATGAAGATGATGTCGAAAAAAGGGTAGAGAGGTGCAGTGTCAATCGATTTTAAAGTCTTTTCCTGGCGATGTTAACTAGGCTCTTCTTCACTTAGGGTCAGTGTGTGGCGTGTGTTAATTTTAATTTTTAAACCCAGACGTTTTGAGAGTAAAATAAAAAGCGTGCTACATAATTGAAAATAAATCTAAAGAGAACAATAAATAAGGCTAAAATAACATAAAATTAACAGCTAACAATGCATCGATCTAACCCAAGAAGGTTAGTCGCTCAAAACTAGTCTAAAAGAGGGAAAAAATCTAGTCAAAACACATGAAAAAGGGGTGAATAGATATAAGGTCAGGAGGGACAGGGATCTAAAGGAGAAATCTGCTGAAAAGAGGTGCAGAAAACAACAAAGAGGTAAAGGCAAGGTTGCTGCAACAAAGGGGGAAATCAGCTAAAGGTAGAAGGGACAAGGAGGTGACCCTAGAGGCAAACCCAAACAAAACTATATGAGGTGATTTGAAAAGGAGAAGAGCTGATCTAAAAGGGATCTGAAAATGAGGTATCAGATCTAAAAAGAAGAAGGCTGAAACTCTGAAAATTTAGACGTCTGAAAAAACTAAAAATCTTCCACAAAAATTGGAGGGTACTAAAGCCCTAAGGGGCGAGATTCCCACTTATTTGAGTAAAACAGATCAGGAACAGGTCTAAACGGGCGGAGACAGAGGCTGGAAAACCCTGACAGAAGCTTCAAACAAACCTAGAAAAATTGCTGGAAAAGTGCAGAAAAAGTGCAGGTCGTAAGTTCTGACCTGTTTTCAGTCTAGGTCACAGTTTTGGGGTAGAAAAGTGCGTCCTCTAGGCTAGGTCACAGGTTTTGGGCCGATAAGTGCGACCTGCAGATCTGGGTCTCTCGGCGGCAGATTTCAGAAAAAGTTGTCGTCTCAGCTGCGGTTGATGTCTGTCACCTGCGTAATAGGGCCAGAAACACATGAAAGTTAAAAATTTTAATGTTTGAGGGTTTTAGAGGTGAAAAACACCATAAAAATAGGAAAAACAAAAAATTGAAGAGAAACCCTAGGGTCTGAAATAGCTGGATATGCAGGAATATATAAAACGACAACGGTCGCAAAAGAAAACCTGTGTGGAGTCGCCAATTGTTAGTATGAATATTTTGTTGAAATGATCGGAAAAAGACCACTTTAGCTACACATAACAAATAGCCCTAACATTAAATATGGCTGCCAATATCTTCAAATTTGCAGTTAGTTGATCAAGACAAAAGCTGCACAAATCCAGATCTATGCATAAAAAGACATTAAGCAGTGAAAATAAGGTTTTGCTCCATGCATCCAATAGACAAGACAAGAACAATATTTTTGAAAGAATTTTTATAGTAAGGGCACACGAGAGAGCCAGAAAGGTGTTTCAATTCTCCTCAATGGGATGGGTTCTTGAAGGTCTCAGTAGCCCGGATCTAGTATTTCTCTCTCTTGTTGGTGTAGAAATCCCAGACAAACATAGAACTCAAAGGGAGCTCACAAAGCAAATAATGGAGAATGTGACAATGATAATGGCCCAAAGTCAGACCAGGAGTATAGATCTAGAGTGATTTAATATTCAATGAAAAGGTGACAAATGAATGGGAAAACCCTTCTATTTATAACAAAACATTAGGGTAGTTTAGAACTTGGTGCATGAATAAAATGTTATTAACCAAATTCTAGAACCACCTTTTAAAAATATTTTATTATATTTGTTGGAGGGAAAAGGACTTTTGACTTGGGTCAAATCCTTTATTTATAAATAATAAATGATTTATTTATTATTTTAAGGAGATGGTGGAAATATAATTAAATAAATAATGATTTATTTAATTATTTATAAATGATTTAGTCAAATTTAACTAGGAATATTATTTAAATAAGGATTAAATAACTTATTCCTGGGAAATAATCAAATAAATAAGGATTTATTTAATTGATTTCCTTGTTTTGGGTTAAATATGACCAGGAA
Source organism: Pinus albicaulis (assembly GCA_034641835.2). Classification (NCBI taxonomy): domain Eukaryota; kingdom Viridiplantae; phylum Streptophyta; class Pinopsida; order Pinales; family Pinaceae; genus Pinus; species Pinus albicaulis. The sequence continues at coordinate 89,846 of JAXQQM020072392.1, forward strand.
TAATAATTAAATTGATGTTTAACTAATTATTCCTTGAGGAAATATAAAAAAATATAGATTTGTTTATTATTTCCTTTTGGGGTTTCTTGTTTAGACCATAAACAACTTAATAAAGGTGTTTTACTAAGTTATTTCACATAGTGAAAGCAATTTTACTTAGGGTAAAATTGGTCTTACATGGTGTACTTAGGTCCATCTAATGATAATAGGTTAGATGACCAAAAAATGGTGTAACACTTGCAATGGAATTCATGGATGATTTGCCTTTGTTCTTTGTCTTAGGGCATGTAGCAACTGAAATGATAGGGAATGATAGACCCTATTCATTGGTTTTGGGGATGATGTCCAGTTAACCAGGTCATTGGGAATGGTGCCCAAATTGACCTATATCACACACGATGATATAATTTTATTTCTATTTCGTATTATTTTCATTTTCCTCACCCATCTATTGCAGTTTTGTGGTCATTTCTTGCCCAATCATAGTCCACTAACATATATTTTATGATAAAATTCCCAATGTTGACTTTTTCAAGGAATAATCTTAGTATTTATGAATTATATACATCACTTTCTCCTTTTAATTGACACAGCAGCACATCCCCTTTTCGTTCTTCACTTTCTAGAGCTTCATACAAATTAGAGGTGATCGCATGTCTAAAATGGATTTGTTGTAGTCCATTGATTTTCTACGTCACTGAAATGTAACTTGTCCACATATGTGTAAATTTTCTGCATCATTGAATGATAATCCTCTACAAATGCATCTATTACTCTTAGAAGACAAAACTTCAACCTTAAAGTCATGATTTTCAAATGCGAGGATGATAGCATACATTTTAAAAATAAATGAGATTGTGCCTTCCACTCTATGTCACGCTAATATGATGGCACCAATGTTGTTGTCACACTATTGCATGTCAGTTGTAAAGAGTATCGAATCTATCTCTATGAAAAGCGTCTGGCAACATGAGAGGGTCTCCATCACTCATTCTATCCATTGTTTTTTTATATTATTTTGCCTTCTATTTGCAACATATGTCTCCCCTTGGTTCTTTGCACACTTTTGAAGCTGGTGTATATCCTCCTATCGATGTATGTACTTAATGAAAAAACCTAATATTCTTACCAAAGAGTTCATAAAAGTAGCCTCATCATGGTCTGTAATATGTCAACATTATCGCATTGATGGTTAAAGCTCACAACTCAGCTGATGTAGCAACTAATTCCTCCAACCCCTGTTGTGATTGTTCATGGAAAAGAAAGTGTGGAATATGAGAATGCAACATTCACTCTTTCTAAAACTACCTTGCAAGATGCATGCAAGTTATCTTCCACCTCCAATAAAGATATGGGAAAGAAAGCTGAAAATGAAAACTTGTATATATCTAGTTGTCTTCACTTAGAATAATCAATCAGCTATATTACAATTAGGATTTTGTTAGTTATACATGTAGTTTTATATCCAGTCTATTGTTTTGTAATATTGAATATCTATATTAAGTTGTTTTTTCTATCCGATATATGCAAGTTTTCCTTTTAACATGAAGTCTTCTAAGAAATATTGTACACTATTTTTTACTTTCTTGAATTGACTATCACATGGTCAAACTAAATTTTCTTAGTACCAGAATCATTTTATGAAAATCAATGAAATTCACTGCTTCATTTGGCAAGGCCTTTGGGCAGCTTCAAAAACCTGAAAGATTGACTGTGAATTTTGTTTTGAGGATAGAAAAAATATTCATGGATAGAACAAAGAATTTGGAAGATGAGTTCTCCAAGTAGTGTTTCTCTTTGAACAACACCACTAGATGCAGTGGATTGTCAATATTTATAGTTTTTTATCAAGCTTCAACAAGAAGCTTATCATTTTTTGATTGATTATAAATTGATGGAATTTTTATTTATACTTGTTTCCCTTTCTTGAATTTTTTGTGCTAAATATTTTGAACTAATTGAGGATCAAAAATTGGCGGTATTGTGTAATATGTTAAATTCTTGTTTTTATTGAATCAAGTATTTGTTGTAAAATATTAATCAATGTGTTATATCTTGGAAATTACAAGTATGGTAAATATGGGAAAACTATTGGTGCTTTGCATGTAAATCTGCAAAACATATCAAAACTACTCTTATTTTATCTTTTCATTATAATGATCACTAATGTTTTGAGTTTGAGTGATTGATGATGGTCGCAGGTGTTCCCTCAAATTGGAAGTTTGGTGTTGGAATTCAGTGTGGATTTTCTATTCAAGAATCATATAGCAACTGAAATTTGAAAGTTACATTCCAAAATAATCCTTTTTGGGGGATTACTAGTGGTGATTGCTACATATTTTCGATGTTGGAAATTTCTCCAAATCATAGCTAATATATTGTACCATAGGTGAGGAACACAATGAGAAGGGAATTGTTTTTGCAATTTATCCACTTATATTGTAGTGATCCATAAATATAAGCAAAACATTAATAATTTGATATAGACTAGTTAGCTTATTCATATGTGATAATGGACCCAAATAGTAGTTCTTATCTGAAGAAATGCTCACCATACTTGGGCACTCTTGACATCATCGGCCTCTAGCCCTGGACTTATTCACTTATCCTTCTACATTATCCGATTATATATATGTATATGAGTTTATCCTATTATTGTATCATTTTTACTTCATTTCATTTTATTCTAGACTTAGCTTTGGAATTTTCTAGGAGTTTTGTTTGCACTCCCACATTGTATAAGTAATCTACAACTTGATATTTTTAGCATGTAACTTAGTTGGCATGATTTTTCCTAATCTTTCCTTGAAGTTTGAATACTAATTTTACTAAGGTATTATTTTTTTTGGTGACGTTTTATTTTCTTTGTTTATACAGGTCATCTAGCCACATAGAAGCCATTATTTCCCAACTGAATAAAACTTGTTCGAGTTTCTTTCTTTTATGGGGAAAAATGACATTGAAAATATTGTTGATGTTGAGGTATATATCGTATAAATACTTTATAGTATACTTTAGTTTATATTACATATTTCGTAGCATTTCATGTCTTATACTTTGCATTGTATCTTCTTTATTTTTCAAAAAAGAACTCAGTATTGATGGTAAGAAGCAGGGATTGAAGAAAGAGGAGAACAATAAGACTGGAGCGAAAAAATGAAAATTAAAGAGAGAGAGAAGAGAACTGGTCTAGTGGTACCCGTAGAGCCAATATCCCACATAGGACACACACATTGAGATTGATAATCAAGTCTTCAGAGTTGGTGAATTCACCTGCAATGCCTTGGCAACACAATGATAATGTTTTGAAGTGATGAAAAAATATTTCATGTGTAAATTGTACTCCAACCAATATTAAGTTGGAAACTCATATTGTAATACTTGATATTTTATATAATATAATTTATGTGGTTGAAATTGTTTACAGTTACACTTGATATTATTTAGTATTGTAATTAACATATATAACTTTTCATTTTTTTATTAGATGAACATGTACATTGTGTGCCGTTTTTTTTTAAATTTAGTTGCAAAATCATAGTAATTAATTTATTTTGATTAATAATGAACACATATAATCAATCTAAAACTAATAAATTATCAGTTTATGTTTATTAATGATGAACAAAAATAAAATTAATATACAACTAAATTAGTTTCTTATAATGATTGTTAATGAAAGAAACTTTTAGCTCGAGGGCTCCTTGATGGTAAGAGTTGAAGGGATGGAAGTTCAGGCACTAGTTATGGAAAGCATGCTTCAAGAAGTCTGTCGTCTTGGTTTCCTTCAGTAGCTAAAGCTGGCTGTTGTCGTATGAGGTATGAGTTTTTAGTTTTAGAGGAGTTGGTTATTATTGATTTATGAGGAATTTTGAAGGTGTTTAGGTGGGGTAGTGTTTTGTTGAATGGGAAGGCTAATGGCCATTTTTTCTTAGTATCTGAGAACTTATAATTTCATCTCTCTCCTTATTGGAGGAGGCGCTATCTTCATTTCTCCATGTCTTCCTCTTGTCAGATTTTTTTACACTGGTTTAGAGAGATTACTGTGGAACTCTGGACTACTATCTCCCGACTATGTTCTTTAGGACCAGATATTTTTCTGTGTAACAAAATGTGGAGGAGCTTTGAGTTTCAATTGTGTAAAAGGTGGTGGAATGTAGGCTGATGTTTCTGTTGTTGTTGTGCTCCGGGGTTCATCTGAGAATTTTTGAGCCAGTGGTATTGTTCCTCCATCCGCAGTTTCCTGTGTTGGGTTTCTTGGGTATGTGTTATATTCTTTCCACGACTAAGCACATGGTTTTGGGGTATGATGGTTTTCGACCCTTGGTATTTTTGTAGATCCGGTCAAGGGAACTACAGTTATGTTCTAATCTAGGGTTTATGGATTGGGGTTTATGTATGCTTCGGCATGTATATATATGTGTTGTAACACTAAAAGGAATATAATGAAAAATCAAGCTGGTCGTCCCGATTTGGGATCCAGGGAAAAATCTCTGTGTTTATCTGTTTTATGTTTTATGCTCTCACTATTGTTTATTTTCTGTTATAAGATTCGTGTGTAGATAATTTCTGTTCAGGGTTAAAACCTACATTTGGTATCAGAGATGTTTCGGCTTCAAGGGGACGCCTTTGCTGCTGAGGGTTTTTTGGTTCGGGCCTTAGGTAGACCCTGTTCAGTGGGAGATCTGCGGGATCGATTCTTGCGGTGAGAGAAGATGGCAAGCGGCGGAAAGATAGAGATCGAGAAATTTAATGGTCAGAGTTTTGAGTTGTGGAAGCTCAAGATGGAGGATCTGCTGGTGGATAAAGATCAGTGGATCACGGTAGATCCAGGTACTAAGCCAACAGGAATGTCAGATGAAGACTGGAAGAAACTGGATCGGAAGGCTAAAAGCACAATACGATTGTGTGTCTCAGATTCAGTATTGTTGAATGTATCTGGGGAAGCTATGGCGAAGACCTTGTGGGAAAATCTAGGGACTTTGTACCAATCTAAGTCTCTGGTGAATAAGTTGTTCCTGTGGAAAAAGCTGTATAACCTAAGGATGAAGGATGGAGACTCGGTGACAGAGCATCTGAACGCCTTCAATACTGTGGTAAGTCAGATGTCATCTGTTGATATTAAAATATCAGATGAAGATAAGTGCATCAGTTTGTTGTGCTCTCTACTAGACTCGTGGGACAGTCTAGTTATTGCAATAGGTAGCAATACAACTACCTTTAATTTTGATGACATTGTCTCAGCCTTGCTGTCGGAGGAAATGAGACGGAGAAATATGGAGGGTCATAATGGAGATGCCTTATCTGTACGAGGAAGGTCCCAGAATAGAAACAAGAATAAGGTTTCGAGTGAGAGATCCAAATCTAGAGGGAGATATAAATCTCCTGGAAAGTTTGTAAAGGTGTGCTGGAAATGCGGAAAGGAAGGGCACTACAAAAAGGACTGTAGATCTAAAGCTCCTGAGAAAGGAGAGGCTGATGATGATCCTTTTTCAGAGGAAAAAACCACCTCGGATGAAGGTGGGGATGTGTATTTGGCTTCTTCTTCAAATACACATGTAGATCATGAGTCATGGTTGATTGACTTAGGTGCATCCTTTCACTTCACTCCCCATAGGGAGTGGTTCTGCAAGTATGAGAAATATGATGGTGGTGATGTCTTCCTAGGGGATGATAGGAGGGCCAGAATCATCGGACGTGGAAAGGTCAAGCTGAAGCTGCAAGGTGGAAGGATTAGAACACTTCCTGGTGTTCTGCATATTCCCGCATTGGCTAGAAATTTGATTTCTGTAAGCAAGATGGATGATGCAGGTGTGAAAACAGTGTTCGAGAAAGATTCCTGCAAGATGGTTCGGGGAGCACTGGTACTAATGCGGGGAGTTCGGACTGGAACTCTATACAAGCTACAAGGTAGCATTGTTATTGATGGGTGTAATAGTTCTATGGTTCCTGAAAGTGGAGCGGAAAGCCTAGCTGTCTTTGGAGAAAAGACCATGTTATGGCATCAAAGGCTTGGACATATTGGAGAGAAGGGCCTTCAGATACTGCACAGAAATGGTATGGTAGAAGGTATGTCTAATTGTTCTCTGGATTTCGATTTATGTGAACATTGTGTATATGGGAAGCAGAATCGGGTGAGTTTTCCTTCTAGTGCTAAGAGGGCAAACAAGATATTAGAACTTGTGCACAGTGATGTGTTTGGGCCTGTGTCAGTTCCATCACTGGGAAATTATGTGTACTATGTTTCATTCATAGATGACTTCTCAAGGAATACATGGATATATTTCTTGAGGAAGAAATCTGAAGTTTTTGACAAATTTAAAGAATTTAAGGCTCTGGTGGAAAACCAGACAGAGAAGAAGATAAAGGCGCTGAGGACAGATAATGGTGGGGAGTTCTGCAAGAAGGAATTTGAAGAGTTCTGTAAGAAGTGTGGTATAGCACGACAAAAGACTACTCCATACACACCTCAGCAAAATGGAGTTGCAGAAAGAATGAACAGAACACTGATGGAAAAGGCAAGAAGCATGCTCAGTGGTACCGGGTTAGGACAAGAATTCTGGGTAGAGGCAGTGGAGACCGCATGTTACTTAGTTAACAGATCACCTTCATCAGTGTTGGAGGATAAGACTCCACATGAGGTATGGACTGGTAAGAAACCCTCTCTTTCACATCTAAGGGTATTTGGATGTGATGCATATGTGCATGTTCCAAAGGAGAAAAGGACCAAGTTGGATAATAAATCTGAAAGGTGCATCTTTATTGGGTATAAGGATGGTTTAAAGGGTTACAAGCTTTGGAACCCAGAAACAAGGAAGGTTGTGTACAGCCGAGATGTGGTGTTTAGAGAAGTGAAAGATATTGTTAAACATGAAGTCCTACCAAAGAAACCTGAGAAGATAGAGTTTGAGCTAAAGGAGGATGAATCATACTCTACAATAGAAGAAGACTCAGAAGATGAAGAGCCACAAACTCCAGCTTTGAGAAGATCAGTTCAGGAAAGAAGGCAACCAGAAAGGTATAGTCCATCTGCTTTCTGTTCAGGTTTTGCCTTAACTATAACTAATGATGAACCCAGAACTGTCAGGGAGGCAGTAGATTCAGAGGATGGAAAACTCTGGAAGGAGGCCATGGTTGATGAAATGGCATCCTTGCACAAAAACGATGCATGGGATTTGGTGGAGTTGCCGGCCGGAAGGAAGCCCATTGGGAGCAAATGGGTGTTTAAGAAGAAGATGAATGTAGAAGGCAAGGTGGAGAAATACAAAGCTCGGTTGGTAGCGAAAGGTTATTCCCAGGTGCCGGGAATTGATTTTGGTGATATTTTTCTCCTGTTGCCAAAGTCACTTCTATTAGATTACTTTTATCTGTTGCTGCTGCATTTGATTTTGAGATAGAACAGATGGATGTGAAGACAACATTTCTTCACGGGGATCTAGAAGAGGAGATCTACATGAAGCAACCTGAAGGTTTTATGGTTAAGGGTAAGAAAGAACTGGTATGCAGGTTGAAGAAGTCTCTGTATGGGTTAAAACAGTCACCAAGGATGTGGTATCAGAAATTTGATACCTGTATACGGGGACTTGGCTTCACCAGAAGCAAGGAGGATCACTGTGTTTATTTTAAATTAATCGGTGACCGTGTTATTTATTTGGTCTTGTATGTGGATGATATGTTGTTGATTGGAAATCAAAAAGAAATTATCCAAGATTTGAAGACCCAACTGTTCTCCAAATTCGACATGAAGGATCTGGGTGCTGGAAACTATATTTTGGGCATGGAAATTAAGAGAGATCGGGCAAAGAGGAAGCTCTGGTTAAACCAGAGTAAGTATGTTGCGACTATATTGCAGAGGTTCAATATGCAGGATAGTAAAGCGGTGAATGTTCCTATTCTTGTAGGTGTAAAGCTATCTGCTGAACAGTGTCCCAAGACACAAGAAGAAGAGGAGTATATGTCCCGTGTTCCATATGCAAGTGCAGTGAGTAGCCTGATGTATGCAATGGTCTGTACCAGACCAGACATTGCACATGCAGTGGGAGTATTGAGCAGGTTTATGTCAAACCCAGAGAAGGAGCATTGGACAGTAGTGAAGCGGGTTTTCAGATATTTACGTGGCACTAGTGATTATGGCTTGTGCTACCAGGGAAGACCAGGATTGGAAAGAATGTTGGACATTCGTGGTTTTGTTGATGCAGACTGGGCTGGAGATCTGGACCAAAGAAGATCTACAAGTGGGTATGTGTTTAGCCTATTTGAAGGCGCAGTCAGTTGGATGAGTAAAAGGCAATCTGTAGTGGCTCTTTCAACTACATAAGCAGAATACATAGCAGCCACTCATGCAAGCAAGGAAGCAATTTGGTTGCAGAGATTGTGTTCAAGTATGGGGTTGGTACAGCAAGCTATAAGGATAGACTGTGATAGCCAAAGTGCAATTTTCTTGGCTAAGAACCCTGCTTATCATTCAAAGACAAGGCACATTGATGTTCAATATCACTTTGTTAGAGATATGGTTGAGGCTAAAAGGGTGTTGCTGGTAAAGGTGGACACTTTGAAGAATGTTGCAGATGCATTAACAAAGTCTGTGAGCACTCAGAAGTTCTCTTGGTGTAGAGAAACAATGGGTGTTAAAGAATTGGGCCAATGACTAAGCTCTCTTGTGACCCCCTGTGGAAAGAAAACAACAAGTGGGAGAATGTTGGGTATGTGTTATATTCTTTCCACGACTAATTTCCGGTGGGTAGTCCGCGTCCATGGTTTTGCACATGGTTTTTTGGTACGATGGTTTTCGGCCCCTGGTATTTTTGTAGATCCGGTCAAGGGAACTACGGTTATGTTCTAATCCAGGGTTTATGGATTGGGGTTTATGTATGCTTTGGTATGTATATATATGTGTTGTAACACTAAAAGGAATATAATGAAAAATCAAGCTAGTCGTCCCGATTTGGGATCCAGGGGAAAATCTCTGTGTTTATCTGTTTTATGTTTTATGCTCTCGCTATTGTTTATTTTCTGTTATAATATTCGTGTGTAGATAATTTCTATTTAGGGTTAAAACCTACAGGGTTGGGGAACATCATGGGGATAATTTTTCTTGGCTCTGGTTCTCCCGGCCACTTTTGGTGGTGTTGGGTGATCGGATTTTTCAAATTTTCCGGTGTGGTCCCGATTCATCTACACACGACAGTGGAAGGTGTACCCGCCTGGCATTTGGATTGAAATATCACGTACTCCTCTTTTAATGCATTTATTCTACGAGTTGTCATATTTTTTACTTCTCCCTAATCTGGCAGGTCTCTAAGGTGGTGTTTCTCTCTTACCTTATTATGTCGCATCGACAGTACATTGTATAGGGATTATAAACCTGGAAATTACTCCTCCAGCTACTTTTTGATCCTTCTTTGTAATACCTTCTCTGCAGCTGGTTATCCAATCCCCTCTCACATGTCAGACCTTAATTCCCTCCTTGCAAATCTCGAGGGGGAGGACGTTGAGCTGGCGCTCATGTAGTCTCTCGACATGGCGGAGGGTGTTAAATCTTCTAGCGAATGTATGTTTTCCTCTTCATGATTTCTTTCTAGCTGTATCAAATTTTATGAGCCTGATAACGTGCCGCTTTTGTCTGTCGAAGTTCCGAGCGGGACTACCTTGTATCTCCAGAGCTGCATCGCGAAAGGTTCTAGATTGAACGCCACTAATAAACCTTTCAAGCCCAGGTAGGGATGTCGGTTGCTTAGTTTTAGTTGGGATATTATGTGGGAGAGAGAAACAAGTTTACAGGAGTGCTCTCTTGTAGGGCATTGGAATTTTGAGAAACTTAGTAAGACAAAATTATACCCGTGGTTGATGGATGCTTGGCAGAAACTCCTAGGTTATAATCCATTGGTGGGAAAGCTGGAGAGCAGATGGTTTCGATTTCACTTCATTAAATCCGATGATATGGCTGAATTTTTCCAAAGGGTTTGGATAAATTACATGTGCTTTTTAGCATTACATTGTTGGCACGTAGGTTTTCACCCTGTTCACAATGCACCGAGAAACCATCTGGTTTGGGTGAAATTTCCTGGACTCCCGATGGAGTACTAGACCCTCTAGGCACTGAAGGTCATTGGGGATAGTATAGGTACCTTCAGGTTTGTTTACCCTAAATGCATAGGTGAATTTGATAAATGAGTTACCTAGATTCTGGTGGAAGTGTCCTTCTCTGGCAGCTTACCTGCAGAAGTGGATCTGGAGTGGGAAGGTTTCATTCACCGTCAGATGCTCGATTACTGTCATACTCTATTTCGTTGCCACTTGTGCCATGGGACATGACATCTAATGTGCCACTGTGCGCGTTACAAGGACTCATTCTTGCGGGGTGGTTCAAAGCTTTCAGGCGAAGCAGTGACCACACCTCCATCAGATCAAATGGAAAATTCATCAAGGCCTCCCTCTTTCTCGGGTAAGTCTGCTCTAGCCCCTTTGATGCCCTGTCATGAACTTTTTCCTATTTCGGGTAATTTTTTAGAATCAGGGGTTTTGAATGTGGCTTCTGGAAATTCCCCTGCTCGGCTTGAGTCTATTGATACCCTTTCTCAAGGGGTTTTATTTGATATGGGAGTCACGTCTATGCCCTCTACTCATTTTTCCTCACCTTTTCTAATTCTGGCACCTCCTACCGACCCCCCTTCTTCTCTGCTTGTCCATTCCTTGCTGGAGTCACCCTCTCCTCCTTCTCGGCCCCTGACAGTAAAACTGTCAATTGATGCTCTTCATTCTCCCCAAAACTCTGTAGGAAGCAACCTGGACTTCATTATCCAAAACTTGGATGCCCGAATGGTTCCCCTTCCTATGGATATTGGCCGCCCAATGTCCCCCATCCTGGTCCCGAGTCACCGTTCTCACTCTAACGTTACTATACGCAAAGGGAAGGGCCGACCGCGGGGAAAAATCAAGTTTGTCTGAGTGGACTCCATTTTGGATTTCAAGCCTGGAAACTTCCAAGATGTTCATATTACACTTGCAGTTGACCGAGTCCTTAGAGCTCTGACCCCCACTAAAGCTGGTCTGTCATGAAACTTTTCTCTCTCAACATTAGGGGGGTGGGGGGTCATAATAACTTGGCCTCTATGTGGGATTTATTTTCTTTGTTGAATCCTTCAATCATTTTTTTGCAAGAAACCATGACCACAGCTGATAGCATTAGGTCTTTTTGTCGAGCTTTGTATCCAGATTGGCATTTGGTGGCCTCGAATGCTGTGGGTCGCTCGGGTGGGTTGGACGTCATCTGGAATCCCAATTGAGAAACTCTGTTGGCTTATAGCTTCTTTGGGGGTATCCTGTTGACTGGTCACTTCCGTGGTCTACACAGCTGGATTAATATTATTAATTTGTATGCACCATATAAGGATAGAAGGAATTTTTGGAGAAAAATTGAGGCATGTGGGTTATTATCACTTGATTACACCATCTTTGAAGGCAATTTTAATTGTACACTGTGGGTAGGGGAGACCTGGGGACCTCGGGACCAAAGGGATCCATTGGAAGATTTCTTTAAATTAATTTTTAATTCATCAAGCCTGATTGACTTATCGTTGGAAAGGGAGGGCCTGACATGGTTCAATGGGCGATCGGGGGAGGAATTCATTGGAAAAAGGATAGAAAGAATTATGGTACAAGCTTCACTTCTGCCTCTGATGCGAGGATTAAAGGTTCAGGCAGAGGATTTTGTAATCTCATATCACCACCTGATTTCTATTGAATGGAATTTTGAGAATACAAAGAAGGGGATTCCTTTCACATTTAGCCGTGTGTGGTTAAAAAATGTGAGTTTCAATCGGCTGGTCAATAAACATTTCAAATACTACCAAAGAGATAAGGGAATTTCAGGGATGACTATACTGTCCTACAATTTATGAAGTTTGAAGGATCAGGTAAAGATATGGGAAAATTCTGAAAAAGCTCACATGCTTCGGGAACTTAAGCTCATTATGGGGGAGATCACCATAATCCTCAATGAGATAGAAGAGGGGGTCTCGACACCACTCTGATGGTCCTGTTTAAAATAATTGGAAGCAGAAAGAAGGAAGATTCTCCTTATCCATGAACAGTCGTGGTGCCTCAAGATCCGGGAAACATGGCTACAAGAGGGTGACAACAATACCAATTTCTTCCATCAGTTTTCCAATGGTAGGAAAAAAGAAAACGCGATTTGGAAAGTGCAGGTAAATGGGGATATTTTTAATTCCACTATTGGAATACAAGAGGAAGCTGTCAAATTTTTTGAAAATCTTTATAAGGGCGGGGAGGAGGTGGTGGTAGCAGAACAATTGAAGGTTCTGGATCCTTTTTAAAGTATGTTCGGTGATATTGAAAATGAGCTCTTGATGAAGCCGACTAGCAGAGAAGAAGTGGTAAGTGTTCTAAAGTCATTCCCAACCAATAAGATTCCAGGTCCAGATGGCTGAACCCCAGATTTCTTTATCTATTTCTCTGACATCTTAATTTTATATATTATGGAAATTATTGAGGAGGTTAAAGTCGTTGGCAAGTTCAAAGGAGGCATAAACTCAACGTTTCTAGCTCTAATTCCAAAGAAGAAGGACCCTAGATGTTTTGAGGATTTTAGACCAATTTCCTTATGTAACACCCTATACGAGATTGTCTCTAAGCTATTGGCAGAAATATTAAAAGGAGTCTTTGTCAGATTTATCACTCCCGAACAGTCGGGTTTTTTACCGGGGAGAAGTATACATGATGCGGTCACAGTCACACAAGAGGCCATCCTCTCAATCCAATCGAAGAAATTAAAACTGGGGATTATGCAAGTTGACCTAAGAAAATCATATGACAAAGGTGACTGGGTTTTCCTGAAATTTATCCTCCATAAGATCGGGCTGACTTGTGAATTGATAGACTCGATTATGGGCTGCATAACTTCCTCTTCCATGTCTGTTATCATCAACGGTACTGCGTCTAGTTTCTTCAGACCAGGTAGAGGGTTGAGGCAGGGATGTGCTCTTTCCCCCTTGTTGTTTAACCTTGTGATAAATGCCTTGAGTCTCAATATTAGGAGTACAGTAATCACCGGATATTTTAAAGGTATAAAAATCTCTTACAAGGGAGAAATAACTCATATTTTTTTGTTGACGACGTCCTTATTTTTGGCTTGCTGATTATAAGTAGTTGGAAGACCCTTGGAAAGATCTTTAAGAATTTTTGCATTGTGTCGGTAATGGAGGCGAACAATGGGAAATCATGTTTCTATCACAGAGATGGATCAATGGAGTTTATTGGGCACATACAAGACCTTTTTCATTTCTGAGTGGCTAATTTAGAGGAAGGGATCACTTGCCTTGGCTTTCAACTAAGGGCTAAAAAATATCTTGCTAGAGATTGACTACAGATTTTGGACAGATTCCAACGGAGAATTAACACTTGGTCCAGCAAGTGGTTAACCAAGGGAGGCTGCTTGGTCCTTACTCAAGAATTTCTACAGCAATTGATAATATATTGGGCACATTTATTCAATATCCCTTGACAAATCATCAAAAAATTCATGGATTAATGGTGGAGTTTATCTGGAATGGAGGCTTAGGGAAAGGATCCTACCATCTGGCTAAATGGGAGAAGATAGAAAAACCCAAGGCATTTGGGGGCTAGATAATAATTGACCAGAATACTTTCAAAAAGGCTCTAATGATGAAATCTTTTTGGCGGAGCCTCAACTCCACCAGCCTTTGGAAGGAAATTATGGATTACAAGTATTATAAACAAAAAAATTTGGAAGAATTATTCAGAGGAGAATATTTAAAGCAGCAATTTGGCTCCCCGATTTGGACATGCTTCAAGAAAATATGGCCACAGCTAAAAGAAAAACTTAGGTGGAAATTGGGTGATGGAGGCCAAATAAAAATTGGATAATATGGGCTGGGAGGAGTATCCCATGGTTCCTATATCAGCTGGGAACTGTTAAATTACCTCCACAGTAAAGGTATTTTTCTTTACAGCCAAATTATGGAATGGCAAGGGGAAATTCCGCATTGGTTTACAGCTAACAAACTCAGAATTCTAGAAGCATTAGAAGGCTGCTGGAATAGTTTTTGTGATTTCCTTCAAAGTTTGGGTTTATATAGGACCAAATAGGGAAACCGCATAAAATGGGGAGGAAAAACCAAAAAAGGACAGATTGCAATTAGTGACTTATATAAAACAATGATGAAAGAAACGTGGAGGCGGAGACCCAAAATTGGATTCAGGAAACGTGGAAGTCAAAGGTACAGAAAAAACTAATCATCTTATTATGGTTGGTATGGAAAGATAAAAACCTCACATGGAAGAATTTACAAAGGAGAGAGGTTAATGGTCCCGGTAATTGCAAGCTTTGCTGGCAGGCAACTGAAGAAAACAAACATCTATTTTATGAGTGTCCTTTTTCAAAGAGGGTCCTCCAAATTATTTGTAGCAAATTTAATTTTGAGATGCTTGCATATGATAATGTAGAGAGACGTTTCTTATGGTGGTTAGGAAAAGGAAAAAAATTTAATAACATGCCCATATTATATCACTGGTATTTGTGGTGTTGTAGAAACAAATGGATTTTTGAAGATCTACGCAGTTTTCCGGAGAGAGTCAGTAATCAAGCATCTCTTTCTTGGGATAATATTCAGTTTACTGATAAGCCTCCCATGGACTTGTCAGTTAGAAACAGACCACATGAAATCAGCTTCCTAGCTGGGTTTTTTGATGGGGTAGCACAAAACCATAGGTGTGGTTGTGGAGCGTGGCTGATGATCTCTCCCAACTGCCACTACAAGATCCATTGGTATGGAGGTAGAGGAACTAACATGAGGCCAGAAGCATTGGCACTGTGGGGACTGATTTGGTTTTCACATCATCTATGCATCGAGAGATTGTCAATTTATGGGGACTTGCAAGTTTTGATCAACCATCTAAACAAGGGTACGGCTCTGGATCTAGAACTCCTAACAAACTGGATGGGTCACTTAGAGATCATGCGCAAGAAGTTCACATACATTAATTTCACCCACATATACAGAGAAAATAATACAAAGGCCGACAAGCTGTCTAAAACGGGCCTAAATGGAAGATATGGTGAAATGCACCATGAGTTGTTAGATGCAACAGGAAAAGGAGAAAAATACACTGTTATATTTTTCTAACTATTCTGTTTTCTGCAGGTTAAAAATGACATCCATAGATAGCACAAAGGTATATTTTTTGGGACTATGTTTGCACCTTGGGCCACCTTTCCGCCATGTGACATGTGTCTTGAAGACCTATTAACAAGGCAGTTGTATATTTAGGAAGATCCTCAAACTCCGACGTAGAAGTTTCAAAGTTTTGTTAGGAATTCCTGGTCACCTTTTGATTTGTTGTACTATTTATATATGGACAATAGGGAAGTTGTTTTTTTTTTTAAGTAAAACTCAGTGAAGGATAAGAAGGATAAGCCTGAGGTTACTCTTTGTTTTCCAACTGATGTATCTATTTCTAAAATACTTTTGTGCTGGTACTTAATATAAACCAGTTTTTTGTTGTACTGAAAAAAAAAATTGAAATGAATATAAACTACTAAAGTAGTCATTTATATAATGAATATGAAACTACCAAAAAATATAAATGACTATTACAAATGATAAATTTGTGATTACAAAAAACGACTAAATTTTGCATATATACTACTATTAGTAGCTAATTTACAGTATCTTATAACACGACCAAAATTTATTCATATTTCTTTGGTCATTAATTGGTTTTCAAACGATGACTAAAATTTGCATATATATGACTATTAGTAGCTAATTTACAATATCTTATAACACAACCAATATTTAGTCATCTTTCTTTGGTCATTAATTGGTTTCAAACGATGACTAATATTTGCATATATATGACTATTAGTAGCTAATTTACAGTATCTTATAACACGAATAACATTTTGCTCATAATTTTTTGATCATTAATTGGTTTTATCAGGTGATCATTTATTAATATATTTTTTTGTATATTTGGTCATTAATTGTGAAAATTAATGACTAAGTTAATGACTAAACTAATGACAAAATTTATGATTAAATATACTACTAGACAATAAAGTTGAGACAACCAATTAATGACTAAGCTAAAAACGACTAAAAGTTAGTCGTGTTATAAGATATTGTAAATTAGCTACTATTGATCACCGACCAAAAAATAATCATTTATATGCAAATTTTAGTTGTTTTTTAGTAACTAATTATACATTTTGTACTAGTGTTTAGGTCTCAGTCATAGACATAGCACATGAAGGATTCGATAGCAGTTGCATGAATAGAAGCTCATATGTGTGACTTGATCCTTCTACTTGTACAAACAACTCTTCATCCATGTGACTGGGGGTTTAGGGTTTTCGCAGTCTAGATCTAACCCTAGACGCTCGCAGGCCATGGTTAAGGGAGCAACTGGGTAGTCTTAGTCGCTCACGCAACTCCTCCTCCTTGCATCTAATACCTAAAAGATGAAATCTTAGTCTCCCAAAGATATTTCTCAGTTATCATTGGGTTTGGTGGTTAACCATAGTGACCGCATACAGTGACAGTTCATTACAGTATTCAGAATCAGATTTTTTGGATATTGGATTCATTTCATGGATTTTGTAGTTGCATTGTTGGTTAGTTGCATAGATGAAGATATGGATCATTGCACTCTTTTTTCCTAAATCATTTGATGACGATCTAATAAGAAGAATAATTTGAAAGGGTTTTCCCAGAGTGGGTTTTTCCATGGTCTTTGACCAATCCTGGTGTTTCTATGTGTGAATGTTTTTCTTCTATTGTTCCTTTATGTTTCGTTGGATTGATAATGATGATATTTTTATTTCTGCACAATTTCATATGCTAATGTAAATCTAAATAATGTTATGATGCTATGGGGTGTGTTACACCATTTTTTGGTCATCTAACCTATTATCATTAGATGGACCCAAGTACATCATGTAAGACCAATTTTACTCCGATTTAAATTTCTTTCACTATGAAAATAACTTAGTAAATCACCTTTATTAAGTTGTTTGTGGTCTAAACAGGAAACCCCATAAGGAAATATTAAATAAATATATATTTGTTTGATTTTCCTCAAGAAATAATTAGTTAAATAATAGTTTAATTAATATTTCTGGTTATATTTAACCCAAAACAAAGAAATTAATTAGATAAATCATTATTTATGTTATTATTTTCTAAAGAATAATTGTTTAAATCTTATTTAAATAATATTCTTTGTTAAATATGACTAATTCACCCTTAAATAATTAAATAAATCATTATTTATTTGATTATTACTCAACCATATCCTTAAAATGACAAATAAATCATTTATTTATTTATTATTACTTAATCACATCCTTAAAATGATAAATAAATCATTTATTTATTTATTATTTACAAATAAGGGGATTTGACTCAAGTCAAATTCCTTTTCCCTCCAAAAAATATAATAAAATATTCCATAAAATTTGGATCTAGATTTGGTTAATAATATTTTCTTATGCACCAATATCTAAACTAACTCAATATTTTGTTATAAATAGAAGGGTTTTCCCATTCATTTGTCACCTTTTGTTGCCTAAAGATCACTTTGGATCTCAACACTTGTTCTGGCTATTGATCCACAATCATAGCCATACTTTTCTATTTTTGTCTGGGTTTTCTACACCATCAAGAGAGAGAAGTTCTAAATCCAAAGTGCTGAGGACTCACAAGAACCCATCCCATTGAGGAGAACAGGGAACACCCTCTTGTTTTTTCCTCCCAAGTGCCATTAATAAAA
The DNA here is from genome assembly GCA_034641835.2 of Pinus albicaulis. Classification (NCBI taxonomy): domain Eukaryota; kingdom Viridiplantae; phylum Streptophyta; class Pinopsida; order Pinales; family Pinaceae; genus Pinus; species Pinus albicaulis. Next base: position 107,657 of record JAXQQM020072392.1, read on the forward strand.
ATATTCATTGGATATATTCTTGTTTTGTCTGTTGGATCTATGGAATAAATATTATTTTTCTACTGTTTAAAGTCTTCTAATGCATAGATCTAGATTTTTGCAGCATTTGTCTTGATCATCTAATTATAGATCTGAATATATTAGCAGTCATTTCTACTGTTAGGGCTGTAAGTTATGCATAGTTAAAGTGGTCTTTTTCCGTACACCTCGAATCAAGATTCATACTAACAACTGGCGACTCCACATAGGTTTACCATTACGACCACTGTATTTTTTTTTATCCTTACATATCCAGCTGTTTCAAACCCTAGAATTTCTCTTCAGCCCCTTTTTTTTCTTATTCTTGATGATTTTTTTTAACCCATACAACTCTAAAACGATAAAATTTCTAACTTCTGTGTGTTTTCAGACCCATTGCGCAGGTGAACGACATCAGCCGCAACTGAGACGAAATTTTTTTCTAAAACCTGCCATCGAGAGTGCCAGAAGTGCAGGTCGCACTTTTCTGCCCAAAACCTGCAAACTGGACCTCCAGGGCACACTTTACAACCCAAAAAGTGTGACCTCTGCTGAAAACAGGCCAAAAACTGCGACCTGGACTTTCTGCAGGGATTTTTCTGAAATTTTTCTGAGTTTTTTTGAGCCTTTGTTCAGGGTTGTCTGACCTCTGTCTCTACCCGTTTTGGACCTGTACTTGTTTTGTTTCACTCAACTAAGTGGGAACCTAGCCCCCTAAGGCTTCAGTATCCTCCACTTTTTGTGGAAGAGAGTTTGTTGTTCTAGGTTGTCTGAAATTTCAGAGTCTTCAGCCATTTTTTCAGATCTGATACCTCATCTTTAGATCCACTTCAGATCGGCTTGTTATCCATCCAAATCTCCTCTTTTAGCTTTGTTTGGGTTTTCCTTTAGGGTGCACTCCGCTTCCCTCCTGGAGATATCCTTTCGACACCTATTTTTATAGCAATTTTCCTCTGATTTGTTGCTATTTTCTGCACCACTTTCCAGCAAATTTTGTCTTTTAGATTTGTGTCCGTCTTGACCAAAGATCTATTGGAATTTTTTAGTGTTTTTAGATTAGTTTTCTGCTCACCTATAGAATAATTTTTCAGAGACCTGCCACATTGGGTTTAGATTATTGCATTTTTAGCTATTTATTTTCTGTTTTGCAGACCTATATATTGTCATTTGCGGGTTTATTCACAGCTCTACAACACATTTTTTTTCTTTTCTCTACAAATGTTTGGGTTTAAAAATTAAAATTTACACACTTTTACACACACACCCTAAGTGAAAAGGGGCTTGGTTAACACCGCTAAGAAAAGACTCTAAAACATTGAAATCAATTGATCCTGCACCTCTCTGCCCTTGTTTCGATATTGTAATCAGTTGATCCTGCACCTCCTTGCCCTTGTCGGTCTCTTTTTCCGTTGTGCCGTGTTTGTGTCATCACCATTGCGCCACCAAGGAATTCATCCCGGAGACTTCTTGGCCTTCATCCTCAGTTTCCAGTAGGGAGACTTACTCCTCCGCATAGGATTCGAGTTAGTCCACACTCCGACTCTTATTTTGGTCCTTTGGGTTCTCCTTCTCCTTCTGCCTTCAGTTCTCCCCCTGTCACCTTCACCATGTCTAGTGCAGGACCTAATACTGGTGGTAACCCCGGCCCTCCTGCCAAGAATACCACCAGTGGGACCGCAACGGACACTACCCTGGCTGCACCCTTGCTCCCTTTCATGGCAGGCCTCAGCCTCCCCGACTTTGACCAGTTGATAAATGACCCTATACACCATGACGATAGTTGGCCCGCTATGCCAACAAAGCTCCCTTCAGACATCCCAAAGTGTGAAGGTCTTGCTAGACAAGATCCCTCAAATCATGTTAGATCTTTCCACATGTGGTGTTCGTCCAATTCCATTGCCGATGACTCTGTTCGTCTTCGGTTAGTCCAAAGAATGCTTACTTGTGAAGCTTCTAAGTGGTATGTTTATCAGGCCCCTTCCTCTCATACCACCTTTGCAACTCTTTCCCGGGCATTTTTGTCTTATTTCTAGCTCCCCCTTCGTTACCACACTAGGACCGAGCTCTTGAACTCCTTCCGTTAATCATCTGTGACCCACCTATCCTACCATGTTCAGGAATGGCAGAGAATAAGGAGCCTATGTAGAGCCCCTCCCTTCGAAGACCATGTCTACATGGACTGGTTCCTTAGGACTCTCTTGCTACCTATCGGGAAATACATCACATCGCACTTTCCTCAAACCAAAGAAGCCGCTCTCCAAAATGCGTTAAAATATGACCTGATCTACGCTCAATCGGGTTATGTTTATACCGTTCTACTTGATCTTCCCAGACCTGGTGGTGCCAATGCACCGGGGGCATCTCACGCCACCGATGGTATCGTTTGATCTCTCTTTAATCCATATGCTCAACCTCCCATGGGCTATGGTTTCTCTCAAGGAGGGGCCAGCTCCTCCGGCACTTTTCCTCCGCATTCCGATCTCAGGATACGACATGCCTCCTCATTTTTCCCAACCTCCTGTTTACCACACTGCTACCCAACCTCCTTATTATCTGTATCCACAACCTGGTGCTCCAGCTCCTACAGCATTAGCACCTCCTCCTCCCTTGCCTTCTCAACCCCCGCAACAGAAACCACCACCCCACATGATGTGGTCGCAGTCACACAAGATACCATGCACTCAATCCAATCGAAGAAATTAAAAGTGGGGATTATGCAAGTCGACCTGAGCAAATCATACGACAGAGGTGACTGGGATTTCCTGAAATTGTTCCTCCATAATATCGGGTTGACATGTGAATCGATAGACTAGATTATGGGTTGCATAACTTCCTCTTCCATGTCTGTTATCATCAACAGTACTACGTCTAATTTCTTCAGACCAGGTAGAGGGTTGAGGCATGGATGTGCTCTTTCCCCCTTGCTATTTAACCTTGTGATGAATGCCTTGAGTCTCAATATTAAGAGCACAGTAATCACCGGAGATTTTAAAGGTATAAAAATCTCTTACAAGGGGGAAATAACTCATAACTTTTTTGTTGACGACGTCCTTATTTTTGGATTGCTAATTATAAGTAGTTGGATGACCCTTGGAAATATCTTTAAGAATTTTTGCATTGCGTCAGTAATGGAGGCGAACAATGGGAAATCATGCTTCTATCATAGAGATGGATCAATGGAGTTTATTGGGACATACAAGACCCTTTTCATTTCCGGGTGGCTAATTTAGAGGAAGGGATCACTTACCTTGGCTTTCAACTAAGGACTACAAAATATCTTTCTATAGATTGGCTTTGGATTTTGGATAGATTCCAACGGAGAATTAACACTTGGTCCAACAAGTGGTTAACCAAGGGAGGCTGCTTGGTCCTTACTCAAGAAGTTCTACAGCAATTGATCATATACTAGGCACATTTATTCAATATCCCTTGACAAATCATCAAAAAAATTCATGGTTTCATGGCAGATTTTATCTGGAATGGAGGCTTAGGGAAAGGATCCTACCATCTGGCTAAATGGGAGAAGATAGAAAAACCCAAGGCATTCGGGGGCTGGAGTATAATTGACCAGAATACTTTCAAAAAGGCTCTAATTATGAAATCCTTTTGGCAGAGCCTCAACTCCACCAGCCTTTGGAAGGAAATTATGGATTACAAGTATTATAAACACAAATTGTTGGAAGAATTATTCAGAGGAGAATATTTAAAGTATCAATTTGGCTCCCTGATTTGGACATGCTTCAAGAAAATATGGCCACAGCTAAAAGAAAAACTTAGGTGGAAACTGGGTGATGGAGGCCAAATACAAATTGGATAATCTGGGCCGGGAGGAGTATCCCATGGTTCCTATATCAGCTGGGAACTGTTAACTTACCTCCACAGTAAAGGTGTTTTTCTTTACATCCAAATTATGGAATGGCAAGGGGAAATTCCGCATTGGTTTTCAGCTAACAAACTTGGAATTCTAGAAGCATTAGAAGACGGCTGGAATATTTTTTGTGATTTCCTTCAAATTTTGGGTTTATATAGGACCAAATAGGGGAACCACATAAAATGGGGAGGTAAAACCAAAAAAGGACAGATTTCCATTAGTGACTTATATAAAACAATGATGAAAGAAACGTGGAGGCGGAGACCCCAAATTGGATTCAGGAAACGTGGAAGTTAAAGGTACAGAAAAAACTAATCATCTTATTATGGTTGGTATGGAAAGACAAAAACCTCACGTGGAAGAATTTACAAAGGAGAGGGGTTAATGGTCCCGGTATTTGCAAGCTTTGCTGGCAGGTAGCTGAAGAAAACAAACATCTATTTTATGATTGTCCTTTTTCAAAGAGGGTCCTCCAAATTATTTGTAGCAAATTTAATTTTGAGATGCCTGCATATGATAATGCAGAGAGTTGTTTCTTATGGTGGTTAGGAAAAGGAAAAAAAAATTAATAATATTCCCATATTATATCACTGGTATTTGTGGTGCTGCAGAAACCGATGGATTTTTGAAGATCTACGCAGTTTGCCAGAGAGAGTTAGTAATCAAGCATCTATTGCTTGGGATAATAGTCAGATTATTGATAAGCCTCCCATCGACTTGTCAGTTAGAAACATACCACATGAAATCAGCTTCCCAGCTGGGTTTTTTGATGGGGCAGCACAAAACCATAGGTGTAATTGTGGAGTGTGGCTGATGATCTCTCCCAACTGCCACTACAAGATCCACTGGTATGTAGGTAGAGGAACTAACATAAGGCCAGAAGCATTGGCACTGTGGGGACTGATGTGGTTTTCATGTCATCTATGCATCGAGATATTTTCAATTTATTGGGACTCACAAGTTTTGATCAACCATCTAAACAAGGGTACAGCTCTGGATCCAGAACTCCTAATAAACTGGATGGGTCGCTTAGAGATCATGCGCAAGAAGTTCACATCCATTACTTTCGCCCACATATACAGAGAAAGTAATACAGAGGCCGACAGGCTGTCTAAAAAGGGCCTAAATGGAAGATATGGTGAAATGCACTACAAGTTGTTAGATGCAACAAGAAAAGGAGAAAAAGGCACGGTTATATTTTTATAAATTTTCTGTTTTCTGCAGGTTAAAAATGACATCCATGGATAGCACAAAGGTCAATTTTTTGGGACTATGTTTGCACCTTGGGCCACCTTTCTGCCATTTAACATGTGTCTTGAAGACCTATTAACAATGTAGTTGTATATTTAGGAAGATCCTCAAACTCCGACGTAGAAGTTTCAAAGTTTTGTTAGGAATGCCTGGTCACCATTTGATTTGTTGTACTGTTTATATATGGACAATATGGAAGTTGTTTTTTTTTAAAGTAAAACTCAGTGAAGGATAAGAAGGATAAGCCCGAGGTTACTCTTTGTTTTCCAACTGATGTATATTTTTCTAAAATACTTTTGTGCTAGTACTTAATATAAACCAGTTTTTTTTCTACTGAAAAAAAAATGAAATGAATATAAACTACTAAAGTAGTCATTTATATAATGAATATGAAACTACCAAAAAAAGATAAATGACTACTACAAATGATAAATTTTTTATTACAAATAACGACTAAATTTTGCATATATACAACTATTAGTAGCTAATTTATAGTATCTTATAACACGACCAAAATTTATTAATATTTCTTTGGTCATTAATTGGTTTTCAAACGATGACTAAAATTTGCATATATATGACTATTAGTAGCTAATTTACAGTATCTTATAACACAACCAAAATTTAGTCATCTTTCTTTGGTCATTAATTGGTTTCAAACGATGACTAATATTTGCATATATATGACCATTAGTAGCTAATTTACAGTATCTTATAACATGACCAACATTTTGGTCATAATTTTTTGATCATTAATTGGTTGTCTTGGGTGATCATTTAGTAATATATTTTGTTATATATTTGGTCATTAATTGTGAAAAATAATGACTAAGTTAATGACTAAACTAATGACAAATTTATGATTAAATATACTACTAGAAAATAAAGTTGAGACAACCAATTAATGACTAAGCTAAAAACGACTAAAAGTTAGTCGTGTTATAAGATATTGTAAATTAGCTACTATTGGTCACCGACCAAAAAATAATCATTTATATGAAAATTTTAGTTGTTTTTTAGTAACTAATTATACATTTTGTACTAGTGTTTGGGTCTCAGTCGCAGAAATAGCACATGCAGGATTCGATAGCAGTTGCATGAATAGAAGCTCATATGTGTGACTTGATCCTTCTAGTTGCACAAACAACTCTTCATCCATGTGACTGGGGGTTTAGGGTTTTCGCAGTTCGGATCTAACCCTAGACACTCGCAGGCCATGGTTAAGGGAGAAACTAGGTAGTCTTAGTCGCTCACGCAACTCCTCCTCCTTGCATCTAAGACCAAAAAGATGAAACCTCAGTCTCCCGAAGATATTGCTCAGTTATTGTAGGGTTTGGTGGTTAACCATAGCGACCGCATATAGTGACAGTTCATTACAGTCTTCAGAATCAGATTTTTTGGATATATATCTATATCTATATATATATTATTGGATTCATTTCATGGATTTTGTAGTTGCATTGTTGGTTAGTTGCATTTCATGGATTAAGGGAGCAACTAGGTAGTCTTAGTCGCTCACGCAACTCCTACTCCTTGCATCTAAGACCAAAAAGATGAAATCTCAGTCTCCCGAAGATATTGCTCAGTTATTGTAGGGTTTGGTGGTTAACCATAGTGACCGCATACAGTGACAGTTCATTACAGTCTTCAGAATTAGATTTTTTGGATATATATATATATATATATATTATTGGATTCATTTCATGGATTTTGTAGTTGCATTGTTGGTTAGTTGCATAGATGAAGATATGGATCATTGCACTCTATTTTCCTGAATCATTTGATGATGATCTAATAAGAAGAATAATTTGAAATAGTTTTCCCCATAGTGGATTTTTCCGTGGTCTCTAACCAATCCTGGTGTCTCTATGTGTGAATGTTTTTCTTCTATTGTTCCTTTATGTTTCGTTGCATTGATAATGATGATATTGTTATTTCTGCACAATTGCATATGCTGATGTAAATCTAAATAGTGTTATGATGCTATGGGGTGAACTTAATGTGTTAATAAAGAAATGCAATTATCAAAGCAAAGAACAATATATCCTTATGAAAAAATAATAATATTAGGATGAGACCAGTTCATATCATCTTCATAACATAACACTAGCCTCATAATCCCTCCACCTATAGCCTACAAAGTGTAAGTGATTTCAACTCCTCAAGAACAAGATAACAATCCTATAACTAGCCTAGCTTAAGTGCTACAAGTATTCTTTCTTGAGGCATGAGGTTACATTTATAGAAAATAAGAGGATGACATGTGACCTTCTCTTATGAATTTTGAACTCCATTATGGCCTTTTGGCCTCCAAATTGACTTTGCATCTCCCCAAGGTCCTTTACACTTCCATCATGACTTTAGAGCTTCTATGTGACCTTTGATATTCCCCATTTTTCCTTTTCATGACTTTAATATTTTTCATTAATGACAAAATAATATATTTACAATATGATAATAAAAAATTCGATGAGCTTTCTTTTAGAATTATGTGAAATTAAAGAATCTTGATGATGTACTGATCATGCCCTAGGGTCATCTTAATGTTGAGTTGAATCTTCAATGATTTCCATTGATTTGCATCAAGCATCCATGAAGCATTAGATAGAAATAACCAACAACTACTTTGCAATTCCAACCCTGTAAACACACAACCAATTCTTAAACTACGAGATAGACATAATTTATTATAACAAAATAAAATGAAAAGAACAAATTTCACAAAAAAAAATAAAATCAATATCATTAGTATCAAGAAGGTGATGAGAATTCATGACACTAAAGTGATTATTTCATTATCGTGACCTTAATATGGTATCATTGACGCTTTATCTCTCAAGTCAATTTAACTTTTCATAACACACAACCAATTCTTAGACTACGAGATGGACATACTTTATTATTACAAAATAAAATAAAAAGAACAATTTTCACAAACAAAACAAATCAATATCACTAGTATCAAGAAGGTGATGAGATTTCACGACCCTAAAGTGATGATTTCCTTATCGTGACCTTAATATGGTATCATTGATGCTTTATCTCTCAATTCAATTTAACTTTTCATGTGGGCACATTGTCACTCTCTATGTGTAGCTTAGAAATATCACCTCCTTTGAATCCTTATCACATGCCTAGTTTTTTTTTACATGTCCCTACTCAAAGCATCATTGGTGTGATACTTTCCATTGCATTGTTGGCATTATGATATTTGCATCATGTTACTTCCAACAATGTCAAGTGCCTGCAACACACTTATTCTTCTTTATTGTATTTTTTCTTGTAATAAATTAATAATGCCACCCTTGGTGATGCATTTATAAACCCATTTGCAACCTTTTATTTTATTTTATTTTATTATCCAATGCATTGTAATGCCATTTTAATGATAATATTATTACTTTCAATGTGTCCAACCTTCCTATAATGGATTTAATTACCATGTTGCATTCTACCCTATCTTCCAACGCATTTTATTATGATCATATGTTGTGAAAGTAATGCAATGAATGACTTGGAAACATTTAATCCTTGACTATGGATAAATGTATTGACCAATATATATTTATTTACAATAAAATTGATTATCTTAATTTCATCACATCTTAATGGTTTTTAACATCTTGGCTACACATTGTCTTTCATCACAATTTATTTCACAACTTGTTATTGCTCGGGCAATGCATTTTTTGGATAGTCTACAATGTCCTTTCAAATAGTGCTTCAACGTCTCATTTGCAAATGTCAATAATTTTATGAAGTGAAAACATAGAATTTTTCATTATTTGGTGAAAATATGCATCTCATCTTTCGACATCAAAAAAAATATGTTGTGTTTGAACCCATAAGATAATCCTTTCATCTATTAGCATGGTGTTCTTCTTATATTTTCTCATCGTTTCATCATCCTTAGTATTATCCCTTTCATACTCCCATTATGGTCACATATCATTGCTATAAAACACCATGCGCTAGGGTGAAATCACATGATATAGAGGCAAGATCGAAGGGCTAAGGGATGGGAGTGCGCGGTGAGCTATCAATGGAGAGGTCACATGCAATGAGGAAATGGCACATTGTGAGGAATTAAGAATAAATTGGTTTAGATGTTGGAAGTGTTCAATGCGCTAAAGGAGTTAGGGAATAAGTGTGAGCGCTAGTGCACTGGGTAGATGTAATGGTCGGATGGGATAGAGATGGAAAGTGCATAATGCACTATATGATAGCCTCTATTTATTTTTTGTGTCTGTATATAATGACATACTTTTATCGCACTTTTTTATTATTTTCATTGACTTCCACCCATCAATTGTAGCTTTGTGCTCATTTCTCGCCCAATCATAGTCATATATATATATATATATATATATATATATACACACACACACACACGCGCGCGCGCGATGATAGAATTTCGTATTATTTTCATTGATCTCACCCATATATTGCATTTTTGCGCTCATTTCTCACCCAATCATAGTCCACATATATTTTACGATAAAATTTCCATCGTTGACCTTTTAAAGGAATGATCTTAGTATTTATGATTTATTTACATCACTTGTTCCTTTTAATTCACACACCAACACATCCCCTTTTCGTTCTTCACATTATAGAGCTTCATACAAATTATTGGTGATATCATTTCTAAAACGGCTTTGTTGTAGTCCATTTATTTTCTACATGTCATTGAAATGTAACTTGTGCACGTATGTGTAAATTTTCTGGATCAGTGAATGATAATCCTCTACAAATGCTTCTTTTACTCCTAGAAGACAAACTTTCAAATTTAAAGTCAAGATTTTCAAATGAATGGATGCTAGCAAACATTTTAACAGTAAAAGATATCGAGCCTGCCACTCTATGTTGCACTAATATGACGGCACCAATGTTGTTGTCGCAGTATTGCATCTCAGCTGCAAAGAGTATCAAACCTATATTTATGACATGCGACTGGAGACATGAGAGGGTTTCCATCACTCATTCTTGTAGAAATTATACAAACATATGTATATCAATGGATTCAATTTGATCAAGCAATGTACTAAAGCTAGATATTGAATCCTTTTACAAATCAATTGTGGAAAATAAACATGATTGCCAATCACAAATAGTAAAGAAAGAATCAAATAAAACCACAACACAGATATTTTCCCGAGGAAATCTTGCTGCTCAAAACCCCTCTATATTCTATTGTATATTCACCATGGAATAATGGAACAATTACAATGCACTCTTCTCACAAGAGTCTCCTGCACTCTCACAACTGTCTCACACTAATCCAGACTAAATTGGTCCAACACTTAGCTAATTCTCAGCCTGTCTTCAGCCTGTCTTGCTCACGCAATCCCTAGGCAATTAATCCCTATTAATTAGGATAATTAGCCTTCCTTAACTGTGCAATACATCGTGGGCATCCTATGGTGTATATAATTGCGCCCGAGAAATTTGCTATAAATACAACTAATAGATAACTTCCCTTTAACCTCTGTCTCAACTGGGTATTCATCAGAACTGACATGCATGTAGCTATTAATAGTAAATCATCAGCCCCTTGACAGATCACTACATGTGAATTAAATCTGATTTAATTCACTTGACCTCTCACTTGTGCAACAATTAGTTACAACTAGTTAAACTGATTTTAACTCACTAATACACTAACTGCAACTTAGACTCTAAACAAATAGAATGACTCTACATGCCTCACCAACCACCCCCAACTCGAATTTCATGAGCTAATTGAGTCTATCACGCTTGATTAACTATTACAAGTGATTATTGTTATACAGTATTTTTTCACCATCCCTACAATCCCTATCCCATTCACCTTTGTCCTTATATGGATGAAGCCTCTAAAGTGTTGGATACCCATTCGGCTTCTAAGTCATGTATTCACGATGGTTACCAGAAGTTTTCTTCAAGTCCTCTGATAGTTTATCATGTCATTGGTTGGGATTCATCTCCAGTCAATTCCACTCTCTCTGAAATTCAGTCTCCCAAGTCCATTCCCGACCAATCATTGGTTGAGAAAAAGGTCGACCTGATTCCATATATAGTTCATCAGGTCTTTTCAGTCAAGAGTGGGTCTCATCCCAGTCAAGTTCTTTTTGTTTCCTCTGATTCCCCGGGATCAGAGGGCGATCCTCCTATTTCCATGATCCGGGAGGGTGATCCTCTGACTCTTGTCACCACAGTTCCATAAAGTGATCCTCCTGCTCTCATTCCCGAAGCCTAGGAGGATGGTATTTCCGCTCCCGTCACGCAAGGGGATAGTCCTCTTATTCTTATGGCACCCCCTCCATGTATTTTGGTCGCTTCCTTTGATTGGAGTCGATTTACGGGATAATGCCTTCCTTCTTACGTACCCTTTGAGATCATTGTACAGGCCTGCAATATGTTCATACTAGGCACGATCATAGATGAAGTTGCCTTGGTTAGTATTCTGTCCTCAACTACATAGCAAGCTTTGGGTTCTCCGCAGCTTGTGCCTGTTACTCATAATTTGTTGCCTTTTAACAGAGGAACAAGTCAACCATTATGGAACCTTCCAAAGTTTCCTTTTACTTTGGGAGGGAAAACCGTCTATATAAATGTGATGGTTGTCCAAAGCCCCTTGGATTTTAACTTACTCCCGGGGCACGACTATGCTTATGTCATGGGCGCGCTTGTCTCTTCCCTCTTTCGTGTGATATGTTTTCCACATGAAGGTTGGATCGTGACCATTGATCAACTTTCATTATTTGGTCCTAATGTGACATCTGGTCTACCGTCATCCCTTCCTGGTCCTTACCTGTTGCTGGTATCCTCCCTGCCACAGGTTAATTATGTGGCTACCAATCCCTTGCCCGCATCCAGTGACAGTATCGTCAGTGATGTTGTGAATTATGTACTGGGGGCATTGGATTATGATTTCAAGAGTGTTCTTCTCCCATCAAATGAGAACCTATTGGAAGCATGACCTCTTAAAATCATTGGAGATCTACGAAGCATAGTTCTTTTTCTTGTGTCAAGCTTCTTAAAAAATGAAACAAGCTTGTCAGAGCATAGTTCTTTTTCTTATGTCAAGCTCCTTAAAAAATGAAACAATGTTTTCAGAGCATAGTTTGTTTTCTTGTGTCAAGCTCCTTAAAAAATGAAACAAGCTCGTCGGAGCATAGCTCATTTTCTTGCGTCAAGCTCCTTAAAAAATGAAACTAGGTTTTTGGAGCAGAGTTCGTTTTCTTGTGTCAAGCTCCTTAAAAAATGAAACAAGAATTTATGAGGATAGTTCTTTTATTGTGTCAACATCGTTAAAAAATGAAACCAATTCCAGTCCAATTCGAGTCTTTGATTAGGTCTCATAAAATCCAAGTCGAGTATTTTCCTTGATCTCGTAATTGAACCTTAATTCCATCCACCTGTTAGTAACTAGTATTCTACTCAAGTGAATGCCATGAAGCTGGGGGGCATGTACCTCAAATTCAGCCATCATGCTGGGGCATGCAAACTTATTTCAAGCATAGTTTGTTTCTATTTCAATCTTGTGTAAAAATTAAACCATTCTTATTTTAACTCTTGTGATTTCCATTTTATCAGCCTGTTTCGTGAGATGAGCCTTGGTTTTCTCATTCCATCATTACCATCTATTCGGTCAATCATATGCCCTTACTTGATTTTTTTACCCATTCATGAGGAACATCTACAATGAGTGGTCTTGTTAGCCAACCTCTTGACCTTTATTTGCTCTGAGAAGTTACACCATCGCCGGGACCATTTTCTACCCTTAATACCACTCGTTCCTTGAGGTGGAGTCATCTTTTAGCTTTTTTCTAACTCTCAAAAATTGAAAAGATTGCCGAGACTCTTGTCGTTTTGAACTCGTTAAAATATGTGAAACATAATTTTTCCAATATACGATTACCCATTTTTTGGGCCGGGACAGATTACTAACGAAAAAAGAAGCCAATTTTGACTAAGAGGTTCTCTTAGATATTGTTTTCTACATTTTCGGATGTGTGAGACTACCTACGAAAACGTACATGCTGGAGTTTTATTTTTCACTTATTTTCAAACTCTCTAAACATGAAAAGATGTTGATTTTTTCCTTTATCAGACTCGTTAAAACTAAATGACATCAGAAATCGCCATCATGATGTTACTGAGTTCCTCCTTTCTAGGGCTCGTAAAATGTACTAGGATGGATTTGTCCAAAGGAAAAACTTATATGACAAGCATATGTTATCCTCTTCAAGCTTGTGTAAAAATAAAGAGGTACTCGCCAGAAATGGTGGGGGGAAATGGAACCAGTTCTCAGTCGTGTTGATAGTATGTCACTCTTAAACATGACACTTGTATGTAATTCATGTCGGGTTGGGGACATCCCATTTCATCATTTTTTCCTCCATGGGTTTGGGTTATTTGTTTTGGCCTCTCATTTGCTCTTTGCCACGTCATCATGACCTCAGATTCATTGATGTCAAATACTGCCAAATTCCAGAGTCGTGTCGCCAACATGTTCAAGAGAAGTTTCCTTCTGTAGTTTTCAGCCCTAATCCTCTTGTTATGTAGGTAAATCCTCTCTGCGAACAGAGATGATCCCTCTAGCCGTAAAGTGGGTCTAGTAACAAGGAATCATGCTAGAGTGTAGGTTCCTTGATATTTGAATGAAAGAGGACGCAATAATATGGCCTACCTGTGGTCCAATGCTATCGTCGACAATCGTAGTGGTGATGAGAACCTCTTGCTCCTAATTTTGCAAGTCACAACCCCTTCACTTATCATGTTTGGACACCTGCACAAAGATCAGAAAATGATAACCACATACCACATGATAATTTCATCCAAAAACTACTAGTTATTCAGAGAAGACTAAGCATATTGCATTCGATAAAGACAAAATACAAGATGGGAACCAGACAATAGTCACTTATATTATTAGGTAGAAAGAAGAGATACAACCATGCTCTAATGTTGCGGTCTCCTCCAGCGGGGTTCAGGTGAAGCACGTCTCAAAGCTCGTTGGGGAATTCGGACGAGATGAGGGCTCTCTCGATGGAGTTCCTTCTTGATCTACCTTCTCAATAACTCAGTTATTCAGCTATAGTTCAGTTCTCTAAGTTCAGCTCTTTAGTTGTATAATTCTCTTTGTTAAGCTAGCTTTCATAAAGGGAGATGGATTTTTTATATAGAGGAAAAGGAGGAGGTTGGGATCCATACAAAGGTGGAAGGGAGGCCTATCCTTTAGGGGTGTTCCAAGGGAGGTGGAAACCACTAACCAAAGGAGGAAACCCGTGGATGTTTAGTTCAACCACTCCCAATGACTCATCCTTGAGGTTGTTGGAATGGAACCTCCGCCTCTATTTTTAAAAAAAATTCCCAAAACAACTTGGCGTGGGTATTACATTGGGAAAGAGTGCCAGGTGGCACAGGCCCTAGTGTTAATCTTCCACATCGGTGCGAGGGTAGAACTGGCTACTCACTCCAAGGCAAAAACAGGGGTTTTTGATGCTCTGTTTAGGAAATTGTCAACAAGAGGAATGTTACCTTCATGTAGAGGGATGAAATGAAGGTCTTTGCAAGGCATGAAACTTTTCATAAGTCATAAAAATGACCCTCCAATGTGCGGGATGGGGATTGCAGGGTGTTAGCGAGGAAACAGGTCTCGCAGGCAAGACCCAGGTTCAGGGATTGGGGCCAACAAAGGAATCCGCTGTAGTCTAGAACCACGCCGGCATTATCAACTACTCCGGAGAACAGAGCGTCTCACCTAAGGCATGTCGCAACCAGGTGCAGAAGGGGAATAGATCGATAGTAGTGAACGGATCCGCAACTCATGAGTAACATTGAATTGATAGCATAAACATCATTATATACGCAAGAACATTCAGAGAGCGTACAGGTATTAAGCAAATAAAATTTTAAATCATCACAATCATCATGCATGCATATGAATCACATAATAGGATAGAAACCTGCAAGTATATTGATATCTTTAGCCAAAACATTAGTTACATAGCTTCCGCAAGGAGAGCTTACAAGTCTGATACAGACGCCTTGTAGAAAAGAAAGGTAAATAAGAGAAACCTAGGAACTACAGAGACATCATGCCTGGTCTCCTTCAATTGCTCTGCTTTCCTTCTCCTGTCGCATCCCTTCTTTCGGCCAGGTGACTGCTTATTTATTCACCCGCTATCGCAACTGTTAGTTCCTCTTTACGTTCTTCTTTAGCTGCTTCCGACTTCTCTCTTGTTGTCTGTGTGTTCTGCTCTCTGTCTTCTACTGTATATTCTCTTCGTTTGTACTCATGCATCTTCTTTCTTCAGCTATCTCTTGCTTCTTCGCGACCTTGATAGCTCCGCGACTTACTGTAGTTGCGACTGCCATGTGTCATCATTCCGTAGCCCAAAAAGCCATTCTTTATTCAAAATTCAAAATATTCAAAACAAGTTTTCAAAACAAGGGCCTCAACAGGCCCCGACCACAGTTTCTTGACTCATCCCCGAGTCAATCACAAATCACAGTCTCTATCTCCATCACCCCACTGGATCCCGTGCCCTGTTCTCACTGTGCTTCTTTCATCTACTGTCCAAACAAGGGCCCCAACTCCGAGACTCTGCGGAACGCTATAGATTTAAGTTCAATGAAGGTCGACACAACTTGCTGCCACCCCTGCAGCAGTGAATCTATTTCTTCGGAAATCTTGGTGACAGCAGCCTCCTCTATGTGTGTTGGTACAGCCCCGAACACCGTGCTAAACTGGGTCTCGGCCTCGGCGGCTAGCTATTGCGTTGTCCTGGTGCTAAGTTGGAGGGTCAGGCGGAGCTCACGAAATACCTGTTTGGCCATTGCTGAGTTGGCCTCTGTTTGCTGGATCTGCACTTCGAGATCATCTGCTTGGGCATATAGCTGGTCCAACCGCGCGGGGTCTATGGCGTCTTGGATTTCCCTCGAAATATGTTGTAGCTGCGCTGAAATTGGCTATGTTTTGACTATAAGGGCCATTGAGAACTCCTGAAGACCCTTCAGGAGGTCATGAGCCTCGCGCACTGCCGAGTTAAGAGTTTCCTACATTTGAGTGGCCTGGCCCTGCTTTGCTGCAACCTATGCGGAATAGACGACCGCTAGATCAGGAAGTGCTGGCCGTGCAGCCAACGCTACTTGAAGCTCTTGGTTTTCCCTATGGAGGCCATTGTATGAGATCCGGAGGTGGAAAGCCTGTGCTATGACACTCATCTCTGTGACATCAGCAGGCAGCTAGGTGTAATGAGCCCCGAAATTCGGCCATAGCTCTGAAAACACCTGGGTGACGGTGTTTATCTGACCTTCCAGCTGCTTCTGTGCCGTTATAAGCTAGTCGCGCTGTTCAGTAAGCACTGCAATCTGTTGTTGCTACTCGTCGCACCTCTGATGAAGCTCATAATGAATCCTTTCGGCTTGCTGGGCCACCCACTGGATAAATAAGTACAACTGAGCTGTACCCTAGGTTTCTAAATTGGCGATCCCCGAAGTGCCCTAGTATGGCCTCCTTTCTCTGCAAGGGTTGCCCACTGGCAATTGATCAATTAGAATTCTCTGGAGGGGAGGGCGGTGGGGTCTATGGGTGAGCTAAGTCGGCCATATTCAAGTCCGTCCGTTCCTATTGATCTGTAGGGCCAGTTTGTGGAGGGACGGGAGGCTCAGGCTGAGCCTCAGCTGAGTCGGCAACAATATGTGCCCTCTGGGTAACTATATCAGAAAGAGAAACTTGGGTTTCTCTCGCAGGGTTGACCGGTGGTACTACTACTACAGTACTGGAGTCAACTTTGGCCCCGTGGTCCCCACCAAGGAGTTCTTGGATGATTGGGTCAGACACGGTAGCAGATGAACTGGATGGAGTGGATGAAGTAGTAGGTGGAGGTGGAAAAGTGGGTGGAGTTGTGGAGGGATGTGGAAGGTGAATATTGATAAACTCTGAGGGGTCAATGAGGGGTTCTTCCTGTATCAGCACCCCTGTGCTCGGCGGTAGTGTTGGATCATCAACAGTGAGGTCCACCACCGGATTTGCTTCGGTGGTGTGGGCCCGCTTGGCTTGAGGGGCTTCTAATGGATCTGTAGTCTTGTTTTTCTCTCCCATCGGGGTTATGATTGGGCTTGCAGAAGTAAATAGAACAATAGGGATGGGGGAGGTGAGAGGAGTGGTATGGGGGTGTGAGGTAGAGCGAGAAAATGGGAACTCAGAAAATAAAGGGAAAGGAGCGGCACCGCTTGAAATGACCTGGGCCGCCGCATTAAAATTGCGTACCTGTGTGTTCAAGTGGCGGACGATGGGGACAAGTGGCTCAAGGAGTTCCTGTGGTGTCACCGCCACATCAGTTTTGGCAAGCTGTTTCTGTGGTAACATTCGCTCAAAGTTGTACCTGGGTACCCCGTCTCGGATTTCCATCGCAACCCTCGGCCACGACCAGACCTCATTGTGGAAGGTGGTATCACCAAGCTGGAATTTCAACGGCTTCATGCGGAAGGTGTTCTCCAGCACACAAGTAGGTCGGAGGTAAGTATGCCTGTGACTAACCCCGAACCACACTTGCTCACTGTACTCATCTAACAGGTTCCTGGGCACCTCTTGTTGGGTAGCTACCATGTCTGTCATTAGACCGTACCAAGACTGAAATGCCTCTGCATTCACTTGTTTGGTGCTAGAATCAGCTGACACCTTCCACGAAACGAGCTTCATCGCCAGAGGCTGGCCCTCTGGAATTTCCATGGGGAACTAGACAAGGGGAGTGTGCCATTTCCACATGGCAAAGGCAACGATCAAATATCCGTAAATGAAGCTGGTAGCGCGCTTGTAGTTTTCCTCGCATGCGTCAAACGGTTCCTTCAACAAGAAGGAGCACCAGTTCAGCTTGGTGCCCTGAACACAGTGCTCTACAATGGAGATAGTGTCCAGAGTGCATTCGCCCTTTGTTTAGTGCCTCATTGTCTTGCTGGAAATGAGGTAGCATGCAAATTTGATCTCGGGCTTATTAATAAGATCCATATTGGCTCCCTTCCCTCCCCGTCGGGTGCCATATTTGACATACAAGTCTGTGTCTCCCGACTTCTGCGCTCGCTTGGAGGTGGTCTGACATGCAGTCGAGACATCCGCACCGTTCAGTGAAAGCCCGGTAAGACGATGGATATCCTCAGCATGAATAGGAATTTCCTTATTCAGCCACAAGGACCCATTCTGGATGTGGCTGAGCAGGAACCTAGTGCACTGCATAGCCGGTCCTGTGGTCCCGAAGATCGGAAGATTTCTTAAGTTCAACAGAGAAGATTGCTGAAGACCTCGGAATTCTGGTAAAATTCTGTTTGCTGAGTGCCCGGCTGTTGAATAGTAATGTTACATATACACCTGCCAGTTGAGTGTCGAGAATTCAGAGGAGTTTGAAAGGTTAGCATCTATCAGGGTCGCATTGTCGTATTTCCCTACAAGGGACTTTGTCTTATGAATTCTACTGTCGAGCTCTGGTTCTAGGATGGCTGGGATGGCCTTTGGCATTTTTGCTCGGTGCTGATAGACCTGCAGAATTCGTCTTGGTGGCCTCTCTTGGTGCTATGCGTCTAGATACTTCTGCTGCTCTAGGTCTGCTGCAATTGCTAATTCTAACTATTCTGGCATTCTCGTGCTTTTGGTTTTCATGCAAGGTATGTAATTACCTGGCACGAGTGGAGTTGATGAGACCCCCTAATGAGTTAATTCCTGCTGGCATTCTTCTCTGCGATAATCGTGTGATCAATTGCGTGCCAATGTGTATTCTGACAGTTGTTGATGGTGGCATGGGGAAATGGGCAGACGCAACAGCTGAGGTTACTGCGGATGATGGAAAAATGATTATTGTGAGGTTACTTCCAATTATGGTAATTTATGGTGCAAATCTAGACGATCTTACGGGCTGACACAAGTACTGACTGAAATGACCTGGACTGAACTTGACACGTTTATGAATCCTACGGGATGACACGTTGGACGCGCCCCTCCCTGACCACAGTCAGTTTTGGTTCGGTCCCGAAATAGAACGGTTATTGACGAACGATGCATGAACAAAAAAACCACTACCTATGCTCATCCCAGTTGCGGGAGAGTTATTCAACTACGCTACTCTACGGGTGCTCTCGGTTGCGAGATTTATTGTTGAAGAGTGAAATAAAATTACTCCTGGTAGGGTTTCAGGCGTGTGCCATTCAACCATCCCAGTAAAACAGGACCGTCTAGCTGAGCCAACCAAATGGCTCCGGACTCTCTAATCTCGATGACGAAGTAAGGCCCCAACCAGTGCATCTGTAGCTTTCCGGGGAACTTCTCGAACTTGCTGTCGTATAAGAGGACCTTACCTCCAACCTGGAACATTTTTTTCTTGATGTGGCAGTCATGCCACGCTTTTTGCCTATCCTTCTGAACCTTCTGGTGAAATTCAACTAGGAACCGGGCCTCGTCCAGTTCCTATAATTC
This sequence comes from Pinus albicaulis, assembly GCA_034641835.2. NCBI lineage: Eukaryota > Viridiplantae > Streptophyta > Pinopsida > Pinales > Pinaceae > Pinus > Pinus albicaulis. The sequence continues at coordinate 127,252 of JAXQQM020072392.1, forward strand.
ATGTAGACGCTCCTGGAGCGATGCTTCTTCCGAGAACTTGAGAGACGTGGCAATGAAAAGACTTAGCACAGTTAACTCAGTGGGAATCACAGCTTCCCAACCATACACCAACTGGAACGGTGTCTGATTGTTCAAGTGCTTCACCGTAGTCCGGTAGGCCCAGAGTGCAGCTGGTAGCTACTCGTCCCAGTCATCCCGTTGGACGTTGCAGATCTTGGTTAACCCCTTCTCAAGAATTTTATTAAACACTTCAACAGTACCATTGGCCTGCGGGTGGTACGACCTGCTTTTGTGATGTTGAATCATAAATGTGTCCAGCAGTGACTTGACCGTGTCATTAATGAAATGCATACCCTGATCGCTGGTTAAACTTCGCGGGCAGCTAAACCTGCTGATGATGTGTTCAAAGATGAACCGTGGTGCTGTATCCGCCGGGCAGTCGCGTACCGTGGCTGCCTCAGCCCACCTGGTGAGGTAGTCGGTTGCGGTAATGATGTAGCGGGCCTTAGAGTGCCTGGCGATCGAGGCTATGGGGCCTACAAAGTCGACAACCCACTTCTCGAATGGCTGCAACAAATGTACTGGGTGTAGCGGAAGCTCGTCCCTATGAGAGGGCCTCCCCATTCGCTGACAGACATCGCATCTCTTAAAAAATTTCTTACAATCTACATGGACCGTCGGCCACCATAGTCCAGCTTGGAGTACCTTCCTCGCGGTGGGTTTTTCCCCCACATGCCCTCCCGCAACACCGCTGTGGCATTCCCACAGCACAGCTTCATGCTCGTGGTCAAGTACGCATCGGCGCAGAACCTCATCGAGGCTCAGTTTGTATAGCTATCCCGCAATCAGTTGGTATTCGGCGGCGCGGATGACCAAGTGTCATTTCTGGAGCGGGGTGTAGTCCTGAGGGAATTGCCCCGTGGTAAAATAGGTGGCAATTTCGGCCAAGTAATCCAGGACAGCTTCGACTCGGAAGAGGTCAGCATCCGACAACTGATCATCGAGAGAGCCGTCGTTCTCTCCTATCTCCAACCTGGATAAGTGATCGGGCCCGACGTTCAACCTCCCGGGCTTGACGATCACCTCAAACGTGAATTCTTGGAAGAGTAGAAGCCAACGATAGATCCATCCTTCCAAGACAGGCTTATTGACCAGGTACTTCAATGCAGAGTGGTCCGTAAAGAACTTGAATTTTCCCCCTAGAAGATAGTGGTGCAACTTCTGGAGCGAGTATACCATTGTGAGGGCCTCCCTCTCGGTAGTGTTGTAATTATTCTCCGCATTAGACAATTTTTGGCTGGCGAAGTAGACTAGGTGGTCAACTGTCGTCTCTCTAGGTTGCGCCAAGACAGCCCCAAGTGTAATACTAGAAGCATCAATATGCACATGGAACTGCTTATCCTAGTCTAGGTTAACAAGAATAGGCGTCGTCGCCAGCTTTTCCTTCAGAGTTTCAAGAGACATCCGACACTCCTCCGTCCACTGGAATACTTCGAACTTCCGCAGGAGATTTTCCAAAGGGGCGGTGATCTTCGCGTAATTGCAAATAAACCGCCTGTAATAGCCTGTGTGCCCAAGCAGTGCCCGCAACTACTTCACTGTTTCGGGGGATTCCATGTGGATGATCATTGCTACCTTGGCGGGATCGATGCAGACCCCTTGCTTGCACACCACGTGTCCTAACAAGGTGTCGAAAGGGACTGCAAAAATGCATTTCTTCAAGTTCAAGGAAATCTGCAACTGGTGACACCGATCAAACATGATATGCAACAGGGTAGCGTGTTTCTTCAGCAAACTGTAGACGGTCCAATCGTCCATGTATACTTCTAGGAACTTGTGGATATACTCCCAGAAAGCAGCAATCACAATCCGGGAAAACACGGTCGGGGCGTTCTTCAAGCCAAACGACATCACGTGGTATGCAAACGATCCCCACTCGGTGGTGAATGTCGTCTTCGGCTTGTCTTATTCCGCAATGCACACCTGATGATAACCCGAAAAACCATCAGTGAAGGAGTAATCTTCATTGCCCGCAACATGATCCAATACTTCATCATTGAAAGGAGTGGGAAATGGATCATGGATGCAGGCGTTGTTCAAACTCTGGTAGTCCACACAGACGCGTATCTCCGAATTGTCCTTCTTATTCTGAATGACGATAGGACTCACCCACTCTGCTTCTTCCACTGGAAAGATGAGACTCACGGCCAACATCTTGTCAATCTCCATCTTGATCTTTTCTTTGATCCGTGGGTTCAACTGATAGGGTTGATGCTTTACAGGCCTGGCATCCAGTTTCAGCGTAATACGCATTTCTCCGAGGTCACCTTTGATACCCTTCAGATCGGCAACCGATGAAGGGAATAAGTCTTGGTATTCCTGGAGGAGGCTAAAAATTTCCCTTGTCGTCTCCTCTTCCCAGTAATCCCCAACTGTAGCTAGTTTGGGTTTTTCCGTCGTGCCAATGTTCAACTTCGTGGTCTTCAGCGGCTGTAAATGGACGCCTTCGGTGGCCGGTTCTTCATTGATGTCCCGCTCACCTTCCTTCTCTTCGAAATATAGGTGCCTGAGGTCCTCCAGACTGTCATCTTCTGGATCACTGTCAATCCGTTGGGAAGCCAACTCGCGCCTGGACTCAGGACATGATGCAAAGGTGCTCCCGTCGGTCTCTGGGTCGTGGAGAAATAGTACCCCCTTGATAGCTTATAGTGCTCGGGACACCAGCTCTGTCTCTCCTTCGAACGAGAAGCACCGAACAAATTTGTTCACGACTTCTGGCCAGGAGCTGGTTCCTCTTTTCTGCTCTTCTTCTAAGTACTAGGCCTGGGGGATGGTATCTAAGGAGTGGAGGAACCAATGTACCCACAGCTCTCGCGGGTATCCCAGACTTTTCCACTGCTCCTCACAGGTCCTCAGGTGTTCCCGCAGATCGGAAGTCCCTTGGTACTTGTGCCCACTTCGAGGGCCTTCATCCTCTTTAAACCACGCCCTCAAAGCCTTTACCACACAACTCCACCGCGATAGGGTGTTGCAGTGGTTCCTCCACCACCTAGATGATGTGGACTGTAGTGCGACATCCAAAAGTGGTATCCTGCGTCCTTCTGGTACCATGTCCTCCACCTTTGCAATAAAGGTATTGACAGCTTGCATGTTCGACAGGGTGGGGTATTCTCTGAACTCAGCGCCAATCCAATGGACACAGGCAATGGCGGCACATCTCCGCATGCTGGTCTCGTACCCCCCCTACTGCCAGTCTTCCCAAGTGAGTTCCGATCCCAGCTCCGAGCTCTAGACATTGCGCTAGCTGACGGAGCCAGTTGCGGTCGGGTTGATATAGTCAGCTCGCTTCCCTGCAGTCATCTGATAAAGGTGGTCCATCATCTGAGCATCCTCCCGGTTGTCCACAGTTTTGGTATATCGCGGGCCTTGATATAGGTCGAGAGGCTGAGTGACCCGGACCTCTCCATCTTCAAAGATCATCAGCTCCTTTTTGAGGTCGATGATGGCGTAATTCTCAAAAGCCCAATCGATGCCTAGCAGGGCAGGGTAAGGATCCTTGTCTCCCATAATATCAATAACCTCAAAATCCGTGTAAGTCTTCACCCCCGCAATGTCGACCTCGACACCTTCGAGTCGGCCAATCGGCACAATGCAGTAATAGTTCGCCATTCTGAGTTGGATTGGCGAGTAGGTCAGTCGTGGCCATCCAAGAGCCTCCCACGTCTTCCGCAGCAGGATGTTGACGTCAGACCCTAAATCAACCATGGTATCACCGATTTGGAATCCCGCAACCTACGTGTTGAGCTGGAACTCTTTTCTCATTCGTCGCTTGTTCCGCTTGACTCGCTGCACATACTGGGGTGTTGTGTCCACCAGTTCTCTCGACCCCGTATTCCCCTGCAGCGCATCCTCCAGTATACGCTTGAGCTGGTCCCGCATCGAGGAATTATCAATAATCTTGAGGAATAGCTGAAGCCATTCCTGAATCAAGGTCCTCGTAGCGTTCAGTTCTCCGGAGCCAGTCGTCGGGGGTACCTCGAGGCCTCTGCCTTCCCCCAGCTGAGCAAACGCCTCCACCGCCTCTTGGAAATACCTCTTCTACACGTCCAGCCGGATCAGTTGTTTCAAGGAGGTGGGACGAATAGCCCGGACCGGCTCCTTTCCATGAGCGTCCTCCCCCATCTTCTTGCCGCCACGCGTGATGATCGCTACATTCTACATGGCCATAGTTGCGGTTCCTCGCGGCTTGGAGTTTACCAAATTCGTGCCCCTCTTCCGTGCCCGTTCCTCCCACTTCTTGATGAGTTCTGGACAGTCCTCTGTTGCATGGGCATTCACACGGCACTGGGAACACCAAGGACGTCGGGGAAGGTGACATTCTCGAGCCACGTGACCCTCCTAGTCACAGTTGTAGCATTTCACTGGACCTCGTCCCCCTGTGCGGCCTCTGCGCATCCCGCCTCCTCTTCCCCTGGAAGCCTCATTCACCCTATAGGAGGGTCAGTCCAACCAGTCCGTGAGTGCATCGAGAGCCCTGCACTGCTCAATTTTGTGAGTCGTGGAAGCACAAAACTCATAGTATACGTTGTTGGGGATGTTGGAGTACTTCTGTAGTATCGGGCACATCCGAGGTGGGTGCCCCATCGTCCGGAAAATCTCGCAATACTCCGTGGCGGTTGGGTTTGGTTGAGATGGGAACCCCGGATAAGGCTGTTGCGATTGGTATACCCCCTGTGGATTCATCCCCGTGCCACCCCCCATGAGTGGACCCCCCTGGATTGCCGCAATCGAGGGTCCCACCCCCGTGCTCCGCAGCTGAGGACACTCGGTCGCGACATGGCCTTCAACCAGGCAGTGAGTGCACCAAACGTTCGGCCTGGCTGGTCTTATAGGCTGCATCTCCTTGATCTTTTCAGTCAGACTAGCAATCTGATGCTGTAGTCCCACCAAGGAAGGATCCTGCAGGGCCAGCCCTCCCCGATATTCCTGAGGGTAGCCTGCCATGGCCTCTATCTTCATGGCCTGTTCCAAAGCATCCTGCAAGTTGTCAATATTCTACTGGGTGAGGGGGGTTCGTGTCAAGGGAAGTAGAGCCTTGATGAACCAGTCCCTCTGATGGTTTGGATCGATCGAGTAGCTGAGTTTCCCGATCGCATCCTTGAATCAACGCATCAGCTCCCATGCAGTATCTCCTTCTTTCTGTTTAATCTCCCAGAGCTCGGACAGACCCTGCTGGTCCGTCTGGGGAAGTTTAAATTCCCAAACAAAATCCTGCTTAACATCCACAATTACTGGATTAGGATGGGCCTCGAACCACTTGATAAACCATCGCAGAGCCCTCTGTCTAAGCGTGGTTTGGAACTCTATTAGCTTCCCTGCATCTAGAGTTTTTCGAGCCCTCCATATGGCTTCACAGAGATACCAGTGTTGCTCTACATCATCGTTACCTCGGCCAGAGAATTTTGGATATCGGGTGAATGACCCAGCCATATTTACTTGCAAAGGGTTGACCAGGATAAATCCTCCGGGTCCTGGTTGTGTAACTGTTCCACTGGGGAATGCAATACTACTAGTGATGCTACTATTAACGTGTGTCGCTGTCGACACTGAACTGCTGTGCAATTGACTCAATGCTTGTATCTTAACGAAAATATTACTTAAAGGTTGATAGAGTACCAGGGGAAGGTAGGGATCCTTTCCATGCAAATTTTTGGAAGTACAGGTGTCGGGAGAGATGAATGTCGTTCGTTCTTGAAACAACCGCTGCATCACGATGTACCATTCGCCATCGAAACTTTCTTCTGGCTGCACCCCTGCATCGTCTTCGTCAGTCGTCGTCTCCCTTTCCCTCTTAGCTGGTCTCCCATGCACCCGTCGTACTCCCACAATGGTCCCTTCCCTTCCCAAGGTATCCACTTGAGTGTCCATAATTCCTATCCTCTGAGGCACCTCCTCTTGGTTTTTCCTATCGTTTCCCCGTCGTCTTAACTCCCGCATCACCCTTTCTCACCACCTATCGGCGATTTGCACCCGCCGATGTGCACGTCGCTCCCTCAATCTCCTCGCGGCCTCAACATCCATCCCCCACTCCCCGCTTCACACTTCATGTAGCATCTTTCCCTTCAGCCCTTCCCCCAGCACTAGAGGTTTACACTTCCATGCTCGACTTTTGGAAATCCATCAGCCCCTCGTCCACCATCAGGGCCTTAATCCACAACGGAATCTCCTTAAGAAGCTTCCCTCTTATCCCGGAGCGGAAAATAGCTTTAGCCTTCAAGAAGGATTGGTAGCACTCTGCGGCAAACTCCACAATATATCCGTCCAAAGTGGTCTCTACCCAAAAATCCACCATGTGGGTCAATTCAGTGTCCAACCGATGCAGAGCCACCAGATCCCCGTGCACCCACTTGCGGTTTATCTTTCGCGAGCTATCCCTAGGCACCTTCGTCTGTAACCTCCGCAACCAATTATAGAGGTCTTAGGAATCTTTCCTGTTGATCTTTGAGGCATCACCGGTAGAACTAGGTGTTGGATGAGACCATACCTATTCAGAGGCCGTTAACTTCGCTTGCTGAGCAACGAACTGGTCCAGATGGTTATCCCACCATTTCCGTATTTCTCCTTCGAAGATCCTCGATACCATGATCTAGTTCCCCTCATAACATGCAGGTCCCGACAACGGAACCATTTTTTGGCGAGGAAACAGGTCTCGCAGGCAAGACCCAGGTTCAGGGATTGAGGCCAACAAAGGAATCTGTTGTAGTCTAGAACCACACCGGCACTATCACGCTACTCCGGAGATCAGACAGTCTCACCCGAGGCGTGCTGCAACCACGTGCAGAAGGGGAATAGATCGATATTAGTGAACGGATCCGCAACTCATGAGTAACATTGAATTGATAGCATAAACATCATTGTATACGCAAGAACATTCAGAGAGCGTACAGGTATTAAGCAAATAAAATTTTAAATCATCACAGCCATCATGCATGCATATGAATCACATAATAGGATAGCAACCTACAAGTATATTGATATCTTCAGCCAAACCAGTAGTTACATAACTTCCACAAGGAGAGCTTACAAGTCTGATACAGACGCCTTATAGAACAGAAAGGTAAATAAGAGAAACCTAAGAACTACAGAGACATCATGCATGGTCTCCTTCAGTCGCTCTGCTTTCCTTCTCCTGTCGCATCCCTTCTTTCGGCTGGGTGACTGCTTGTTTATTCACCCGCTATCGCAACTGTTAGTTCCTCTTTACGTTCTTCTTCAGCTGCTTTGGGCTTCTCTCTTGTTGTCTGTGTGTTCTGCTCTCTGTCTTCTACTGTATATTCTCTTCGTCTGTACTCATGCATCTGATTTCTTCAGCTATCTCTTGCTTCTTTGCCACCTTGATAGCTCCGCAACTTACTGTAGTTGCGACTTGGTTGCGACTACCATGTGTCATCATTCCGCAACCCAAAAAGCCATTCTTTATTCAAAATTCAAAATATTCAAAACAAGTTTTCAAAACAAGGGCCCCAACACAGGGACAATGACAAAATGCTGTGTAACACCTCTGTTTAGTCCTGATTCACTATCATATTGTTCATCTGTCTCGAGTCGATGATGTGGGAAAAATTATGGCCCTCCTTCGACCGGTCACTTCCTGTCAACTTTAGCTCATTATCCAGGAAGTTGATCTAGAGAGTCCCTTCTGGTACCTTGGAGCTTGCATGCCTCAATGACAAGTTCTTCACATTTGACGACAGGTCCTCATCATTGGCCTTCAATCAAGTGATTTCACGGGTGTTCGACTCCAGCTCACTGTTCACATTCCGCGAATTGTACTAGTTGTACCTTGAGAGCCATTTTCATTATTGGTGGTTTCTCTCATGCCTTTTAACAACTTTCATCATTAGCTGGTAATCAGGTGACTTTCTTGCATGTTCGACTTCAGATCACTAATTCGCATGCTTGAATTTGTACTTTTTCGGGTCAAGATGGAGCGTAAGACCCTGGGTTTTGTCTGATAAAAGCCAGGCTGCGAGACGATTTTTTTATCATGAATATACACATGACTCTTCTGATTGGATGGTTACGACAATACCTGAGTCTATTTGATGATCCTTCTTGCTGGATGGCTAGATCCATACCTTGAATCTTACTTTTATATGTACTATGTTATGGATGGTTGTGCCCATACCACATGTCCACGTATCAGAGATATCAGTTGTACTTGTTCTTGTAGGTCTTTCGACAGTGGTGTTTTGTTTTGGGCATGTTCTCATAAATCATTTCACCCTTCCCTCTCTCTCGGACCTCATGCTTTAAGGGGAATCTGTTACACATTATTTTGTCATTGTCCCTGCAATCCCCATCCCGAAAATTGGAGGACCATTTCAGTGACATCTGTGTATTGTCATTGCATCCCTTGGCATGTCAAGAACATTTCCTTTGTTGATCATTCCTCAAGAAGACTCTCAAAAACATGTGATTTTGGGTTGGTGCTGGTAGGCAATTATGGCCTCGCTCCAATGGAAAAATTAACACTAGACCCCACGCCGATTGGCGCTCTGTCTCAGAAGGGCACCCACGCCGAGATGTTTTTGGAAAGTTTTTTTAAATAGAAACAAATTTTCCATGCCTAACAACTTCGTGAGCAGAGTCATAATGGTTTGTTCGACTGAATAACATCGGAGTCCTCCCTTTGGCTTCTTGTTTCCTACAATTGTGCAACTCCCCAAAGGGATAGACCTGTCCTCCACCTTATGAGGGATCCCAAACCACTCCCTCCTCTCCTATAAATACTTCCTTCTCACATTGTTTTAGCTAGCTGAACAACCATTACTATAGCTGGTGTATAGAATAAGGCAAAGAGGAATCCATTGTTGAGAGAGAGTTTAGGCCCATTGCCTCATCGAGTCCGATTCCGAACGAATGCTTGAGATGTGGCCGACTGAACTCGTCGAAGGAGGCTGCAAAATCAAGGCATTAAGGTTGTAAAATTATTTTCTTTATCATTAATACATGACTGGTTTTTTGGTTCCAATTTTGTGTTCAATCATATGCAAAATGTTTGATTCTCCTTGACCAATCGAATAGTTGTAAATGGAAGCATGTTTTCGTAGATGTCATCATTCACTTGATATTTGTGCAGGTACAAAGACATTATCACTAAAGGATCGTGAGGTGTGAAGACAAAGATCGGAGGATCGCTTCTACAAGCCACGATAAGAGCATTGGACCAAGGTAGGTTATCTATCCCAACTCGTCTTTCATTTATAAGTTAGGAATCCAAAAGTCCAACATGTTTCCTTGTTGCTCGACCCACCCTAAGGCTAGAGGGATCGCCTCCGTCCACGGAGGGGATTTTCCTGCTCAATAAGGGAACATGTTGGACTTATCAATTACAACTAGTTAAACTAATTTTAACTCACTTAATTGAGTTAACTGATTTCTCATGCATTAAACTAATACACTAACTGCAACTTGGACTCTAAAACAAATAAAATCACTCTATATGCCTCACGAACCATCCTCAACTCGAATTTCATGAGCTCACTGAGTCTATCACACATAGTTAACTATTACAAGTGATTATGAGATAAGATTACAATTTATTGTCCAATTTATTTAAGGGATAAATAAATTTGACACACATTTCTTCTAATTTAATTAAGAAATAATTAAATCAAAAGCCTCCATGGTAGCCATTTCTCGATGCCATTTTCTGGATGTTGTTTCTGGATCCCAATTTCACTGTTTCTTGTTGCAAATTTCAACAGTCCCTCTCAACAAGAAAGGAATCAATCTGTCTCGATCTGGTACCTTTGGAATGTTCTTGCATGTGCACATGAAACTCTTGCATGCAACACTTCTCTAGTGTTGTTCGCACATGAAACTCTTGCATGCAACACTTATGAAACTGAATAGCTTCTAAACAACTGAATCTGTATAATGCATTGTCATCAGAGTCTTCTGACTGCTAGATCCTACTGCACATGTCTATTGGACTCTCTGCGTTGCTGACATCTGCATCCATTCACTATGCACTGCTGCCAACTCTGATCTGCGCTCTAGTATCCGACAACTGTCACTCTGATTTGTGTCTTCCTGACATCTGACTGCTTCAATCTATCCGATCCTTCATGTTGATGCTGTATTGTCGGCTCCATATAACAAATATTAAAGTATACACATAGTTACCAAATTATGTTATTAATTAATAGCCTCCTTCCAATACCGTATAGAAATATTAAGTTGATCAAATTCTTATGTTAAAAAAATTGTCCAAAACTCATTTATTGCTTACCCAACACTTTCTTGTTTGGAGGGTAGCAATTGCTAGAGAGTGAGTATTTCCTGCTTACCCAACACTTACTTGTTTGGAGGATAGCAATTGCTAGGGGGTGAGTACTTGTGCAGGATTTGATTAGTGGAATTTATTTTCAGCGGTCCACCCTAGAAAATTTTAGTTTGTTGAGTCTTATCCTGGTTATTGTTGAATAAATTTAGATCTCACAGCCAAATGGTTTCAATGTTTGTAAATGGCTTAAATATTATCTAGACTAGCATGGATCTGTTTAATGCTTGTGAAATAAATTTCCTGGTATGTGGAGATCATTTGAAGTCTAATTTTGATATCAAGAATCTCATTCTTTACATTGAACTAGAGCTATCAGATTTTGTAGCTACATTGAACTAAGAGCTGTCACATTTTGTTGCTAATATTATTATATTTTACTTTCATATTTTGACTTATTCTGTGATATTAATAAATATGATACATTTTGTTTCTTATCATTTCTCTACTTTCTGGTGGTTATAACATCTCACACATGAGGAGAATTCAAATTTTTTTGAAAAATAATATGTTTGAAGAGATGTAAGATCTATATTCTCAAATTCTTGAGTATTAAATTTGAAAGATTTAATTTTTTTCTTGTCTCCTCTGATTTTGAAAAGATTAACTCTTTAGGTAAAAACCATTAAACCCACTCAAATTACATATATTTTAATCACTATAATCTGCTGCAATCTTGCTCCCCCTAATTGAAATGGAGATCACAAACTATCAATCAAAACGTGACAGCCATGATTATATTTTTAATTCATTATAGAGATTTTTCTCCCCGGTAAGAGATCACACACTAGCAAATCGTGACAGCCATGATTATATTTTTAATTCATTACAGAGATTTTGCTTCCCAGTAAGACATCACACACTAGAAAATCGTGACAGCCATGGCTGTATACTTTATTCGTTACAAACAAAATCGTGACAGCCATGACTGTATACTTTATTCGTTTCAAACAACATGGGTATGATATGTAAAGAAAAATGTACAGTCGCACTTTACGCATTGACTTGCATTCAATTAAATATTCCATTTTGTCGGCATCTCACAACATTTTTTTGGGATGGCTCTATTGATTTGCATTCAATTAGATATTTCATTTTGTTTGCATTTCATAACATTTTTTTAGATGGCACTATGATGAGAGGTTTGAATCAGCATCATGTGATTTCATGAATTTATTAATCAATATTATTTGGTTGGATTTTGTTGGGAAAACAAAACTAGTTGTCTTTAGTGCGATTTTTTGGAAGTTTTTCACGGATTTTTCTAGTCTAATTTCTCTAAAATCCTGTAGAAATTTATTGAAATCACAAGTTTGATGGGTAACTAAAGACAACTCCAAACAAAACGAAAGAAAGAAAAAAATGGTTAATTGAAGTTAGGTTATATCATTAAAAAGAAAAAAATAGATGTTAAATTGAGTTAAGAGTTAAATTTCCAAGAAATTCTTTTTTTCTAAATAAATTATTTTTATTTTATTTTAAAATTTATCAAAATTTAATAAAAATTATATTAACTTTTTTTAAATTTATATAATTTTATAAAAATTTTGTGAAATATATTACACTTTAAAAAGTCACTTGTAATTTCAATCAACAAATAACAAATAAAATATATATTTTATATTTATAAAGTATAGCACAAATTAACTACATCGTGCATGTTGAATAAGTTACTCACTTCATAATTAATTGGAAGCCCAACAAAATTGGAAATATGTTGTATAAAAATGCTTAACCATGTTTCAATCCACAAGCACCCACACACAAATGGAAACAATTCAGCAACATTATAATTATTTTTATTAGCTTACAAATGAATTGTGCATGTCCTTTTATGCGTGCAACCCAAAAAAAACATATTTGGGCCCAATTCCCTTCTTCTCAAAGATGCTCTCAATTGAAGGTCTTCTCTAAACTTATATTCATCACACAAAATCACAATAATTTATTAGTTGCTTAAGACTGTGTTTTAGTTTGTTTTAGTTGGTCCTTTTTCACCACACAAGTTATTGTTCTTTCTCAATTTGACTAGTTTATTAACTTTCTTTAATGTTGCATGAGTTATAGGCTTATTCCTTTTATTATTCTATAGTTCTACCCAATGTTATTGTTGGAATTTCTTCTTTCTTCTTCCCTTGAAATGGTTTTACCTAGCCCTCTCCATGGGTGTAGATAGATTTTTCATAGGGATTAACATATATTGTAAATATTTTGCAAATATTAAGTTAGGAGAAATATGATATGTCATAGGTGGATAAAAAGTATCATCAACAAATTGACTTGCATTCAATTAAATATTCCATTTTGTCTGCATCCCACAACATTTTTTGAGATGGCTCTATTGATTTGCATTCAATTAGATATTTCATTTTGTTTGCATCTCACAACATTTTTTAGATGACACTGTGATGAGAGGTTTGAATCAGCTGCATGTGGCTTCATGAACTTATCAGTCAATATTATTTGGTTGGATTTCGCTGGGAAAACAAAACTAGTTGTCTTTAGTACGCTTTTTTGAAAGTTTTTCTCGGATTTTTCTGGTCTAATTTCTCTAAAATCCTGTAGAAATTTATTGAAATCACAAGTTTGATGGGTAACTAAAGACAACTCCAAACAAAAAGAAAGAAAGAAAGAAGTGGTTAATAGAAGTTAGGTTATATCATTAAAAAGAAAAAAAATAGATGTTAAATTGAGTTGAGAGTTAAATTTCCAAGAAATTTTTTTTTTAAATAATTTTTTTGTTTTAAATTTATCAAAATTTAATAAAAATTATATTAACTTTTTTTAAATTTATATAATTTTATAAAAAAATTGTGAAATATATTACACTTTCAAAATTCACTTATAACTTCAATCAACAAACAACAAATAAAATATATAATCTATATTTCTAAAGTATAGCACAAATTAACTACATCATGCATGTTGAATAAGTTACTCACTTCATAATTAATTGGAAGCCCAACAAAATTGGAAATATGTTGTATAAAAATGCTTAACCATGTTTCAATCCACAAACACCCACACACAAATGGAAACAATTCAGCAACATTATAATTATTTTTATTAGCTTAGAAATGAATTTTGCATGTCCTTTTATGCCTTACATGTGGATAATAACACCCAAAAAAAACATATTTGGGCCCAATTCCCTTCTTTTCAAAGATGCTCTCAACTGAAGGTCTTCTCTAAACTTATATTCATCACACAAAATCACAATAATTTATTAGTTGCTTAAGACTGTGTTTTAGTTGGTCCTTCTTCACCACACAAGTTATTGTTCTTCCTCAATTTGACTAGTTTATTGGCTTTCTTTAATGTTGCATGAGTTATAGGCTTATTCCTTTTATTATTATATAGTTCTACCCAATGTTATTGTTGGAATTTCTTCTTTCTTCTTCCCTTGAAATGGTTTTACCTAGCCCTCTCCATGGGTGTCAGATAGATTTTTCATAGGGATTAACGTATATTGTAAATATTTTGCAAATATTAAGTTAGGAGAAATATGATATGTCGTAAGTGGATAAAAAGAATCATTCAAACCTTTTGGAAAATGAAACAAAGTTTATTCCTCTTGTATATATGCTTGATATGAGCTAATGAAAATCATTGAGCCATAGAGTTATTCCCTCAACCTAAAAATGGTAATAAAGTTGGTTATTTATATTTATAACTCCATGAATTGTTCGTTGAAAAAATTTTCTCTTCTCAAGAATCAAAGAATCTTTTGCCTGGAGCACTTAAACGTCTATAGATATATCAAACTGCATTATTTTGAACTCTCGACATATGAGGTGATCCTTTAACATTTTTTGGTGTTTTGATGATCTTCATACTGATGCTTGTTCAACTTCCTCACAGGGAGGATGGCTCATTATCGATGACTCAAACTTTCAACATCTCAGACTCTAGATAATGTGTCACTCTCTTGAGGAAGTTCGTTGGAATATAGCAAGTAAAGCTACTTTCCCTTTTCCAAATCCCATAGCATGGTAACCTCGACTTTTCCCCTATCGATGCAAAGAGAGCCGTTAGGAAAAATATAAGTCATGAGAGGAGATAACCACATGAGAGAAAATATTATTGGTCTAATGGCATAAATCTAACTGTAATATGTACCAAAATAACTATATCATGCTTTTGAAGTTGGTATAAAATTGAGATTGAACTTAGTAGGATTAAATGTATTTAATGTAAGATGGCTACTATAAAGCATTGAGCATTTATAACCAACCATGGTGAAAATGAATGCCTTTCAGGTTTGGAATCTATGAACACTAGCCCTTGTATAGCCATGAACCATTGCAGATGGTATCTTCCTTCATTTTTTGTAATACCAACTCTCTCTACCTTCCATTTTTGTATTGTCAATTTGGGCTATGAAGGAAATATGTTTTTAACTTCATGTTACTAAACTTTGGTGAATTTTGGTATCATTGTGTCATAGAGTTAAGTTGAGTGGCATGTCTAATTTATGTTCCCTTGAGATACAACTAAAGACAAAAATTCTCTTGCAAACACCAAGTTACATGATGATACTAATCTCTATTGGAAAATAAATTCTCTCATCTCCAATGTTGGTACGTTACTAAATGATAGAAAATTACTAGAGTGGTCCAAAAATATTAAACACGCTATGAATTTTAATGATTTGTGGTATGGAATATGTGAATGAGATGATCACAAATGATATTCCAAACCTACAACAAATACAAAGCTTCCCATATGGACGAACAAATACAATAAATCATATACCTTGATTACTGAAATGATAATTGAAGAGCTAAGCCACCATATTTTTTCTATTAAAGACTCTTATGGCGCTTTAAAAAAATTGAAGGACTTGTATGACCCATACTCATTATTTGTGCTCATATAATCATTGTTGAAGTTCTTCAACATAGAATTGAAGAATGATGATCCCATATCAATATAGATTGAGTGGGAAAGTTGATTTTCCTTAATAACATAAAAACCAATGATTTCATATGGATTAGCGTCAAAAAAATATCGTAGAACAATGGATCAATTTTGTTTAAACACAATACGAGGTTTGAAACTCGTGAACAGACTATTCAAAACCATGGTTACCAGGTTCATTTGTATCAACCCAAAAAATACAGAAATTTGTCTATTCGATTTGGTACAATTGTGTTAACAATGATGGATAATCCACCAACACAATGGGGTCTCCCCGTATGAAGTCTCAATTAGGCCTCACACAATTTGGGATATGAGCCCCATTCAGATACCGATCCAACTACCATTAGTATATGTTTTTCTCTTGGATATCAAATTCATAGGCTAGTGTGAGACCAACTATTATACATTAGAATATTGAGGATGAGATCCACTCTCCATTGATATCTTGTGAAACATGACATAAGAATAGAAAAACAACATCATGTGCAACAACATGCCTTAAGGAAGCATCAGATAGATGAAACTAAATAAGGCATACACAAATGGAAAATGTTAGCAATCAACTGGTAACATTAACATTGAATTAAGAAATAAGATTCAAAGTCAACACATAGGTTGCATGAAAATGAATTAGTTCATAAACACGCGGCCAATGTGTAAACCACATGCATACATAATTGAAATACCAAATATCCAATATAACAACATAGGAATGCACAGGAATCAATGAATGAACATAAAATCTTCTCATTAATATTGTCACCCATCAATACATGTACAACAAGCTTGTCAAAACCAAATAGTGGGACATGAGCATTTCATATCATCTTCATAACATAGCACTAGCCTCACAATCCCTCCATCTATTGGCTACCAAGAGCGAGTGCTTTCAACTCCACAAGCACAAGATAACAATCCTATAACTAGCCTAGTTTAAGTGCTAAAATTATTTTTTCTTGAGGCATGAGGTTACATTTATAAAAAAGAGGAGGGTGACCTTTCACCTTCTCTTATGACTTTTGAACTCCCTCATGGCCTTTTGGGTTCCAAATTGACTTTTCATCTCCCCAAGGAAATTTAGACTTACATCATGAATTTAGAGCTTCTATGTGACCTTTGATATTCCCCTTTTTTGTCCTTCTCATGACTTCAATATTTGTCATTAATGAAAAAATAATATATTTACAATATGATAATCGAAAATTCAATGAGCTTTCTTGTATAAAGATAGTGAAATTTAAGAATCGTGATGATGTAATGGTCATGCCCTAGGGTCATCTTAATGTTGAGTTGAATATTGAATGATTGTCACTAATTTGGATTAGGCATCCATGAAGCATCTAGGAAAAAATTACCAACCACTGCTCCACTATTTCAAACCTATAAACACACAACCAATTCTTAGACTATGAGATGGACATACTTTATTAAAACGAAATAAAATAAAAGGAACAATTTTCACAAACAAAACAAATCAATATCATTAGTATCAAGAGGGTGATGAGATTTCATGACCCTAAAGAGATTATTTCCTTATCGTGACCTTAATATGGTATGATTGACACTTTATTTGACAATTCAATTTAACTTTTCATGTGGCCGCATTGTCGCTCTCTCTATGTGTAGCTTAGGAATATCACCTCCTCTGAATCCTTATGGCATACATGGTTTTTTTTTCATATCCCTACTCAAAGAATCATTGGTGTGATACTTTCCATTGCATTGTTGGCATTATGATCTTTGCATCGTGTTACTTCCAACAATCAAGTGCCTGCAACACTCTTATTCTTCTTTATTGTATGATTTGCTCGCAATACATTAATAATGCCACCCTTGCTGATGCATTTATAAATCCATTTGGAACATATTGTTTGAATTTTTTATGTTATGCTCCAATGCATTTTAATTCCATTGTAATGATAATATTATTCCTTTCAATGTGTCCAGCCTTCCTATAATGGATTTCATTACTGTGTTGCATTCTACCATATCTTCCAACGCATTGTATTATGATCATATGTTGTGAATGTAATGCATTGAATGAATTGGAGCCATTTAATCCTTGATCATGGATAAATGTATCAACCAACATATATTTTATTTACAACAAAATTGATTATCTTAATTTCATCACATCTTAACGGTTTTTAACGTCTTTGCTACACCTTCTCTTTCATCACAATTTATTTCACAACTTTTTATTGTTTGGGCAATGCATTTTTTGGATAGTCTACAATGTCCTTTCAAATAGCTCTTCAACACCTCGTTTTTAACATTCAATAATTTTATGAAGTGCCAACATAGAATTATTCATAATTCGGTGAAAATATGCATCTTGTCTTTCGACATCGAAAAATATATGTTGTGTTTGGACCTTAGTTATACTCCTTTCATCTTTTAGCATGGATTTCTTCTTAGATTCTCTCATCGTTTCATCGTCCTTAGTATTCTCCCTTTCATACTCCCATTATGGTCACATGTCATTGCTATAAAACACCATGCGCTAGGGTGAAATCACATGAGATAGAGGCAATATCGAAGGGTTAAGGGCTGGAAGTGTGTAATGCTCTATCAATCGTGAGCTCACATGCAATGAGGAAATGGCACATCGTCAGGAACTGAGGATAGATTAGTCTGGACATTGGAAGAGTGCAATGTGCTAAAGGAGTTAGGGCATAGGTGTGAGCACTAGTGCACTTGGTAGATGTAGTGGGTGGATAGGATTGAGATGGAAAGTGCATAGTGCACTATATGATAGCCTCTAGTTCTTTGTTGTGTGTATACGATCATATAATTTTATCGCACGTTTTTATTATTTTCTTTTACTTCCACCCATCAGCTGAAGTTTTGTGTTCATTTCTCGCCCAATCATAGTTATATATATATATACACACACACGATGATATAATTTTTCTATCATCGCAATTTCGTATTATTTTCATTGAGCTCACCCATCTATTGCAGTTTTTATAGTCTGCTGACATATATTTTACGATAAAATTCCCATCGCTGACCTTTTCAAGGAATGACCTTAGTATTTATGAATTATGTACATCACTTTTTCCTTTTAATTCAAATACCAACACATCCCCTTTTCGTTCTTCATTTTATAGAGATTCATACAAATTAGAGGCGATCGCATGTATAAAATGGATTTGTTGTAGTCCATTGATTTTCTACATGTCACTAAAATGTAACTTATGCACATATGTGTAACCTTTCTGCATCATTTAATTATAATCCTCTACAAATTCATATATTACTCCTAGAAGACAAATCGTCAACCTTTAAGTCGTGATTTTCAAATGTGAGGATGCTAGCAGACATTTTAACAGTAAATGAGATTGCGTCTGCCACTCTATGGCATGCTAATACGATGGCACCAGTGTTGTTGTCACACTATTACATGTCGGTTGAAAAGAGTATCGGCTCTATCTTTTTGACATGCGTCTCGCGACATGAGAGGGTTTCCATCACTCATTCTATCCATTATTTTTTATATTTTTTTGTCTTCTAGTTGCAACATATGTCTCCCCTTGGTTCTTTGCGCACTTCTAAAGTTGGTGTATATTCTCCTATCGGTGTATGTACTTAATGCAACAATCTAATATTCTTACCTAAGAGTTAATCAAATTAGCCTTATCATGGTCTGTAATATTTCAACATTATCACATCGATGGTTAAAGCTCACAACTCAGCTGATGTGGAAACTAATTCCTCCCATACTTGTTGTGATTTGATGTGATTGTTCATGGGAAAGAAAGTGTGGAATATGAGAATGCAACATATACTCTTGCTAAAACCTCTTTGCGAGATGCATGCAAGTTAGCTTCCACCTCCAATAAAAATATGGGAAAGAAAGCTGAAAATGAAAACTTGTATGTATTTAGTTGTTTTCACTTAGAATAACCAATCAACTGTATTAAATTAGGATTTTGTTAGTTTTACTTGTAGTTTTATATCCAATCTATCGTTTTGTAATATTGACCATCTCTATTAAGTTGTTTTTTCTATCTGAAATATGCAAGTTTTCCTTTAACCTGAAGTCTTCTAAGAAATATTGTACACAATTTTTTACTTGCTTGAATTGTATATCACATGGTTAAACTATATTTTTTCACTACCAGAAGCATTTTATGAAAATCAATGAAATTCACTACTTCATTTGGCAAGGCCTTTAGGCAGCTTCAGAAACCTAAAAGATTGAATGTGAATTATGTTTTGAGGACGATGAGTTCTCCAGGTAGTATTTCTCTTTGAACAACACCACTAGTTCCAGTGGATTTTCAATATTTATAGTTATTTATCAAGCTTCAACAAAAATCTTATCTTTTTTTGATTGATTATTAATTGATGGATTTGTTATTTATACTTTTTTCCCTTTCTTGAAGTTTTTGTGCTAAATATTTTGAACTAATTGAGGATCAAACATTGGTGGTATTGTTATAATATGTTAAATTCTTGTTTTTATTGAATCAAGTATTTGATGTAAAATATTAATCAATGTGTTATATCTTGGAAATTAGAAGTACGGTAAATATGGGAAAAATATTGGTGCTTTGCATGTAAATCTGCAAAACATATCAAAACTAGTCTTATTTTATCTTTGCATTATTGATCCAAAATCTTTTGCTTTGAGATGGATTAAAGAATTACATGTAAATTTGCATCTTAACCATGAAACTTAAAAGGCGTGAACATAAGAAGAGATAAGCACATGAAATCATGCAAAGAATACAAGAACTTGATAATGGAGTTTGTCCAGGAGGGACTACGTCTCCAGGCCCTGCTCAATCAGTGGGGAGACCCTATTTCATTAAGTGGAAAATAAAATGAAAGTACAAGCATCAATGAAAAATTACACCCTTATACCTCCATAGCTGAAAGTGCCTGAAAATTGGAGACCTTTTATGAATAAGCAGACAACATTGTTGAACTTGTGTCGCTAAGAGGTGCAGAATCCATATAAAATTTTCCTAATTCTGACGCCGAACAAATCTAGGCCCTTTGGAAATGAGCTCATTTCATGGTTCCACCCCCCTCCTGCAAGCATGGAAAATTTTAGGGGCTAATATTCGTAGGTGGGCTAATTTTCCATGGTTTTTCCAAAAAAAATATTTGCCAATTTCCATTTTTTTATAAAAATGATTCGCCCAAATTTTACAATATAAAATTATTTTACATTAAAAATCGCCCACATTATATAGACAATATATATAATACCATTATAAATTTGAATAATTTTACAAATACATCAATAAAAATTTTATAGTTTGCATATTAGGAACTAGTGAGATTCGCCAATTTTTTAAACTTCAAGATAATTTTCCATCCTTAAAATTATCCCTGCCTGCAAGGCGATCAAGGTTCCACTCTGTCTTCGTAAGCGTGCTGCTCTAGCTATGCCTGGGCGCACTTCTAAAGTGAATTTTTAAATAAGTGGAGGCTACGCAGACTCCCCAAGGGAGCCGCTAGCCGAATTGGTTGAGATGAGGGAGGGGGTCGGGCAGTCAAACCTTGCCCCCTCCAAATATGGTGTCATATTGTTTTGATATACCCGCACATTATTTTAATAGAAGGTATGAGGGGGGGTCAGACCTGCATCGGGCAGCCCACCCCCTGAATTTTCCGCCGACCGTTGCACATATATAGAGAGTGGGTAGGGGCGACAGGGTTGAAAGCTCGCGCCCCTCTCGTATTAACATAAATGACGTCGTAGATTCGGGGTGGCGGGGTAATGGCAACCGACCTCCTTTTTTTAATATAATATTGTTGTATTTTTGGAGCGAGGGTGGGGGTCATGGCCTGCCCTTGCATTTTTTTTTTTAATTATTTATTTTATTTAAAACAACCTACCCTTTTTTAAAATTTTTGGAATTTGACCGAAGGAGTCAAACTAAGTGTCCCACAAATTCGCCAAGATCATTCCTCCCCACTGAGGAGCTTTTGGACCACCAAAAGCATTAACACACCCAACACACTGCTTGTTCATTCAACACACACTTTCAATCTCCTGCACGCAAAATTGGTACATCATTTGCAACCATGCACACACCACACATGACTCAACAACCCCTCACTTGCCAAGAGTTTATAGCACACATTCATTGGCCAAGGATTACATAACAAAAATCAATACCTCAACTACTCATAAGGAAAGGCCAAAACATCATCGTTGTGTTACGAAGTGATGGGAGACACACCATCACGTTTACATTTACTTGCAACGTATGATTTACAACTGTGGTCATAACACTAATACCTCTTAAAAAACCATCTTTTACTTAATAAATTAAATGGGCCATCTCCCTGTGGTGGATTTTCCCGTGGAATAACTTCGAGGACTAGACTCTACATGGGTGCTCTTTGGTCCTAGCGTGTTTGAGATGCAGGTTTCTGGGGTCATCCTAGTTGTGATGATTATTCCTCCTCCATATTTTTCGTATCGTTTTGGAACATTTTCCCTTGGTGTTCCTTCGATAATTGTTCATGGAACCCTCACTATCATTGGACTATGAGGAAGTGATTTCATCATCTATCGTTCGTTGGTCACTAGCTGTGTTGAAGTTTTCTCCCACTTCCTTCTCGGTGTATCTGAGTCCTGCATGACACAGAAATTCCTCGACTTCGATGGGGTTTACGATGCCTTGGCCATTGATGCCGAGGCCCTTTCCTTGATACCCCATATTCTTCAGCAGTTTGGATCTGATCTAGCCAAGGCCCTTTCCTTGATACCCCATATTCTTTAGCAGTTTGGATCTGGTCCCTGTAGTATGTTTTTCAAAAGCAATGAATTCATCATCATGAAAGGTACATGAAATTGAAGGGTTTCCTTTTACCTTGGGTTGGTTATGTCGCAATTTTTCTAAGGCAACTGATGTAGTAACCTTTTTTTTTCTTCATTTGCTTCTTTTAGAAGCCTTCTTAGCTCAATATTCTCTGCTTGGATGCTTTGGTTGATCTCCTCAAGTTCTTGGAGCCCTGCCGTAGGGAGTGTCATTTTCATATTTGGTACCATGTTTGTTCAAATTTTTGTTTCATCACCTGAATCAAAACCCAAGTCTATGGGTCCTCTTGTTGCGATCTAAAAGGTTGCAAGATTCATTTGATAACTAGAATCAGACTCCAGGTCAATTGTTCTACCTCGTGCAAATCTTGTAGTTGTGACCTTCTCATCTTCCTCTAAATCAGAATCTTGGTTTTGTTGCACGGTGGTAGTGGTATTCTTCTTCCCCTTTTTGTCATTCCTCTCAGGTTTCAACTTAGGGTGCAGCTTCCAAAAAATTTCCTCATCATGTCCCTCTTTCTCACAATATGTACAAGAGGGATTTTCTCCCCTTCTCTTGGTTGTTGCAGTTCTTTGAGTGGTCATTTTTTTCATGCGTTCCCCGGCTTTCTAGATGCATGACCTTCACACTAGCATCATCAATCGTAGGAGGCTCTGTTAGCCCCCCTATAAATTTTTGACAAGCAAAGTAGGGGGCTAAAATGTTTCTAAGACTTCAATGAATGCATCTCCCCTGGAGACACATCATCCTTGAAGTCTTTTGTGCCTTTGCCCTATGATGTAATCCCCTCTGCTGAAATCCCACTATAAAGGACCCTCTGATTTCAAAAACTTGTGCTCCTAAAAGCCTTCATTTACCCCTTATACCCCTGCAAAATATCCGTTTTCATCCCTTTCCCCCTTTTTCAATTTTCCCTTGCTCCCCTCTTTTCCCCTATTAACCCTCTAAACCTCCCAAGATCCCCTTAAATCCCATTTTCGCCCTTTGTTTAAACTTTATACCCCTTTCCTTCCTATCGTTACCCTTTATAGGCCTCAAAATGCAATAAAAAGGTTTAAAAGACCCACTTTAAACATTATAATAGGCCTAGCCCCTCTTCTACTAGCCCCCACACCTTTTTCCCTCCACGTAGCCAGCCGCTAGAACCACCCGCCAACACTGAAAAGCGCCTATCTCCAATGTGTATCAGGTGCAACATCGACCGTTGATCTTATTGATCGGATGGTGATCGTTGACCCCCCAACCTTCTGTGTTTCCCCGTTATAACCCCTGACCGCGCCATCGCCGTCCAATTACAAGTTGATCTGACGGTCCGCAATGCACCCGCGCCGGTGGTCCCCAGGCACTGTTCCAAACCCGGCGGTTTCTATCGCACCGCCTTTGGGTGGAGGGCGGTTTTTCCTCGTCGGCCAGCGATTCCATACATCAAGCGACACGTGGCCCCAACACTATTTCAAAACCACCGGGTCATCGCGCGTTAACGTTCGACCCAGGATGCCAAGCGATATTGCTGTCAGCCGTTAGATCTCTGATCGCCCATCCGACGGTCATCGCTCATCAAAGTTGCGTGTTCAATAACCCTTCTCCGCCGTACCCGTGGCCCACCGTCCATCGCCCTCCATCGTGTCTCTATCGTTGATCCCCGCCAGGATCAATGGGCTGGATCCGTTCACTCGCTGTTGAATATTCCGCCACCGCCCGGTCTCGCCACGACACCCCCACGTGCACCCGTCGTACGTCCTCCCATGCATCGCATATATTTGTGAAAATTTCGTGTTGTTTAAGGTTTTTCATTCGTATTTTACTCCGCACACCGCCAACCTCCACCTGTGCATTTTTCATCATCCCTCTACGATTTCTCCTCCATTTCATCATCTGCACGACCACTTCCTCCATCCACACTGCCTCCATCATTCCCGCCCATGGATTGCTTGACAAGTTTGTTGTTTTGCAGGGTTTCAAGCAGGGAAAACCGCCATGGCTCGTTATCTCTGTCACAGTGGTAGAGATTGTAGAATAGGTCATGTACAAAGATACATTTAGTGAAGCCAAGGCTAGGAAGGTGATGGAAGTGACTTGCATTTAAAGAACCAGGTCGAAAAATCTGTACAGCTCTCCTGGGGCCATTTAAGACGCAGTTTTTCTCCAACAGAGATATGAATGGAACAGCGAGGAGCTTAGGGCACGCCAATGAAGATTTTTGAGCCCTATGCAGAGTATTGAGAGGCAAAGTACCAGATTGAAGACCCCGAGGATCGATCAGAAGATCCTGTGCACAAGTATAAGATAACATCAGGGTTTATTCACCAGTAGAATGTTTTTCTTCATGAAGGAACAAAATGCCCATATAGTTCTTATATTATACATCTTATTCCTGAGGATTTGCCACCCTGGCAACCATCCGAAATACTATCAGAAGCATTGGTTTCGCAGTATGGAGACCCAAGAATTTTATTTTACTTTTATTCAAATCACCAGGAGTACTGTAGAGCACCACAGCCGAAATATGTCAAATTCATATCCAAAGAAGACCACAATTTCATCTAAACATGATAGGAATTGAATGCTTAGGATTTAAAGAAGAATGGGCTTCGGCCCTCTTTCTTTTCAAGAGTTTAATACAACATTTAGGTCTTCACCTACCTCTTCTATTTCTCTTCAGCTATAAAATGCATGAGAGACTATTGTAATCGTTGTTGATCAGTTATCGGAGAACTGCAAGTAGTTTCTTCTGAGACACAGTCTCTGTGTAAATATTGTAAGATAGGTCAAAGGATATGTTTTCAGACTGAGTATTCAGCCATTGGCAATATTGTACTTGATTGGTATTGTTACTTAATATGACAAGAACATTTCTTTGGATCCTGATCTGAAGCAGCGGTGATGTTTTCCTATCTCTGTGTTTACATTCATTTCATTTCGTTTCCACTGGCTTGCATCAGAAGTTTGACATAGGATTTACCCTTGTTAGGTACCCTATGTTCCTGCTCTCCTTGCCATTTATGTTTCTCTTCTGAACATGTTATCTGAGAAGTGATTTCAGTTGGTTTAACCAGTGTAGTGGATGTTATTGCCTGCTCTCTGATGTATGAATTAAATAAATTTACTTCTTAGATGCTTCTTGTTATATATTTAGTTGGAAGATTTGGGAACACTAGGGATTAATGTTAGCCCTGTCCACTAGGATCCTTGTACGACCTGTTGATCCATAACTTTGTGTTCTGAAATCTGTGTTATCTCCTCCGTCTTACTTCTCCATATCACATAATCATCTTGAAGATCGTAAGTTTCAGATGACTAGCCCAATTGAAAGCCTGCCTATTGAGTAGCAAGCAAATCCTTTCCTGACTCCATTGCCCAATGGTTTTGAGTATTTCCGGGAATGTTTCACCTCTACCTTATCCCTCTTTGCTCACCCTGGTCTTACATTGAACCCTTCTTTCCTGATAACCAGCAACCAAAACAGACAACCAAACAAACAAACCCGTGCCTATAACTAGCCTAAAACCATAACATTTGAGCCTCATAGACATAAACCTTTGCTCAAAGTAGAGAGATACCTCTCTGGACCCAGGAGGGCTAGATCCTGAGGTCTGAAAGTGGTTCTGATGTTGTCTCATCTTTTGGTCTTGCCAATCTGGCAAAAACATGGGAACCCCAACATAATGGCGACTCCACTGGGGAATTTCTGAGTGCATTACACCTTAAACATTCTTAGGCATCCAAAACCTA
Organism: Pinus albicaulis; assembly: GCA_034641835.2. NCBI lineage: Eukaryota > Viridiplantae > Streptophyta > Pinopsida > Pinales > Pinaceae > Pinus > Pinus albicaulis. The sequence goes on from JAXQQM020072392.1 coordinate 153,043, forward strand.
CAATCTCTTGTTAGGTTGGCGGTTAAACACTCCTATACTCACATCAAACTCTACACCATTTGTTGTGTTTTCCCTTACTCTTGGACAGAGTCTGGAAAGGGCCAGGTAGCCTCCAGATCTCACACTCTTTCAGAGGTGACATATCTGGTAAATGCCCTCCCAGTCAATATCTGGTTAGATTTTGCTGTGTTTAAAGATATCCTCTAAAAGGGAACATCTCAGGAGCACTGTGGTGGACAGTGTACCCTCCAAAGACTTTCTAAACCCTCCACCTAGCGACTCCAATGTTCCATAAACGTTTCAAAGACTCCACTGGTGATCATTAGGCCTGCTGATTATCCTGGTTCACATTAGACTCCACTGGAAGACCAACCTCCTCAAAAAAATCAACCATAGTAGAAGTAACAAGTAGGGTTAAGCTGCTTGGTCAAAAACAACATTTTGGCTTCTAGAACCATTCATACAAGAGCTTACCCTGACCCAGATCCTCCTGAAATAGTTGACAATCCCGAGAGCATCCTCAAGGGAACCCATACACCTAAAAGACCGACTATTTCCAACCTCATCCATAGAGCTAACTATGCACCAGAAAAATTTACAGCTCTATCAGATATGTCTCTCGACCTAGGCACTCAAAATAGTTTACCTAGAACTAGGTCATTCAACATCTTAGACCAGCCAGACCCTGAGCTTCCTAATTCACCACAAAAAAGTGGTAGATACCTAGGGAATAGTCAGACTCCTCCATCTACACCTTCAGATATACCTTTCATACAAAACTTGGGGCTCAGTCACCCTAGGTCTGCTCATCAGTCTTCTGTTGGCCATAATATTCCTGTCATCCACATACCAGCTGCCCAAGTTAACCCTTTACCTCATCAGAATATTGTCATGGCAGCCTGGTATGCACCCCTTGTTTTACCTCAGCCTCTAGTACCCCTACCAAATGACTATCAATCAAAAATCCCTCACTTCACTGCTAAAGAGTCCATCATAGCCCAGCAACACGTAGATAAGATGGAAGATTCCTTTGACTACATGGAAATAGATGATGATACATTCAAAATGAGAATCTTTTCCCAAAGCTTAGGGGGTGATGTGAAAAAATGGTTTAAAGGCCTACCTCCGGGTAGCATTAATGATCTTATGGGCTTATATCAGACTTTCATAAACAAATGGGAAATTAGGGCAAATCCTCGCCAACTCCTGGAAGAATACATGACCCTTAAGAGAAACGTAGGAGAGAGTGTTCACGATTACACAACAAGGACGTTCAACGGCATTTATAATACTCTCCTTCCACATATGAAACCTCCAAAATGCATGGCCCTAGCAAAATACCCTGAGGGTTTTGATGCTGACATGGCCTATGAGCTTAGAGATAAGGAATACAACACATTGGAGGACATGCAGAAAGGATCAGTGAACATAGAGGCAAATTTGATTGAGAAAAGAGCAAGACTGAGGTATGAGAGGAGGGTAACGTATAAGGATGACAATGTAGCTTCCACTTCCGACCCAAATTATGACAAATTGTCTAAAAATGTGGAAAGGTTACAAAAAATGATGGAAAAAATGGTTGTCACAATTATTAACCAAAATAGAAATCAAAACCAAAACCAAAACTTTAGAAGAAACAATAACACTCCCAACAGACAAAAAGAATCAGATCAACAAGTTATTCCCCCATTCCAAAAATTTCTTGACGAAGATGAGGGAATCATAGAGGAGTCTGAGGGAAATACAATAAATATGTTTGAAACAGAAGATTCAATCCATAACTGTTGTTCGGAAGAAGACCAGCCTTCACCCTCTGGTTTGGATGAGGAATGGTTGGAATCCGAAGATTACAGATTAGGATTTGAAAATGCCATGATGCAGGTCAGAGAGCAATATGAACTCAGGAGTAAAAGGAGCCAGGAAACTGCCAAACCAAAAGCTTCTGAGTCCACCATCAAAAAGAGACCTAAAAAATCTTCTAAAGCAATTTCTGAAAGTAGAAAATCATCAACTGAAAGTTCTGGAAAGAATAGAGAAAAAGACAACCAAAACACTAATGCGCAAGGTAAACCAGCTAGCAGCACTAGCATCGCAGTTAGTGCTCCTGATAAAACTATCACAAACACGGTACATAATGAGAATCAGCACATTGATTCAGCCACCAAGGTAGTGGCAAATAAAACAGAGTTGAGCATTCCCAAGAGTCAGTCCACTTTCAGTTTGGAGAGTGAGATTGCGAGAATTAAAATCTCTGTCCCACTTTTTGAGTTGGCCACTCAGGATGTATATAAAGGCCAGATTTTGAAAGCATTAAAATTAGGTGAGAATGGTGACTCTATCAATTTGAATGATGATCAAACTTCCCTCTTGTTTGGTCCTAAGATAGAGGGGAAGTTTCAGGAGGGGGTAGTTCCACCTTTCTATATCAGTCTCAACATTCATGACAAGATCCTGCACAATGCAATGCATGATTCTGGAGCATCTCACAACCTAATGCCTAAGGTGGTTATGGAAAGACTAGGTCTAGAGATAACCAAACCCTAGAAGTATTTATACTCTTTCGACTCTAGCAGAGTAAAATGCCTAGGCCTGATCAAAGACTTGTGTTTGAGCTTAACTCAAATCCCAGCAAAATGCATGGTCATGGATGTTGTGGTGGCAGATGTGCCACCCAAGTATGGCATACTACTATCAAGATCATGGGGATCCAAGCTGCAGGGTACAATGCAGATGGATGGCTCATATGCCGCAATCCCAATCTTTGGCCAACTTAGAAAACTGTATAGGGAGACACAGATGAAATTTCTAATCAGTAGCCCCGAAAAACCAGAAAATTCACCTGTCTATTCTGTACATACAGACCTTGACTCCTTCATATTTTGTAATGATGAATCCTTAGAAGGGTCGGAGTCCCAAAACAGAGATGCAAACAAAGAGGCAAAGGCTATTGATTTTAACATAATGGCTGCTCTAGATTTATAGGACAACGAAGAAGAAAGCCACAATGAAAATTGTAGGATGTGCAGTGGAAACCTAACTCCGAGTGAACAAGAAATGACACATACACATCCGTCTAGCTAGATCCCTGAACCTCATACATTTCACGAAGAACAAAGCGATCCATAGCCTAATACAGACCCTACAACACAACACAATGGCGAACCCAGCTGTAAGGGAGAAAACAATGGTAATCATGAGAATAACCCCTTGTGGGAAATGAGCTTTGACGGGTCTTGTACTAAAAGGACTGCAGGGGTAGGGGTATGGTTACACAATACAGAAAATGACTATGCTGAGAGCCACACCTGTAGTCTACATTTCAAATGCACAAATAATGTCGCTAAATACGAGGCTCTGATCCTGGGTCTGATTCTGTTGAAGAAAAAGGGAGCCCGTAGGATAACCGTAGGGGGAGACTCAGAGTTATTTATTAAACAAGTGAACGGATAATACATAGCGAAGCATCCTAGGCTGAGGGCATATAGGAATGACACAATGGATCTGCTGAAAACGTTTGTTGAATACAAATTAGTGTTTGTTCCTAGAAGTCAAAATGTCATTGCAAATGGATTAGCTTGCCTGGCCAGTTCATACCCCAAAACTCCCAGTGACCAACAGATCATCATTCAAACCAAATTTAGACCTGCTGTGCTAGATAATGAAAAATATGGGCAGGTTTTTGAAGGTGATAAACAGATTGAGGATTTTCTGATAGGCAGGAATGAGTTTGACTTTTCTGATTCAGACTCCAAATCTGACAGCAGCTGGCTAAGTGAAGAATCCTCGGAAGAAGAAACACCCTGTATCATAGAACTAAACTCTTTAGATGAATAGACTGGAAACCCAAGCCGCAAATGTGAAAATGCAAATAGTGAAGAGGTAGAGGTGCTGCAGGTCAAAGATAAGAATATACCTAGAGGCTTGGCACCCTTAGAAGACCTTTCTGACTTTGATGATGTGGCCAAAAATCCCACTATAGAACATGCAGACTCTGATGTGGAAGAATGCAACATAGGCACTGAAGATAAGCCTAAAATTATTAAACTGGCTAAGTCTTTACCTGCAAACATGAAGAAGAAATACATTGACCTTTTCAGGGAATTCATTGATGTGTTTGCATGGAGCTATAAAGACTTAAAGGCCTATGACACAAATTTCATTCAACATAAGATACCCTTGAAAGAAAATCAGAAGCCCTTTAGGCAAAAACTTCGCAGAATCAATCCCAAACAATTGCCTGCAGTAGAGAAGGAGATTAAGAAAATGTATGAAGCAAGTATAATTGTGCCGGTGAGGTTCTCTGATTGGGTATCAAACTTAGTGGCTGTGAGGAAGAAAACAGGAGAAATCAGATTGTGTATAGACTTCAGGAATCTTAACAGAGCCTCACTCAAAGACAATTACCCTTTTCCTAAAATGGAACATATCCTTCAGAAGGTAGTGGGCTCTAAAAGAATCTCCCTGCTGGATGGATTTTCAGGTTATAACCAAGTCCTAGTGATCCCAGAATACCTACTCATAACAGCCTTTACCACTCCATGGGGTACCTTCATGTATGAGAAGATGCCTTTTGGATTGATGAATGCTAGAGCCACCTTCCAAAGAGCGATGGACATAGCATTTTAAAATGAGATAGGGCACTTAATTTTTATCTACTTAGATGACATAACAGTCTTTTCCAAGACCAAAGAAGCACACTTGAAACATCTAAGAAAAGCATTTGAAAAATGTAGAAGGCTTGGTTTGTCCCTGAACCCTAAAAAGATTGTCTTTGGGCTACAGGAGGGTAAAATCCTTGGCCACATCATACCCGAGAAGGGAATCAGGATATACCCACAGCGATTTGAGGGAATACTACAGATCACATACCCAGAAACATCAAGGAATTACATTCTTTCATTGGTAAGATTAACTTCCTTAGGAGGTTCATTCCAAATATGGCTGAACACCTTAGGAACATGACTAACATGCTGAAGAAAGGTGAAGGAGTTAAATGGACTATGGGAGCTAAACAATCTTTTGAATCAGTGAAAGTTGCACTTACCCAAGCTCCCGTCCTAATCAGCCCAGATTTCTCCAAATATTTCCTGATCTTTTCATTTGCCTCTGAGCATACCGTGGATGCAATCCTGCTGCAGAAAAACATAGAGGGGTTGGAACAACCCATTTCTTTCTTCAGCAAAGCACTCAAAGATGCACGCTTGAAATACAACATTATGGAAAAACAGGCCTATGCTCTGATTAAGGCCTTGAAAGACTTTAGGGTGTACATATTGCATTCCCACATTGTAGCTTATGTGCCCAACATCATAGTCAAAGATATATTGTCCCAAGACCCAGATGGGAAAAGGGGCAAATGGATAGTAGTGATCCTATAATATGACCTTGAGATAAAACCCACCAAACTAATTAAAGGTCAGGGCTTAGCTAATTTAATGGCTGAATCAAGCCTACAAGCCCTAGACTTAAACATGATAAGTACCTTGGATGAGCAACAAGAATTGCCTGATCTCACTGTTGAGGAAAAATTTCAGAGCTCTCCTTGGTATTCCGACATTCTATATGTGCTTACTCATCTCAATGCCCCTCCCAAGCTATCAAAGACCAAGACCAAATTCTTAAAGCTAAAAGCCAGAAATTACTGCATCTTAGATGAAATCTTATACTGGAAGAATCCTAATGGCCTATTGCTAAAATGTTTTCCTGAAAATGAGGCAGAGAGGGTTAAACAAGAATTCCATGCTGGAGAATGTGGAGGCCACCTGAGTTGGAAAGCCACTGAAAAAAAAAATACTCAGGGTTGGTTATTATTGGCCCACACTCTTCGATGATGTTCATAAAATGATAGTTGCTTGCCACAAATGTCAGATCTTTGAAGGCAAGAGAAAACTCCTCCCCTTACCCTTACAACCCATCACGGTTGAAGGTCCCTTTCTGCAATGGGGCCTAGATTTCATAAGGGAAATTCACCCTGCTTCTTCTGCCCAACACAAATGGACCCTAACGGCCACATATTATTTCACTAAGTGGATAGAGGCTGTGCCCACTAGGAATGCCACAGATTCAGTCATCATTAGTTTCCTAGAAAGTCACATCCTCTCTCGGTTTGGCTGCCCAAGGAAAATAATCACTGATAATGCTACTACTTTCGGATCCAAAAAGATGGTTGTTTTTTGTCACAGGTACCAAATAGCACTTGGTCATTCAACTACCTATTACCCTCAAGGTAATGGATTAGTTGAATCATCAAACAAGAGCCTGGTGATCATTATCAAAAAACTGTTGGAAGAGAACAAAAAATCATGGCATAACAAACTAGTACATGCTTTGTGGGCTGACAGGCTTACAACAAATAATTCCATTGGCATGTCACCATTTCAGCTCGTCTATGGAACAGAAGCAGTATTCCCGACTAGCCTTGGGATACCGGTGATCAAACTGGTCCAGGAGATCCAAACAGAAGAAGACAGCATGGTAAGGAGAATAAACCAAACAATCCACCTTCAGCAAACAAGGGAAGAGGTCTACAACAGAGCAGTGAAAGTTCAGAAGAACATAAAGAAACTATTTGACAAAAGAACCAAGGCTGCTGATTTCAAAGTTGGAGATAAGGTCTTAAAGTGGGATTCGAGAAGAGAGGATAAAGGAAAGCACAACAAGTTTGACAGTTTGTGGCAAGGTCCATACCTCATCCAGGCCACTGTGGGTCCAAATGCTTTCTTCTTACAAGAACTAGATGGTACAGAGCTGTTTGGGGGTCCTGTCAATGGCAGGATGCTCAAACACTACTTCTGCTAATTCACAATTTCCAGTTTCATTTCCATTGTACATACCATGGCAGTTTTTATTTTCAAGAAAAAGAAAAATGTTTCAAAAAAAAAAAAAAAAAACAGAGGAAAAGGAGAGGTTCAGACATGCCTAAAACATGAACCTCTGATGTGCAAAATATTGGCTCTAATAAGCTCAAAACCTGAGCCAAAGCAAGTAAAGCAGCTGGTCCTAACATGCCAAAAATCTGGATCAACAAAGGAAAAAGCAGAATCAGCTCCAACATGCCCAAAACCAGAGCTGAAATGAAGAAAGGAGGTGACTCTAACATGCCCAAAACTTGAGTCACAAAAAGGAAGGAAGGATGTTTCAAGTTCAGATCCCAAGCCTTCACAGTTTTGTTTTCAATTTTCTGCAAGTTTCTGTCGATGTGCAACTGTTTTTATGCCTTGGATCCACAGCAAGTCAGACAGTCTAATCCTGACTTGACTGTTCTTCAATTTCTGTTGTAGAATGTAGAGAAGAAATCTACTGGATATTTTAATCCCAACAGATATTAGATTAGGTAGAGAAACATATGAGACCAACAGTCTAATCTGGTCTGATGGAGAAATAAGGGTAGATTTAGAATAGGTTTATTTTCTGCTTGCAAAAATAAAAAGATGTAAAGGGTCTGCTAGCTCAAATGCACCCTGGAAGGAGAAAAATGTTAGGATTGTAGAATAGGTAGGTAGTTTGTTGGAGTAAGTTTCTGCTGATGCAATGTTTTCATATTGTGGCAGCTTATCAAAGGAAAAAGGGATGTGCCAAGCAGCCAGGCCACTGGCCTACTCCAAAGATCTATTCTCTGAATTCTTGAATCCTTCAAGAAGAAGCCATCCCCGTGTGGAGCCACTGTTAGCCCCCCTATAAATTTTTGACAAGCAAAGTAGGGGGCTAAAATGTTTCTGAGACTTCAATGAATGCATCTCCCCTGGAGACACATCATCCTTGAAGTCTTTTGTGCCTTTTCCCTGTGATGTAATCCCCTATGCTAAAATCCCACTATAAAGGACCCTCTCATTTCAAAAACTTGTGCTCCTAAAAGCCTTCATTTACCCCTTATACCCCTACAAAATATCCCTTTTCATCCCTTCCCCCCTTTGTCAAGTTTCCCTTGCTCCCCTCTTTTCCCCTATTAACCCTCTAAACCTCCCAAGATCCCCTTAAATCCCATTTTCGCCCTTTGTTTAAACTTTATACCCCTTTCCTTCTTTATAGGCCTCAAAATGCAATAAAAAGTTTTAAAATACCCACTTTAAACATTATAATAGGCCTAGCCCCTCTTCTGCTAGCCCCCACACCTTTTTCCCTCCACGTAGCCAGCCGCTAGAACCACCTGCCAACACCGAAAAGTGCCTATCTCCAATGTGTATCGGGTGCAACATCGACCATTGATCTTATTGATCGAACGATGATAATTGACCCCCCAACCTTCCGTGTTTCCCCGTTATAACCCCAGACCGCGCCATCGCCGTCCAATTACAAGTTGATCTGATAGTCCGCAATGTGCCTACGCTAGTGGTCCCCAAGCACTGTTCCAAACCCGGCGGTTTCTATCGCACCGCCTTTGGGCGGAAGGCGGTTTTTCCTCATCGGCCAACGATTCCTTACATCAAGCGACACATGGCTCCGACACTGTTTCAAAACCACCGGCTCATCGCGCGTTAAAGTTTGACCCAGGATGCCGAGCGATATTGCTATCAGCTGTTAGATCTCTGATCGCCCATCCGACGGTCATCACTTATCAAAGTTGCGCATTCAATAACCCTTCTCCACCGTACCCCTGGTCCACCGTCCATCACCCTCAATCGTGTCTCTACCATTGATCCCCGCCAGGATCAATAGTCCGGATCCGTTCGCCCGCTGTTGAATATTCCGCCACCGCCCGGTTTTGCCACGACACCCCCACGTGCACCCGTCGTACGTCCTCCCATGCATCGCATATATTGGTGAAAATTCCGTGTTGTTTAAGGTTTTTCATTCGTATTTTACTCCGCACACCGCCAACCTCCACCTGTTCATTTTTCACCATCCCTCTGCGATTTCTCCTCCATTTCATCATTTGCACGACCACTTCCTCCATCCGCACTGCCTCCATCATTCCTGCCCATGGATTGCTTGACAAGTTTGCTGTTTTGCAGGGTTTCAAGCTGGGAAAACCACCATGGCTCGTTATCTCTGTCACAGTGGCAGAGATTGTAGAATAGGTCATGTACTGAGATACATTTAGTAAAGCCAAGCCCAGGAAGGTGATGGACGTGACTGCATTTGAAGAACCGGGCCGAAAAATATGTACAGCTCTCCTGGGGCCATTTAAGACATATTTTTTCTCCAACAGAGATATGAATGGAACAGCGAGGAGTTTAGGGCACGCCAATGAATATTTTTTAGCCCTATGTAGATTATTAAGAGGCAAAGTACTAGATTGAAGACCCCGAGGATCGATCAGAAGATCCTGTGCACAAGTATAAGATAACATCACGGTTTATTCACCAACAGAATGTTTTTCTTCATGAAGGGACAGAATGCCCATATCGTTCTTATATTATACATCTTGTTCCTGAGGATTTGTCGCCCTGACAACCATCCAGAATACTATCAGAAGCATTGGTTTCGCACTATGGAGACCCAAGCATTTTATTTTACTTTTATTCAAATCACCAGGAGTACTGTAGAGCACCACAGCCAAAATATGTCAAAGTCATATCCGGAGAAGACCACTCTTCCATAAAGGGGGTGATAGAAATTAAATACTCAGCATTCAAGCAGAATGGGCTTCGACCCCCTTTCTTTTCAGAAGTTTTAATACTGTATTTAGTTCTTCACCTACCTCTTCTGTTTCTCTTCAGCTATAAAAATCAGGAGAGAATATTGTAATGGTTGTTGATCAGTTATCAGAGAACTGCAAGTAGTTTCTTTTGAGACACAGTCTCTGTGTAAAGTTGTAAGATATGTGAAGGAGATGTTTTCAGACTGAGTATTCAGCCATTGGCATAGTGTACTTGATTGGTATTGTTATTTAATATGACAAGCACATTTCTTTGGATCCTGATCTGAAGCAGCGGTGATGTTTTCATATCTCTGTGTTTGCATTCATTTCATTTCATTTCTACTGGCTTGCATCAGAATATTGGCATAGGATTTACCCTTGTTAGGTACCCTATGTTTTTGCTCTCTTTGCCCTGTATGTTTCTCTTCTGAATGTATTATCTAAGGAATGTTTTCACTTGGTTTAACTAGTGTAGTGGATGATATTGCCTGCTCTCTGATGTATGAATTAAATGAGTTCAGTTCTTAGATGCTTCTTGTTATAGATTCAGTTCGAAGATTTGGGAACACTAGGATTAGTGTTATCCCTGTCCACTAGGATCCTTGTGCGACCTGATGATCTATAACTTTGTGCTCTAAAATCTTTGTTATCTCCTCCCCTCCTACTTTCCACATCACATAATCATCTTGAAGATCCTAAGTTTCAGATGACTAGCTCAATTGAAAGCCTGCCTATTGAGTAGCAAGAAAATCCTTTCCTGACTCCATTGCCCAATGGTTTTGAATACTTCCTAGAATATTTCACCTCTGCCTTATCCCTATTTTCTCATCCTAGTCTTACATTGAATCCTTCTTTCCTGATAACCAGCAACCAAACAAACAATCAAACAAACAAACCCTGAACTTTATAACTAGCCTTAACATCTTAAATTTGAGCTTCATAGACGTAAAACCTTTGCTCATATAGAGAGATCCCTCTCTGGACCCAGGAGGGCTAGATCCTAAGGTCTGAAAGTGGTTCTGATGTTGTCTCATATTTTGGTCTTGCCAATCTGGCCAAAACATGGGAACCCCAACAGGATCCTAACTCATTTTTGGGTTAAAGCAACCCTTTCAAGGCTATAGATGCCTGCTGGCAGTAGTGGATCTGCTTATGGTATTGAATTTCTATTTTACATGGCCAATTTTTTTACATCTTACTATTTCCATTTGATTCATTTCCAAAGACGAATTTACCATTTGAGCAAATTTTACATTTTTAGTAACCAATATGCATGGTAAACTATATTTTTATGTGAATTACATTAATATTCTCCGATCAATTGATGCCAACAGACATTATCATTAATTTCCTTGTCAACTTCGTCGTACTTGGTCACCAAAGGAAAATTATTTCCATAATGATTATTTCTCTACATTATTCCTTTTTCGGTCATTTTCTAAACCATTTCCATGATTTATAGTTAGCATTTATCTAACTATTTCCTATTGTATTTCTATTTCTCTGACTATTTTTCTACCGCATTTATGAAGCCACTTCGTCCTTTTCTCTTTTCTCGTGCTCAATGGACATGGACGCAATTTTATAATTGGAGAGGGGAATATATACATTATGGAACAACGTGAGAAATAATTACCAAACTTTTCCAAACCTTGATGCTGCAGAAAATACTATTATTGTTGCCTTCATATCAAAATAAAAATAAAAATTTAAAAACTTTGTATGCAGTATTTATTGTTGTCCCAAACTGTCTAACTATGAGAAAGTGCATGAAAAGGTGCAAATTAGGCTACAATAAAACAACAACTATGGGGGAAAAATGTGTCTGCAGTGAACCTACAATATTACGACTAACAGAGTAGGTGCGTGAGATTCTTGAGAGTGTTGGTTGGCTTCAATATATCGTCAAATTACAGGGATTCCATAACAAAATAATGCTTGAATTTATGCAAAATTTTTAGAATCGGTACACAACTATAAAAGGCAGAAATATAACAATCTCTGAAGCAGTCATAGCTGAAGTCTTAGGACTTCTAGCGGAAGGCACAAAATGGACCAATAAAAATGTTCTATTGCATGAAGTAGTCGTAGTATTTAAGGATCCAGAGGAGGAACTAATACAAAAAGGCAAAGGTGTTCACCCAACATCATTAAAGGAACCACAGCGAGAACTAGCAACCACCGTTCAGAGATACATCACTTGCAATGGTTGTCAAGATGTGGTAAAGCCTCGACAACTTAAATTGTTAGAAATTCTTAGACAGAAAATCAGAGTTAACCTGTCGTTTTTTCTAAATTCCTTATTGCATGATGTTGCTAGTTGAGTTAGAAGAGCCAAAAACCCCCATTCTACCATCAATCATCATGGCTTGATTAATCTTATCATTATTCATGAACTTGCCCAGCAACAATTCACCTAGGATAGCTTTGTAAATCCTACCTTACCCCTATTAGAGGAAAAACTAGATGCACAGGCAAGATTAGATGATAGGAATATTGATGACTTAGAACAAAAAACTGAAGAGGCAGAAATTCCAAAGAGAGCAAGAAAAACGAGGACTTCTTCCTTAGCCTTTGGCCAAGAAAAACAGAGACGTTCTATGAGTCTAAGCTCACAACAACATACCACAAACCCAATGGATGAGGTAGGGCCATCTCAGACAACCCTTCCAAACCCTTAGAACATTGTTTTATTAGATGATGAAGAGGAGGTGGCCCGAGTTTTAGAAAATTTGGGTACACTCTTTGAGGAAGGAGGCCAATTTGAGCATTTTCAAGGTCAAGACCAGTCCGCCTCTGTAGGTAGTTCTAGCATCATTAAAGGAACCACAGTGAGAACTAGAAACCACTGTTCAGAGATACATCACTTGCAATGGTTGTCAAGATGTGGTAAAGCATCAAAAACTTAAATTGTTAGAAATTCTTAGACAAAAAATCAGAGTTAACCTATCGTTTTTTCTCAATTCCTTATTGCATGATGTTTCTAGTTGAGTTAGAAGAGCCAAAAACCCCCATTCTACCATTAGTCATCATGGCTTGATTAATCTTATCATTATTCATGAACTTGCCCAGTAGAAATTCACCTAGGATAGCTTTGTAAATCCTACCTTACCCCTATTAGAGGAAAACCTAGATGCATAGGCAAGAGTAGATGATAGGAATATTGATGACTTAGAAAAAAAAACTGAAGAGGCAGAAATTCCGAAGAGAGCAAGAAAAATGAGGACTTCTTCCTTAGCCTTTGGCCAAGAAAAACAGAGATGTTCTATGAGGCTAACCTCACAACAACATACCACAAACCCAATGGATGAGGCAGGGTTGTCTCAAGCAACCCTTGAAAACCCTTGGAGCACTGTTTTATTAGATGATGAAGAGGAGGTGGCTCGAGTGTTAGAAAATTTGGGTACACTCTTTAAGGAAGGAGGCCAATTTGAGCATTTTCAAGGTCAAGACCAGTCTGCCTCTACAGGTAGTTCTAGCATCATTAAAGGAACCACAACAAGAAATAGCAACCACCGTTCAGAGATACATCACTTGCAATGGTTTTCAAGATGTGGTAAATCCTCGACAACTTAAATTGTTAGAAATTCTTAGACAGAAAATCATAATTAACCTGTCTTTTTTTTCTAAATTCCTTATTGCATGATGTTGCTAGTTGAGTTAGAAGAGCCAAAAACCCCCATTCTACAATCAGCCATCATGGCTTGATTAATATTATCATTATTCATGAAATTTCCCAATAGAAATTCACCTAGGATAGCTTTGTAAATCCTACCTTACCCCTATTAGAGGAAAACCTGGATGCATAGGCAAGAGTAGATGATAGGAATATTGATGACTTAGAACAACCAACTTAAGAGGTAGAAATTCCAAAGAGAGCAAGAAAAATGAGGACTTCTTCCTTAGCCTTTGGCCAAGAAAAACAAAGACATTCTATTAGGATAAGCTCACAACAACATACCACAAACCCAATGGATGAGGTAGGGCCATCTCAAGCAACCCTTGCAATCCCTTAGAACACTATTTTATTAGAGGATGAAGAGGAGGTGGCCCGAGTGTTATAAAATTTGGGCACACTCTTTGAGGTAGGAGGCCAATTTGAGCATTTTCAAGGTCAAGACCAGATTACGCACTGCGGTGGTTCTATTACACGGAAATCCCCCCCCCCCCCCCCCCCCCCACTGAAGGAATGGAATATTTGCAAAAGCAAGGGGAACCAATTTCCTTTATGGATGAATATCACGAGGGAGAAATTTGTGTAGAAATAAATCCTGAATCAGAAAACCAATCAGGAGACATTGTCCCATTGGAACAAGACCCTAACATTGGCACAACCTCCCTTTTACCTGAAGTGGACATAGTTGTTCCCTCTCCAATCAAATTCACCATAAAGGAGGAGGATAAGACATACACAAACAATGCTAGGATAAAAAGGCTGAGAGCAAAGAACAAAAAATTGAAGGAAATTATTAGAAGACTAAGAAAATGGTTCAAGGAGGAAGATAAAACTAGAAGCAAAAAGTGGAATTAGAAACCATTAGTACTCAGATAGATAAATGTTCCACTAAGGATATTGGAAACCAAAATGAAAATTTTTGTACTTGTTCAATGGAGAGCCAAAAATAATTTTTGATCTATAATGGAGAATGAAATTTCTCAAGGCTCAAAGGTGAGGCTCAAAGGTGAGCCTCACCTTCCAATGGAAATTCCAAAATAACTCCTAGCACTAAAACAATACGCAGAACCCTAAAAGATAGAATGAAAGACACACGAATGGAAAATGAAAGATTGATTTTCATTAGGAGGCAAGATGCATTTTTATAGCCATTACAATGAGAGAATATTTGTAATATTCCCAATTAGCCCAAGCTAATGGGAATATACAAATTTGTTTCAATTTTCTGTTTCATGAATAAAATTGTAAAGGAGGATCAATAAAACTCCTAATAAAATAAATAAATCAATGCCACATGTGAAAATATCTAAATCTGGGCTATTTACATAAGCACACTTAGGTGTGAAAGAGACTGGAGCACTTGACCAAGTCAACCAGGACCAAATCAACAACGTTGTCTAGATACAGTGAATCTCCTAGAGGCACAACGCAGTTTTAGTTGGAAGCTTCACATGTGAATGGAGTTAAATCATTGAGATGGTTTAGGGTTTGAAAAGAATTTCATCCTGTAAGAGGAAGATGAGGATAGTAGAAGAAGGTTGTTGATTACTGTATATTTTTGAATATATTGTCTGTTTAGACATATATCATTCTCTGTTGTTTAGCTGAGGATAGTGTTGTTCAGGAATCCCACCTCTTCCATTGAGTAGCTCTTGGAAGAGTCTTGCTGATCTCATCCACTATCAGGCATTTGGCAAAGTGCATCTTCCAACTACAATGCAGATCCTGTTGAGGGTTTGGTTGTCCTTGTAAGATGTAACAAGCGGAGGCTAGATCTGCTCAGATCTAGGCCATTTTAGGGCCTCTTTTCACTGGGAAAGTATTATACCCCATTGGAAAGAGAGTTCTGAACCTTTGGAGCTAAATTTTCAGATCTTGGCATCAAGACAATCCAGTGCTAGAGCCTACAATTCAGTTTTCCTTCCAAGACTGCGTTATTTGCAAGAAGGAAGTTGCAGGGTGTTTTGACAGACATTTGGAGGAGAGATCTCTGGTGCTGGGGTTCTGCATTTCACTATGGTGATCCATGGATTAGATTTCTGATCCATGTTCTGTACAGATCTGATCTACTTCTATTGTATTCATCTTCAGAAATTTCTGAATACTACTGCAGATCTGCTACTTTAGATCTCAGATCTACTCTTTGTGTTTCATGTTTTGATTAAAACCCCAAGGGGAATTTGTAAAGGAGCTCTTCTAGTGTACATATCTGAAATGGATCTATTATTTTGTATACATATCTGCTCTAGATCTGGAGTGTAATATATAGCTACTATAGCTAATAAAAATAACGTTTTCAAGCCATTTTTTAGTCAATACATGTGTTGCAACCCTCTTTCTTGAGGAATTTCTTCTATTCTTGTCTTCTACATTCTGTTATACATTGTAAGTGCCTCAATATAGATCTTATTTATTGCTGTATAAGTGAATATTGAGCCTTCTTATTGGTCTCCTACTGTTTCTCTCAAAAAATGCATTATTTTCCTGCAATATTGTTGCATATTGTTGCAGCCCCATTCTTGGGTGTTTTCAGCGATACTAGGTGTGGGAGGTTTGTTTACCTCACCTAGTTTGATTTTTTTTGGCTCCCATTTTGGATTTAGATGATAGATCTATAGATCTAAGGGATCCAAGGGCTGAAAACTCATTTTAGTGCACATACTTCTGAAAAGTGCGTTATTCTAGCAAGCATTGTTGAATCTTCCCTTTTGGGGATATTACAGTGGTATCAGAGCAATCATCTTGGCACAACCTGTGATTTTCTTTCTTGAAGAGCCAATATGTATTCATAAGAAGATGAGCCTCTCACTGATAGAGAGAAGATTTACCTAAGAAGAAGACAGAATAAGTTTGATTACACCAATGATGACAAAGACAAGGGAAAATCCCTTGAATCTGGAAGTGATGAAGATTGGAAGGAGTTTGAAAAAACCCTTCTGAAAGCCATGCAAGATCTGGTTAGAGATATCAAAGAGATGATATTGGACAGGATCAAGGAATTTCTTAGGAGGTTTCATCCTAGGGAAGGCTCTGGCATGTCTCACCATTGGAATGATCAACCAGTGAACCAGCCATAAGCTCCACAATGCTCTACTATGCCTACTTTTTTGGCATTGGAGAATGAAGGGCCTCAAGAGAAAGCATCCCTTGAAGACTAATTTGAAGAATATGAGTCTCAGAATCAAATATTCAAGGACCATTTGAGTTTTCAAGAATTTTTTACCTCAAGGACAAAAGAAGACCAAGGTATCAGCATAGAGATTGTGGATTCACTTAGAATCATGATCAACATCACTCTATGGGCAGATTATTTTTACCCAAGTTTGATGGGTCATCCACTAGTTCTGCCAAAGCATGGGTAGAAAAACTGGATATCTACTTTCAGTTGAACAAAGTCTCTGAGATGGAAGCTATCAAGATTGCAGCGCTACACTTTGAAGGTGAAGCACACAACCAGTGGTTCCATGGGTTATCTACATTGGGTCATGCTAATGTGACTGCCTATTCTGAGTTCACTGGAAGACTGGTGGAGAGGTTTGAAAGAAAGGATCCAGAAGCACCTTTCATGAGCCTTGTAAATTTGAAGTAGTCAGGTAATACAGAGTCTTACATCTCTGAATTTCTGAGATTATCTGTTATGGTTCCTGATCTGTCTGCAGCAAGGAGGGTGTACATGTTCATCAATGGCTTGGATGAACCTCTGCATTGGTTGGTTAAATTTACCAAGCCCATTACCTTTCATGATGCCATTGAGAGGGATATATACCTTCAAGATGCCTTTCCAAAACCAAAGGAAAACTTTCAGAACAAACTCTCTTTTCCTTCTAAAGGAAAGGAAGAGAAAGTTGCTCCTTCAAAGGAGAGCTCATACAAGAAGCCTCTTGATGATGAAGTCCGGAAAGATCTAAGGAAGAGGAAGCTCTACTTCACTTGCCAAGAACCATGGGTACCTGGACAGATATGTGTTGTTGGTAAAGCACATTATATAGAGGTCTTCTCAGATCTTGAAGAAGATGAAGATGATGAGACAAGGAGGGCTCACAACACTGACAATGTTGGAGGAGATCCAACACCATCAGGAGATGAGAATGGAGCATTTTCTCCTATTGGAGGAACTCTTGCATCATTTAGGGGAGTACCTAAGTACTTGACCTTAAGAGTTAAAGGGTCAATCGTGAATCAGAGGGCTTCTGTATTGATTGATAGTGGGGCTACCCACAATTTCATTGATGCCCATCTTGTGCAAAGGAGGGCAATACCCACTGATAATTTTGAGGGATTATTTGTTTTGGTCCCAGGAGATAGAAAAATGAAATGGATGCATTATGTTCCATCAATTTCAGTCACCATGGGATCCTATACTTTGGTGGATCACTTCTTTGTAGTTGACATACTAGACACCAATGTTATTTTAGGTGTTCAATGGTTGATTACATTGGGGAAAGTCACCACTGATTGGGAGGCTTTGCAAATGGAATAGATGGAAAAGAATAGTGTTGAACCTCAAATGATCAAAGGCATGCATACTTATCCCTCACACAACACTTCCACACAAAAAACAGAGATGGATTTGCACAGTGGAAGCAAGGATCTCACTGTCCCTTATATCATGTTCATGAGATTTTTGCAAGGGACAGTCTTATCTAGTGGAAACCCACCTGGGAGGCCACTTGATTCAGTTTTGGAGAGAGATATCTCACTAATTGATGCTCCAAAATCAGATCCAGGAGGGATGAGAGCATTAGAAGACATAACTACAATGCTGGAAGGCTTGGGCAAGCACAAGAAGGAGGGAGATTTCCTTCTGTCATCATCATCACCCGCCTTCATTTCTGGTTTTGCACTGCTGTAGGAGAAGAAGGGAAGGTATATCATTCCTACTTATACCTTTGGAATAAGTGATTTCAAAGAGGATATTAGCAACATGACATGCATTCCTATTGATGCATCATCAACGCTATCATTGTTGGGGAGTGTACATCTATATTGGAAATCCCAGCTGTTGGTGGATTATTCCAAAGATCTTCACACTTGTATGATGCTTGATGACCAGCTGCATGAAGAGGGATATCTAGTCCATGAGGGAGTAATCTATCATCATGATAGGATCTTCTTACCTAGAGCCTCCAAGCTCAAGGAGAGGATGCTACAAAGGGCCTACAAAGAGTTCTATTTCAGCCCTACATATTCTATGAAGATCTACAACACTATCATGAGATGCTTTGAATGGGAAGACTTTGGAGGAGAGCTACATCAGCATTTTCTAGAATGAAAAAGCTATGTGGATTTGGGGCAGCCAAAGGACTCTATGAAAGATTCATTTCATCCATTTCTTCCTTCTCTTGAAAGGGGAGAAAAATATGTGCACAATTCCATGTATAGAAGAAACATTGATGGTGAAAAATCTGATCATGTAATGCAAGCTTGATTTTCTGATTTGGCACATTCTTTCACCATGGTTTTGCAGGCCATGACTCCCAAGAGGAGTGTTGTATCATGTAATTCTCATGGCAAACATTGGGCCACTACAATTTCTGAATTTGGCCACTCCCTTGTTGTGCAAAGGGAGATTCTCTTTCATGATGGGTTCTTCCCAAAGGCACCAAACATATCTCACATTTTCAGCCATGGTGAGATAACTTGTGCAGCAAGTAAGTGGTGGGGAAACCACTTTCCATACCTTGATCTGATGCAGGAAGGAGATGCACTACGCTGGCACAATATGTGGGACTATGACCCACCTCCTTATGCTCAAATTTTTGTTTGTGTATATGTAATTATGCTTCAATACTTGGATGATATAGTTGCACTTTTTATGGGATTGTATGGATGGAGGATGGGAAGTTTGTATGTACCACATGGGATGGAAACTCTATATGTACCTTATGCTACATGCTTTAGAAAGAGAATTGGACCAACCATGTTTGTTTCTATTGAGTTCTTGACTTGTTGTGGGATGGAATTTGTACATCTCATGATGAATTTGGAGGAACAGTTCATGGAGGCTTGGATTGGTGAACACCTAGCTTGTGAGGAGAGCTTGATCTTTGATGGTGTCACCAATGAAGAAGGATAAGTGTTGCAGCACTCACCCTATCAGTTTCTTGAGGACAAGCAACATTTTGGAGGGGAGGACTGTAATATTCCCAATTAGCCCAAGCTAATGGGAATATACAATTTTGTTTCAATTTTTTGTTTCATGAATAAAACTGTAAAGGAGGATCAATAAAACTTCTAATCAGAAAAATAAATCAATGCCACATGTGAACATATCTAAATCTGGGCTATTTACATAAGCACACTTAGGTGTGAAAGAGACTGGAGCACTTGACCATGTAAACCAAGACCAAATCAACAACGCTGTCTAGATACAGTGAATCTCCTAGAGGCACAACACAGTTTTAGTTGGAGGCTTCTCATGTGAATGAAGCTAAATCATTAAGATGGTTAAGGGTTTGACAAGTCTTTCATCCTATAAAAGGAAGAGGAGGACAACAGAAGAAGGTTTTTGATTGATGTATATTTCTGAATATATTTTATGTTTAGACATATATCATTCTCTGTTGTTTAGCTGAGGATAGTGTTGTTTAGCACTAGGGTGTTCCTGTTCGGGAATCCAACCTCTTCCATCGAGTAGCTCTTGGAAGAGTCTTGCTGATCTCATCCACTATCAGGCATTTGGCCAAGCTCATCTTCCAACTACAACGTAGATCCTGTTGAGGGTTTGGTTGTCCTTGTAAGCTACAGCAAGTGGAGGCTAGATCTGCTCAAATCTAGGCCATTCTAGGGACTCTTTTCACTAGGAAAGTATTCTATCCCATTGGCAAGAGAGTTCTGAACCTTTGGAGCTGCAATTTCAGATCTTGGCATTAGGAAAATCTAGTGCTAGAGCCTATAGCGCATTTTTCCTTCTAGGATTTTGTTATTTGCAAGAAGGAAGTTGCAGGGTGTTTTGACACACATTTGGAGGAGAGATCTTTGGTGTTGGGGTTCTGCCTTTCACTATGGTGATCCATGGATTAGATTTATGATCCATGTTCTGTACAGATCTGATCTACTTCTATTGTATTCATCTTTAGAAATTTCTGAATACTACTGCAGATCTGCTACTTTAGATCTCAGATCTGCTCTCTGTGTTTCATGTTTTGATCAAAACCCCAAGGGGAATTTGTAAAGGAGATCTTCTAGTGTACAGATCTGAAATGGATCTATTATTTCTTACAAAGATATGCTCTATATCTGGAGTGTAATATACAGTTGTTGAAGCTAATAAAAATAATGTTTTCAATCCATTTTTCAGTCAATACATGTGTTGCAGCCCTCTTTCTTGAGGAATTTCTTCTATTCTTGTCTTCTACATTCTGTATACATTGTAAGGGCCTCAATATGGATCTGATTTATTGATGTATAAGTGAATATTGAGCCTTCTTATTGGTCTCTTGTTGTTTCTCTCAAAAAATGTGTTATTTTCCTGTAGTATTGTTTCATATTGCTGCAGCCCCATTCTTGGGTGTTTTCAGCCATACTAGGTGTGGGAGGTCTGTTTACCTTACCTAGTTTGTTTTGTTTTTTCTCCCCTTTTGGATTTAGATGCTAGATCTCCATATCTAAGGGATCCAAGGGCTGCAAACTCATTTCAGTGCACATACTTCTGAAAAGTGCGTTATTCTAGCAGGTATTGTTGAATCATCCCTTTTGGGGATATTACAATATTAAATGATGCTCATTATTATAATTAATAACCTAGCTATTACTTTAATATCTACGTATTACATTGAAACTAATACATTAATGGGGATTTTGGGCCTCCATACAGCTCATTCCTCCCGATTGAAGTGCAAAGTGTCCCTGCTTTCCTGCCTACCTGTTGAAGTTGGAAGCCATGTTTGCAAAAAGGAGAATCCAAATGTAGTACAGGTGTCAAGATGCGTTGTAACTGGATGAATATCCTAAGGATGTTATTTTGTTAACTGTGATGCTTCTATGTTGATAAATTGGAATCCGGTGCCTACTAAAGAGGGGTGGGAGGGCATGTCCCCAAAGGAATCTGCTCCAGATGTTGCTATTGCAAAAGAGGGAGAGAACTGTATGCTTTTAGATATGTGAACCTCCTCTCTTGGTGAAGTAGATCTGTGTGCCCGTGGTAACAGAGGGGGTAGGAGACTTTTGCTACCACCGGTAAATGAACTGATACTGAAACCCTGAGAAGGGTGTGATTTGGACTGATAAAAAAAGGGTGGAAGTGACCTCGAAACCCATGAAGGCACCTTCTGCAAAAAAAACAGTTTGAAGTATTTTATAGTACTGTTGGAGGAAATAGAAAAAATGGAACTGAAATAATACTGCAGAAAAATAAAACTTAAACCAAAAATATGAAAGCAGCGCTGATCTTGGACTGAAAAAAGGGAACGTTGAAATGTTGATGCCGAAAAGCTGATGCCGAAATGCTGATGTTGAAATGGTAAAAAAAAAAATACATGTCGAGTGATTTGGAAATAAAATATAAATGAAAACAACCAGGATGTATAAATCACAAAATGGGTATGTAGATATGCCAAGATGGAAGGCTTGTAAAGATTTTAAGTCAGGATTGCACCCAATGGAATATCCAATAAAAGCCAAGATTTTTCCCTTAAATTATTTTGCATATTCTTGAAATGATGGAATGACCTTTTCATAATCCTTGGCAGTTACGAAGAGTAGGATTTGTTTCTTTATAGAACTGTCAAATATCATATTCGCACTTTCCCTGGTAAAGTTCATCACTAATGGGAGCTTTTTTGCGAAGAAAAACTCAGATACGACAACTTTATCAAAGTTTCCATCAAAGTTGGATTTTTTTTCAAGCTCCTTCTTCAATAGTACCAATGTTGGCTGCTTTGCCTTTGTGTTAATGCCAAGAACAGCGGCTACGCGTTCACTAGTTGTTTGATAAAATAACACGTCATTGTCTTGCATTGATGCTGCTTCAAACTCCTTATTTTCAGTGCCCTCTAGCTATTACTTTATTATATACCTATTACATTGAACCTAATACATTAATGGGAAGTGTGGGCCTCCATACAACCCACTTTTCTATGAATTTTATGAGCATTGTTGTTCAAAAGGATTTTGTAGATTGTTGTATTCCTCAAGAGACATTCGGTACTGTGGAAACTGTTATCACTCTAGTAATTCTCAAGTTGTGGGATTTTGGGTTTTAGTCAAAGAATTCTAGAGGTAACCACAAAATAACTTCAAACTCGAGGACCTAGCCTTCCTAGGGTTCAAGGAGGGCTCTCTCTTTAAAGTTTAACTTTGTTTTAATTTGTAAATATTAGGCTAGTTATGAATGTTCAGCTTTGGTTTTGTTTTGGTAGATTTGGTGGGAAAAATCACTTGAAAGGAAGGATAGTGGGAAATATATTTTTCCATTGGGCTATGGAGTCAAAATCAAGCAAACAGGACTAGGATCAAGGGAAAAAAGGTCAAATGTTTTTCAGGGCAAGATAGATAACCCTTGGAGATCTTGGAAAGTTGTTTTTATGGGGTGGTATGATCAGGATAAAGGGCACTTTAGAATCCTTTGATCCGGAAAATGAAGTAGTAGGAAGAGGTCAAACCAGAGAGGGAGAAATTAAGGGTTCCCTACACTATAAATCATAGGAAAACATATAAATGATAACTAGTTAAAAACAGGGTGCTTTTAACAAATCCTGTAGTAATGCTCCTAGTTATAAATTCATATTTAGCATAAACATAAATGGATGCATGTAACAAAGAAAGAAAACAATGACAAGTGAGGAAATACTTCACTCCAAATATCTCATCACAGGAATCCTGAAGTATGATGCCAAATTTTTTTGATCCAGCCTTGCTACTCGAATTTTGACACACAAAAGCTTTGAAGTCCAAGAAGAAATTACTATAACAATCCCAACAATTTTATTCCACACAAACTACTTCTAAAGATGAAGTATTTATACATAATGTTTTACAAAATATCCTCGAAAAATTCTAGGAATTATCTTAGGAAAATAAAATATCTTTACAACAATAATAGGGACAACTGCTTAACAAATCAACAAGTTGTCCTATTTTATTCAAAAGAAATAGAAACAGTTTTGAGGATAAGATGCAGTTGGATTCCTAGGTGTCCTCCTTGCTAGCTCTTAGATATTTTTTGAAATCTACTCTGCCTTGTCTGATACTCTTTTTCAGATACTCTTTATTCACTGATACTCTCTAAACTGATACTCTTTAACCTTTAGTCAAAAAATGTTTACTGCTATAAAATATGTTTTGACTTTAAATCTGAAAACAATTTTTGTCTTCCTTTCATCTGCTTGTTTTTATCCTTCACAGTAAATCTGTGAGCACTTTCCAATCCTCATTTTTAGGAATTTGTATATTCTTTAATTTCCTAAAGTTCTCATAAGCTTCAGTATATCTAGCAAACGTTGGCTTGATGACAAAAAAGTGTTCGATCTCATGCTACAAGTAGAATAAGTCTTCAAAACTCTTAAGTAACACTTTTCTTTTTGGGATGCCTTGACTTGTTCGTTTATTTACTTTTTCTTTTGAAAACTCTCTGATCTTCTTATCATAGTCATTTTGAGGAATCAACTTATCATTAATTACCATAATATCAGGAAGCCATTTCTATCTCAAAGTTGTGAAATTAACCATACACTTGGTTATGGCAGTATTCATACCGTCACACTTTTCTTCCATTTGTCTCATCAAATTTTTCTTTGTTGTGACTTTCCTAATTTCTAGGATAGGTGCAGTTCTGTCTGTGAATTTGAGTTCTTCCAACTCTTGTATTTTTTTACTGTTGAGGAAGGTGATTAGCATTACAACTTGCTCTGGTTTTTCAGCCAACTCAGTTTGAGTCTTTTGAATTTATGCTTGGGCTGCTAGTAATAACTCTCTTTTCTCATAAATTACCTTAATTTAAGGCCATACATCATGGATGGCTTCAATGACATTATTCCAAAGGTAATTTTTGATGTATGATATCTGATCCTTCAAAGTTAAGTCCTTTTGAAATTTATTTAACTCTTCACTCAATTTGATGGCATTTTGTTCATGTGTCTTTGCATTTATCTGAGCCAACTTATTTGACTTCTCAATATTTTCAACCATCTTTGTCAACCTGTTAATCTCATTTGTCTTTAAAGACATTTCTTCCATTGATTTCACTATCTTTATGGCCTCATCAGTAGACTATACTGTTGTTGTAGATGATTTAGTGGCTAATGTTGTGGAAGAAGTCACTGGCACTATAGTAGCCAGTGGTACTTTGGGTGCCAACTTTTCACCTAAAGTTGAAGGCATTGTTGCAATGATAATTGGAAGACTGTAGGAATGACTGGTTCTTTCACTGTTTCATTTTCTTGGACAAGTTTTTCCATCTGTATTTCCATCTCTTTAATCTGGCCTATCAACTAAAGAATTAAATTCATCATGTCATCTTTTTCACTTTGTTCCTGTATGATTTCCTTTGTTTGAGGATGTTCACTTTGAGGAAGTTTGATCTGTTTCCTCAAAGCTCATATAACTTCATTTTTCTTTTTCACCAACAATTCAACTACTTTGATATTAGTAGGATCATATCCCACCTGCAAAACTAGTTCTTCTAAGGCTTTTATCATTAGATCCTTGGCATACAATGAGGCTTTGTCCAACTTCATCTGATATTGCGTGTTAGAGATGGTATTTTGCAGCTTTTGAGCACTCATGGCTTTATTTGTGACTGTAGAATAAAGCATCTCTGAAGTCTGCCTATGGAACTCAATCTGATCAAGGGCATGAATCTTATCTTTCTAGAATTCCAATCAACTTTTTTATAATCTGCCACTGTCTTAGGAGTTTTGACTGTGGGCTGCAACACTGATATGATTAGTTTTTTATTATAATAATCAAATGCAGAAAGGAGCCTATTTTGTATACTAGGAGTCTGTTTGAGATATTGAGAATAAATGTTATTCTTTATTTCTCCATTCTTCAGTTTGATCTGCTTATATTTCTCTTTGATATCCAAATCCTTTTCTTCAGCTGCCTATGAGGAAGAGGCTTCCATGCTTTTTTGTCTTTCCATCAACTGTGTATCTTCATTATGGATTTTTCCTTCATTTAGATTTTTTGTATTTGGCTCATTGATAATCACAGTAGCAACATTTGTCTCTGGAAAATCTGTATTGGTATTTAAAGGCTCTGTTTCTTCTACATCTATTGTCTCTTTTCCTTTACCTGCTGCGACTAATTTGGGCCTTTTGTTATATATGACTTTGAACTTGGTTTCAGTTGTAGTTTCTACCACATAGGCTTCTTCTTCCCTTTCTCTTTTAATGGACTTCTCTATTTGATTTGCAGTCTCTAAGGTATGAATAGTATTACCTTTGTTCACTGCATCTATTAAAGTGTTTTTAGTCCATTCAATCTGATTGGCAAACTTTTCTATTTCTGGTTTAGCTTCATGAATAAAGGGTGTTAACTTGCATTTAACCCTTAGCTTGCTCAAGATCCCTTGTGGCTCATAGTTCTTAGGGAAACTCTCTTCAAATTTATATTCCAATAACTGATTAGCTGCCTCTTTTTCTGCATCCATGTGATTACATATGAATGGCCCAATCTGATTCTTAAGTTTGAACTGGGTTTTCTTCTTAGCTGCCATGAAATTTATTGAATCAGAGTTTAGTATCTTCCTGATATACTCCAAGGTAAAGATCCTCATTGAAGGATGTTTGGGTAACTTTTAAGGTAACAAGTTTGACCCAAAAACTTCGATTTAAGTATATTTCGCATACAAATACCAGTCACCAACCTTACTCTGCTCTGATAACTGCAATATATTTTTCATTTCTTCATTTATTCTTGGCTACGCTATCTTGGTCAACATTGTGATCACTGGATGTAAAAATAACTCTGAAAATTCTGAATAACTGAAATTTGTAGATTCTTTCCTAAGCATGGATGTCCAAAAGATGACAAATAGAGGATTTCCCTATATTTCAAGTTTTTGGAAAGTAACTGAAAAATTATCTGATTGGAAGTATAGAAACATATTGAAAAGGTAGGAAGTATATTTTAATACTCCCTCAATTTGCAAATTGGTCAATTGATCATGAATACTATCAGCAATGAAACCAGCATAATCAAAGATTACTAAGGGTGGTTGACATGGAGAAAAGGTGGATAAGAATCCCAAGGTGGACTCATCAGTGTGTTCATCAGTAAAATATCCAAGGATGAAGGAAAAAATGGAAATCACATGTCTTGAACCTTCAGGGAATTTAGCAGTAGAATATGGAGGATTTAGCTTAGGAATTTCTACATGCAGAGGCATAAATGTCTGAAAAATCATGAACCTCTTGGGAAAATCTAGGACAATATATAACTTGGTGAGGGCCTCTATAGACAAAGGGACTGCTTAGGGGTCAGGCTGAAGCCGCAACAGCTGGTTAATTGATTCTACAGTGATGGTAAAAAGCACATAATACTTTTGACACAATCTAATAACTTCCTAACATGGGTGAGTTAATGGGACAACATATTTGGGCAAATGGGATTCCAAAATATGGACTTCTTCTTGATCATCTAAAGAATTTTCATAGCACTAGTTATGGATATCTAGCAGGTTAAATTCAACAATGGGATCTATTATCTTATAATCAGTATCAGCTAGTGGAATGTGTTCAATATCAACAACAGGTGGTTGCAAAGGATTGATAACAATAGCAGTGTTTGAAGTCATGGCAGGGGTAGGTTTAGGTGCTTTAGAAGCTTTGTTGCGTGCAGGAATTACACTTAAGCAAACTCCTCAACACTTAATTTGACAAGCCGGGGGATCCATAAACTTAGAGACAAAGCACAGGAAATGCCAGAGATGGTATGAATCTCGTTAATATAAATCCCTACTTTATTTAAAGGAAATATTGCATAATCAAATTAAAAAGAGAAAAAAATGCAACTTGAATCATCAAAAATAATCTAAGACTGGAACAAGAAAGAATGCATTTGCAAGAGGGAATTAAAAATAAAAGGAAATCACTCCAGCTAACTATTGTTTAATTACTGAGTGTATGTTTTTCTTTAGTAGAGACACTTAGTAGTCTCATCAGATGGGCCCTTAAATCTGCTCCTTTAGAGATTTCCTTCTTGTACTAATCTGTCCTGCACTTTCGCAGTCTGCTTGCACTAGCGCAAGAACAGAGATTTATGCAGAAGGTATAGATAGTGTCTTTACTAAAGGATTTTTTAGTTCATACAAGGGCTTGAACTTGTCCAGGTTTAAATCACTCATATCCCATGGCAAGAAACGAGTTCTTTCACCGAATCAGAGCTTCCTGCACTTAGCATTTAATTCTTAGAATGAGTGTTTAATTATTGCAAGTGCTATTATAATGTTAAATCAAATTGCACATATAAAAAGCGAATGTTTTTGGTCTTAACAGAATGCAGAAATAAAGAAACAATCAATATCTATATATATATATATATATCCTGTCATAGGAATTTAATGAAAGAAATAGGGTTGCAGGAAGTTAAACTAAGAAAGTTTGTTGCATCACACCAAGGTACACTGGTGCAGTTTCATTCCTCCTACTTAGACCAGGCGGGGAAAACCAATCAAACAGAATTGCAGAAAAAGAGATATCACACCAGCATGCACAGGTGCAGGTTCATTTCTCTTGCTTGGACCAGGTGAAGGAAAACCAATCTGAAATCAAGTGTAGGAACAGAAATTGCAGGAAAAGGAAAGTTATCTACTTCACACAACAAATCCGCTTGCACTCAGACATGAATACATGTGCTTAATATTAAATCACACTTGAAAATGTAAACACAAATTACAAGAAAACAAGAAATGGGGTAAACGTGCTGGGTTGGCTGGGCCCTAGCCAACCAACATGTTTCCCTTTTAAATAGAAACGCTGCTTAGTACCTTAATCAATTCATCAACTCAATACAGAAACATAATTTTCAAAACATGAGGCGGAGTCCTTTTGTTAATTCACTGAGGCAAGTACATACATTAATGCATCGTCCAACCCAGATTTGGGCGATAACAAAATACAATGACCTGCTACCGCCTCTCGACTGTGTTTCTGTTCTCCTCTACTATCAAAAACTCTTCCCCCCTTAATCCTATTTACATTCTACATTATATAGACCTTTGGCCAAAGGCCAAAATAGATCCTTTAACTGATTACATAACCAAACCTAGAATTTAGCTTTTTCGGTCTTCAAAATTAGGTAGTTAGCAGAACTAGCCGTAGCTAATCTCCAGCTTTCACCCTTCACGGATTTGGTCTCGGATTCCTTTGGATCACTCTGCTGTCGTGGCTGAAGCGGCTCAAGATGAGGCAGTGATCAAGGAGGTTCAGATCTGTTGCAAGGATTTGCTGTGCTAGCAACGATGCAAGATCCGATCCTGCACTAGGATCAGCGGTCACGGTAAGTACTCTAACTACCAAATAACAACAGGAGATATAGATAAGTTATAAAGAATGATTAAAAGTAAGAAATAATGTAATAAATAATTAATAAATGCTAAGTTTAATTGAAAATATGAAAAATAAAGTTTATACGAAATATGTCACCGTGCTTGGACTGGTACAAGATGAGGGTGCATAAAAGAGGTAAAACAGAGGTAAATGGTTATGATTTAGGAAGGGGAAAATGGAAAAAAGAGATAAAATTAGGGGGCTAGCATCCTCCCATCCCTAAGCTGTTGTGTGTCCTCACACAACTCTTTAACTTTGCAAAAAACCTTCAAAACATTGAGCATTCCAACTCAATCCTACTCTGACATACTGACATCAGCTTGCAATGTTTCAGACTTCTTCTTTCTGATGTTCTTTAGCTTCTTTGTCACCTTTTTAAGTCGCCTAAAATATTTTGCAACACGGTACTTCCAAAATCTAACTTATCCTTTCTTTTTCTAGATCTCCACAGTTAATTCTTCTCTACTCTGTTCTTTATCCTCCTGCGCTTTAGCTATGAGCTGCTATAAGTTCTGCACTTGAAGCTCTAGTTCAGCTATCCGAGCAGTAGGAGTTACCAAATGTTCTGTCTCGACAAGGGCTATGTCTTCCTCAGGGACCTCAGTATCCCTCATGGTTTCAAAAAAATCTTCTTCCTTTTCTTCTTCTTCTTCTTCCAGTTCTTCTTCTTCTTCTGGTTCTTTTTCTTCTTCTTCTTCTTCTTCTTGCACTAGTGCAGGAGGGGATTCGACGTCCTGTGGTTCTTCGCCTGCACTATATTCCTCATTATTTTTCTGGGCCTTTTTAATGAAATCGGCCAATAGAGTGTCATCTTCGACTTCTACAGATTTTGCTGCGTCCGCAAGGACTGAAAGGTTATATTCTTCGAGGGTCTGTGCCTGTACTGGTGTCGTAGAAGGAGTTTCTTCAATAGGTGCACTAGCTTTCTTCTTCTTCTTTGGAGATGGGGCCCTTTCTTCTGTTGATTTTCCAGGTCGTTTCCTTTTTTCACTGGTGAAATAAGGACTCCCCTTTTCATTCTTACTCAGACCCTTGCTTGTGCTAGCGGGGTCCTCTGTCTCCTTTCCAATAGCTTTCTTTTTATGTAGTTGTTTTAACAATGTATCCCAGGTCATGCCTTCAATTTCTAATTATTTCTGGACCAAATTTTTTTCAGACCGTGGTGATATAATTTCTTGTTGGCCTGGTCTACCCATGTGTCTCGCACACCTTTGGCCATTTTCTCCAAGCTCTTAAGCAAAAAATAGGCAAAATCAATCCTCCACCAGACGTGTCGACCACCTTCGAAATGTTGCAACATCCTAAAATGGTACACAAAAGTGAGGGAATACCTTTCCTCACAAGTTATGAATTTCTGTAGGATGAAAAGGAGGTCCTACCACTGTCCCAGTAGGGCACTGCATGGAATTATTTTCTTCCAATCTACCTTCATGTTCCTGTTGACGACAAAACTCTGCCATCGATTCCTTTCTAGGTTCTAATTTTTAAACAACTGCTCACCAGTATTTTCCAACCCTGTCTCTGCTCCTATAAACTCTTTTGTAACCTTAAATTTTAGAGGCCTAATTTGTACTCGACCATTTTTTAAACTTTTGGAAAACTGTAGGGCCACTTCATGGTCGTGCCCATCAAAATTTTGCAAGAATTGAAGAAATCCTGAGTCTCGCAATAGTGCAAGACTATTTTGAAATGCAGCAGTTTGTTCTACCATACTGAGAGACGAAGGTTCGCTTCGAACAGGAGGCATCACTGCTTAATGGTTATGAACAGTCAAGAATTTACATGCAACACTGGGAAAATTGGTTCTTATAGATAGGAATCCAACTATCCACCATCCCTTCCATCTTATCACCCATTCATTCCACTGAAATAGCCGTGAATACACAACATCTTTGAGGTCATGCCGGATTGGTACTTGCGGCGACATTTTTAACGGCTAGGTGAGGTAATCATTACTAGTGAAGGACATCCAGGATTATTGCAGAAAGGGAAATTATATCCAAGCAACGGTTAAAAATTTCTGCACTCCTTCATAATTCAAAAAAATAACTTTAGCATTCATTAAAAAAATGATCACGACTCTTAACTTAAAAACACCTTTTACTTTAAATTTTCTCCTAGTTAATATGATAGCACAAGTACTTCTCGAATAAGTGAAAGGATTTCTCATAAACCTTCATGATGACCACTTTCCTATGACATATGCTATGAAAAGAACAAATTGTACTATGTTTCTGACAGGGTGCATGTTTGCACCGGTCTGATTGCACCGCTTAAATTATGCCATCTTGCTGGTACCATTCTGCTTACACTTATTATATAGGACAACATGCTTTCACTAGTGGAAGCATAATATCTGAAAAAAAGAATAGGGAATTTAAGTAAAATATAGGTTGGACTTCCAACATGACTTCCTCAATTTATACTGGAAATTTGCTTCGCCCTTTCTGGATGTTTCAAAGCATATCATTTTGCTCTTTGTACGTGAGATCCTGCAATTCATGAGGGCATAAAGAAGTGGGAAAAAGGGAAATTTCAGAATGGGAAGGAATTATGTTACAATGATTCGAGGAATAGTACCACAAGAGGGGATAAACAGAAGTGGGATAGGGAAAAAAATTCAAGGGTAAAGTGGGGTTTTACGAAATGGACAGGGTAAATTCAGAAGAATATGGGAAGGTTAATCATTTGTGATTGAAGAATAAATTGAGGGAATATTACGAAATGGGATATGAAGAAAGGTAGAAAATTTTCTGGAAGGTTTGCCTGCACTAGTGCAAGAAAAATAACTGCAGCGAGAATTAAGCGTTACTTGAATAAAAATATCCATGCTAATTACCCCAATCATGCAAAGGTTGGTTATATTGAACCTGATTTTACTTGGTGGTCGCTAGCATATCTAAAGATCACGCAACATTCTCTTTTTATTAGAAATTTTTTATCTTCCTACCAGCAAGCTGGTTTTCAGGTTGATCCTTCTGCAATCATGTCAGCGAACTGATTTTCATAATTACAGGTTTATTTAAAAAAAAATTATTTATTTTTTCCTTTTTAAGAAGAAGAACTCATATTTTCAAAAATTTGGTATTACCATTCACCACTACCATCCCGAATTGTTGTTGGACTTGTTGTGTAAAATCTTTCCTAGCAAGTGGCTGAAAATACTTCTTTAATCTGTGTCCATTTACCAGGAATACTAAATTTTGTCCATCGATAGTTTTAACTTCTACTACTCCATTCTCTAATACTCGAATCACTTCATAATGTCCCATCCAATGTGTATGGAATTTCCCTTTAAAAATTTTAAATCTAGAATCATAAAGGAGCACCCAATCACCTGGTTGGAATTACTTTTTCTGAATAGACTTGTCATGCCACCTTTTGTGTTGCTGCTGAATTAGTATGTTATGCTAAAAAAAATCCCTATGAAATTTATCTAACTAATTTAATTGGTGAAGACGATGTTGTTGTGCCTCAGAGAGATCTAGTCCTAACTGAACTGCAGTTCTGAAAGTTTTGATCTAGAATTCAATTGGTAACAGAACCTTTTTGCCATATACCAGCTCATATGGTGTATGTCTCGTGCTATTTCTCCAAGTGGTTCTGTATGCCCACAAAGCTTCTGGTAATCTTTCAGCCCAGTGTTTTCAATGCATGTTTACTATCTTTGTAAGAATGGACTCGATCACTTTGTTTGTGGATTCCACCTGGCCATTTTCTTGTGGGTGATATGGCATGGATTTCTTGTGCTGGATCTTGTATTGCTCCATCACACCCTATACCAGATTAGAAATAAACTGTGGACCATTGTCAGAAACAATTTCTCTAGGCACACCAAATCTAGTAAAGATTTCAGTATAAAGAAAATCAACAACAACCTTTTCTGTAGCAAAGGAAACATCTTTAGCTTCTACCCATATTGTAACAAAATATGTACAAACCAAAATATGTTTTTTACTTAATGACGTTGGATTTATTGGCCCTATAAAATTGATAGCCCATTTTTCAAATGGCTCAATCGTAAATTGGGGGCATAAAGGCATTTCATTGGTTTGATTAGGTTAGCCCATTCGTTGAAAGCTATCACATCGCCTGACATACTGTTTGGCATCGTTAAACAAGGAAGGCCATAACTAACCAACACACAATACTTTATATGTATTTCGCGTATCAGCGAAGTGGCCTCCACAAGGTTCATCATGAGAATATTTCAATATTTCAAGAAGTTTCTCCTCTCTTACACATCTACGGATAATCAGATCTAGACTAGTGTAAAATAGATCTCCTCGAATCCAGGAATATGCAGCACTTCTCTGAATAATGTTCTTCTTTTCATGAGCGGACAAGTGAGGTAGTGTTTTCCTAGTAACCAAGTAATTAGCAATGTCAGCAAACCATGAAGAATCTGTTGACATAGAAAAAATATGTTCATCTGGAAAATCCTCATTAACAGGAGTTGCTTCACCAGGATTATCTAATCTAGAAAGAAAATCTGCTACAACATTAGATTTCCCTGGTCTATCAACAATAGTAACATTAAATTCCTGCAAGAATAGCAACCACCTAGTCACTCTACTGCCAGTCAATGGTTTTTTCATCAAATATTTAATCGCAGAATGATCAGTATGTACAAATACTTCATATCCTGTAATATAGTGCATGAACTTATTAATTGCAAAAATTATAGCTAAAAACTCTTTCTCTGTAACTGTATAATTCAATTCAGCGGAAGACAAATTCTTAATAATATAATAAATAGCATAGGATTGCTTATTTTCCTCTTGTCCTAAAGCTGCGCCAATAGCCAAATCTGAAGCATCACAGGAAATGTGAAAAGGCAGGGACTAGTTAGGACCTCTCAAAACTTGTGCCTGCACCAACTTTTCCTTCAATGTTTCAAAAGACTGTTGGCAAGTTGTGGACCAAGAAAATTCACTATCCTTAGCTAGAAGTCAGAAAAAAGTGGCAGCTATATTAGAAAAAATTTCAATGAATCTTCTATAGTAACCAGCATGTCTTAAAAAACCTCTTACTTCCCTTTGAGTTTTGGGTGCAGGAAGATGTAGAATAATTTCAATCTTTGCTAGATCAACCTGGATACATTTATCATAAATCAAATGGCCAAGTACCACTCCCGCTTTGCACAATAATCTACATTTATTGTCACTCAAAGTGAGATGGGATTCCTAACAATGAAGAAGTAATTTCTCCATATTTTTTAGAGCTTCCTGAAAAGAATCACCAAACACAGAAAAGTCATCCATATAAATTTCCACAAATTCTAGATCAACAAAAATAGCCAGGAATGCCCTTTGAAAGGTAGCCAGGGCATTACATAAACCAAAGGGAAGCACTTTATAGGAAAATGTACCCCATGGACATGTAAAAGTAGTTTTATCCTGATCTTTGGGTGCAATCTGTATCTGGTTATAGCCACTGAAGCCATCCAAAAAGGAAAAATATTTCTTTCTTGCAAGGGTATCAAGCACCTGGTTAATGAAAGGGAGAGGGAAGTAATATTTGAGAGTGGATTTATTTAATTCTCTATAATCAATATAAATACGCCACCTTCCATATTTCTTAGGTACTAGCACTTATGTAGAAACCCACTGACTGTTAGAAATAGGATAGATAAAACCGACATCCAAGAGTTTATGTACTTATTCCTTCACAATATATCTTAGAGTTGGATTCATTCGACTTTGGGGTTGTTGGACAGGTCGGGTGCCTTCTTGAATATAGATATGATGTGTACAAGTTTCAGGAGGGATACCCTTCATATCTTCATAGCCCCAAGCAAAGGCACTAAGATGGTTTTGCAACAAATTCACAAGCTGCTTCTATTGAGATGATTCCAAATCTAAACTGAGGATTTACCAGGGCTAATATCAACAAGAGTGGTATCAGGCTCAAGAGTACTCAAAGGAGTGGTCATATGTAGTGGTACAAAAGAATGAGAATCATGATTATCTTGAAAATCTAGGCTGAAAATCTGGCTCAATGGCTCAAAATTAGGCATAGTGTCTAGATTATTCAGGAAATATTGAATCTCATCTTCTTGTGAAGACCCAATATAATGATGAATAAGGGAAATAGGCTGAGTCTCCTCATCACTACTTTGATCCAACCATAAAGTATCTCATGGATCTGGCAGAGGGGTATAAGGTAACTTTCCTCCTAGAATCTCCATGCGAAATATACATATCTTCGGAACAACATCCAATATAGGCATCAACTGTAGCAAGCCATGGTCGACCCAAGATCAAGGGATGTCCTCCTACTGGGTTCTTTGGCTGAAGCACAATAAAATCAGCAGGATATTCCCAAGAATCTAATGAGATGATCACATCATCCAATACTCCTTCTAGCTTAATTTTAGATCTATCTGCCAATTCAAGCACAGTGGGAGTAGGGCGAAGATGAGATAACTAAAGTTGATCCATGGTTTGCTTAGTCATGGCATTAATGGTTGCCCCCAGGTCTATAAGAACATTAGAGACAAGGACATTACCAATCTGAACTGAGACAACAAGGTTTCCGGGATTAGTATATTTTTCCATAGACACACATCTCGTCATCAACTCTACTGCCCTACTAACAAATTGAATGGTTTTGGGTTCCAATATCTTCCTCCTGGGTTTCTTGAGACATAGTTTATTGATAATCTTAGTACAAATGGGGATATATTTGATGGCTTGAAGCAAATGTATCTTAATAAAAAGATTCCAAAGCTCAGATGCCAAACTAGTCTCGGAAATAAGCTCACTCCTTTCCATTACTAGCCTCTCTGGGAATGGAGGCTAGTTGGAAGAAGATGGAAAGGATTCAGAGGGTAAAGGCTGCTTAGTGACAGCTTTCAGAGAATGGTTAAGGGTTTCCTCTTCTCCTTTCTCTTCAACAATCACCATAGGTTGCTTCTAATTTTCTGATGTTATGGTCCTTCACGATCTTAATTGAATATCATGAACCCCAACTGGAATAGACAGGTATTCGAATGGTAAAGGTGGGTTTGTTACATAGATCATTAGCACTGCTTTAGTATTATTAGGATTGGGCATAGGTTGAGCAGGCAACTGAGGAGGTCGAAAGGGTGGAGGCTGTTGGTGTCCCATGTTTTGATAGTTTGGCAAATCAAAAGACAAGGCAACATCAGAACCAATCTTTAGATTCCCAGGATCTAGTCCTCCTATTATCAGAGAGGGATCTCTTGAATGTTTGTTTGCAAAGGTTTATCTTGTGTGCTTAGAATATGGATTTTAGACTAGTTATTAAGTGGAGGTGTTTTTTTGTTTGTTTGGTTGGATTGATACAACAAAACATGAAAGGCCTAGGAAATATATATAGAATGGAGAAACATCTAGTTCATTGGGAAATGGAGTCAAAAACAGGTCATGACAAACTTATCAATGGATATGGGATATCAGAGGGAAAATCTAACTTGGCCAAAGGATCCTTTGGTTTTTGAAATGAGATGGACATCAATGATTTGGAAAGAGAAGTTTAATTCTCAACAAAGGGAATTTGAAAACATAGGTTGAACAGTAAAGAGATTTTTGATAGACAGGGCTAACCATGAATTCTACAAATCACACCTTTAAGCAAACAATGATTTCAAAAAAACTTTTGAAATGAAACCTAAGATTCGGGGAACACCCTATTTCCTCAAAGATTTTATTTGAAATGACTTAGAAAACATAAAATATTCACTGATAATTACGATCATAGAAGAGGGAACACCTAAATACATCTATGATCACAACTATAAAGACCTTTAAGCCAATTTTTCAAGCAAGGACAAGGGGCAAGATCAGAACAGACCTCCTTGAATTACTATAAGCAAATAAATTTGAAGGGAGACTTCAATAACAGTCTTTAAGTGGCAACAGATAAGTAGGGAGAACCATAAATCATGCTGAAACCAACTGTTCAAACTATTAAGGAAATAAACAAGCATGAAGACTAAAGAGAGAGGTTAAAGACTCTAAAATACTTCAGCAGAAGAAAACATGAAACAGTGAAGGATGAACGGGTCTAAGGTGCTTCCAAGAGTAATTTCTTAGCCTAAAACTTTCAACCTATTGTAGTAAGAAATCATGGAACAGAACGAAAACAGGAGAAAACATTAAAAAATTTAGAATACTTCACCAACAGCCAAGCTCATGGATCCAATGATAGAGCCTTCTCAGGGAAAAGCATGCAACAACATCATCAAGGCTTCCAAGACTTCAGTTTCTTCTTCAACTTCAACAGACTATGTATTATTTTAGAGAGTTTCGGTATTACCAGAGAGTTTCAGTATTAAAACTAGTGATCAACCAACCATTTCTCATCTTCTACAACAATATTTATAGAAGAATGAAGAGGTAAGATCTGATAAAATATCTCTTAGGAAAATTAATACATATTAATGACTTCTTGGCCTTTGAGGGGCTCGATTGAGAAGTTTACAGGTGTGTTACTGTATTAATTGATTTACATTTATGAATTAAGCTCGGTGGAGATTTTGTTGACCTTTCAGGCTCTGTTTTATATTAAAGTAACTCTGCTGCTATTTTGTGCATTAAATTCTCTGGAAGAATTAACTCTCTGGCTGCGCTGAGGCAAATATCTTTGTTTGATCAATAACTTCGGCCTCTGCTTGTATGCTTGTGGTTACAGGTGGCACTGTGGTAGCTGGGAGGAATCAATTTGCCTCAGATGTGGCAGTGGAGGCCTTTCTGTCTGATAAAACACTTATGTTTTTCTTTTAATTGTGTTTTAATTTGGGGGATTAGGCTTTTGATAATCAATTTTAGCCATGATCCCTGCAAATCTGTCTTCAATCTTCTGTTCTGCTGCATTCTGTCTTCAACACTGATATTCTTTTAATTATGATTTAATAACACAATGTCTTTTTGATGTGCAGGCTGCGCAGGGCTCTCAAGGCATCAATTCCCATGAAACATTGACGATACATGGAGTTCGAACCCCGCGAATGGTTTCCTTTGATGAATCAAAGGCACAGGAAACGCCCTTCTCGGCCTTCGGCCTTTCTTTAATTATAATGGGTAAACCGTTAAACACCTGCAAAATATGAAACTTATTAAGAAATCCTGCGTTTTTTAGGTTTTACTGCTTCAGAGGGCATCAGGAGAGAGTGTGGCCGTTGGATGGCATCATCTAACGGTGGAGAATTACGTAGAAGAGGTTAAAAAGAGAGTGGAGGGATAATTAAGTCAGATTCGTTGATTGATGAGTGATCAAGAAGATCAGCAGTCAGGATAAGCGGCAGACTAATAATGTGAGGGATTCACATTATTCGGATTTAATGAGAGAATGATAAAAACTAGGTTTAAACCTTTGGCGAGGGTGGAGGGCGATGAATTAATGCGGAAATGATCTGGGCCGTCCAATCTGGACATGTGGGCGATCCAGATTCAATCGTAGGATTGCAATCGGCGTGGAGAGAATAAGGGTGCGATGGAAATCTCTGATGCGATTGCGCGATCGGGGAGGGCGATACGATTGCACGTTAACCGTTGATCTGAGGATCAGATCAACGGTGGGGAATGAATCGGAGGGATGGCTAATCGGGGGAAAAAAAAACGCACCAAATGAAAATTGTGATGCTGCGCGGGTCGTTTGATCGGCTCCAGATCGACGACAGATATTGCTTTAACTTATGCACCAGCGGAAAAAATTTGAAACATATGAAAAACCCAAATTTTCAAATAATACAAAGTTTTGGTGGATCGGGGCGGAATATATAAAGGACCCAATCGCATCGAAACTTTTGATGTGGTCTTTCAATCAACCCATTTGTGAATTTCTCTGATGCGATTTCGCTTCGGGACCTTTCCATTTACCCTTTTTGATTATGACACATGGCTCTGGCGGGTTAGACCGAAAACTTAGGTAAGTGGGTTTTTTTATTTTGCAAAGGGAAAAACACATCGGAGACGGATTATTTCAAAGTTTTGAGCGCCGGGTGCGGGAAAAAAGGGTTTATGAGATAATAATGTGATCGGAAGGTATAATCGTAGGGCTTAATCGCATCGGAACCATTTGGCATGGCACAAAGACTTGTGCGATGTGATAAGCGCCGAAAAGGACTTAGCGCTTGGTCTTAGCACCATGGGCATACGATGGGGAAGTGGTTAGGACTTAGCCCAAGGGGCTTAAGTCTGTAATACAAAAAGGTGTATTTTTATGATTTTTTCATAGTTTTTGATGTATTTGAGGGTCTTGGTATAGTTTAAAAATGAGTTTTAAACTATGTAAAAATGATTTTCATGAATGGAAGAAGGGGAATCATGAAAATAGAACGATTTTATGATAATGAAAGGGGTAAAAAATGAGGTTATTCTTGTGGTGGAGGGAAAGGAAAGATGGCCTTTGCAGCAACATTTTCTCTTGGGAAACAATAGGATTTTAGAGTATGAAATGGAAACAGCAGTGAAGATTTGGACAGAGGAGATAATGTCTTCAAGAGTCTTCAAGAGATAAAACTTTTTAGCAATAAAATTTTGTTCCTTGAAGGCTCCAAAATGGTTTTAGCCACCATTTGATATGACAAATTTTATAGGTGGCTAACAGTGGCTCCACTTGGGGATGGTGCCTTCTTGAAGGAATCAAGAATTTCAGACTTGCATTCTCTGGGAGGTTGATCAGTGCCTCATCCATTGGGCTGCCTTTCTTTGATTGAATGATCTTATTTGCTCTGAACATGTTAGCAGTCATGAAAAACAATGGTTCTTTCATCAACAAACTTTCTACCTACCCAATCCTACTGATCTAACATTTTTTCTTCATTAGAGTGCACTTGGATTGGAAAACTCTTTGCACAACGTTTCATTCTTTTGAAAGCAGGAAATCTAATCTATTTCTACTTCTTATTTCTCCATGGACTCAGTTTAAATAGTTGAGTACATATGATTCTCTACTAATCTACTAATATGTTAGGATTAAACAGTCTAACAGATTTTTATTCTCTAAATCCTACAACAAAAATTTAAAAGCATTCAAGTCAGGATTAAACAGTCTAACTTGAAGCTGGTCCATGGCATAAAAAGACAAGCTGCACATAGACATTTATTTTGCAGAAAATTTAAAACAAAATGGAAGGCTTAAGATCCTAAATTTCAAAGCACTTCCTTCATCTTTTCTTTAGCTCTGTTTTGACCCTTGTTTGAGTTGTTTTTCTTTGTTGACTGGTTCAGATTTTGAGCTGATTAGAACCTAGATTTACATCTTTTTTGACTCAGAATTTGAAACAGATTTGAGTCATTCTCTTTGGGAACTTAGGTTCAGATTTTGAGCATGTTTGAACATTTAATTTCTATCCTAATCTATCTACTGATAAGCCAAGATTAAACAGTTTGGTAAATCGAATTCACTATCCTATCAGCAGAAAATTTAAAGCTAATTATTCAATATTAGGTTGTTTGACTAACTAGAAGTGTGTGTTTTAAGAGTGGCATTTGAGCTTGCACACTTTCAGAATTTGTTTCTCTTTTTTGGTATTGGGCTATACCTTTCTTGTTTTCACAATCTGCACTCTTTTCTTTCTTTCATTTTTTTTGTACGTTTGATTTTTCTAACTTTGAATGCAATGGTTAGACTATGATATTTACAATGAAAAATAAAATGCTTTGAAACTCAAGATTCTTGGCAGAAGTAATGCTTGAGTATCCTGCCATTGACAGGACCTCCATAAAGATCTTCTCCATTCAATTCTTTCAAGAAAAATGCATTGTGACCCCTCTCAGCATGGATAATATATGGCCCTTTCCACAAGTTCTCAAACTTGCCATGTTTTGCCTTTTCTTCTCTTCTTGAATCCCATTTAAGAACAACATTTCCAATTTGGAAATTGTTTGCCTTAGTCCTCTTATCAAATAGCTTCTTCATATTTTCTTAGACTAACTATTTTCTTTCATAGACTTCCTCTCTGGTCTGCTGTAAATGTATTGTTTGGTTGATTCTTCTCTGCATATCATTCTCTTCAATCTGCACTTCTTGAAGGAGTTTCATGACGGGAACTCCTAATGAGGTGGGAAAAATTATGTCCATACCATAGACTAGCTGATAGGGGGACATATTTATTGACTTCTTTGTAGTTAATCTATCAGCCCATAAAGCATGAACCAACTTACTGTGCCATGATTTTTTATTCTGTTCCAATAGTTTTTTGATGATATTGATGAGACTCTTGTTGGAAGATTCAACTAATCCATTTCCTTGGGGATATTAAGTAGTGGAATGGCCCAAAGTTATGTGGTATTTGTAACAGAAATCAACCATCTTCTTACATTTAAAAGCAACAGCATTGTCTATTATGATTTTTCTGGGACAACCAAATTTGGATAGGATATTGGTTTCAAGAAACTTGATAATGACAGATTCATTAGCATTCCTGGAAGGTATAGCTTCTATCCACTTGGTAAAGAATTCAGTGGCTGTGAGGATCCACTTATGTTGAGCTAAGGAGGATGGATGAATTTCCCCAATGAAG
The DNA here is from genome assembly GCA_034641835.2 of Pinus albicaulis. Taxonomy (NCBI): domain Eukaryota; kingdom Viridiplantae; phylum Streptophyta; class Pinopsida; order Pinales; family Pinaceae; genus Pinus; species Pinus albicaulis. The sequence continues at coordinate 194,283 of JAXQQM020072392.1, forward strand.
TCTAAACCCCATTGCTGAAAAGGTGCCTCAACTCTGATAGGATGTAAGGGTAAGGGAAGAAGTTTTCTTTTGCCATAAAAAAATTGACACTTATGGCAAGACATGACCAAATTTTGAGTGTTTGGGAAAAGGGTATCCCAATAGTAACCAGATCTAAGAATTTTGTTCGCTGTGGCCTTCCAGTAGAGGTGTCCTCCACATTATCCATCATGCAATTTGTTAGCCACCTATAATATTTTGTTATACCAAAAGGTGGCTAAGACTTTTTGAGCCTCCAAGGAACAAATTTTATCACTTAAAAATTGTTGGCTCTTGAAGACTCCTAGAAGGCCTCGTGCCTCTGTCCAAAATATTCATTGCTGTTATCGCTTTATACTTAGAAATTCTGCTGATTCCAAGTAAAAGACTGCTGAAAGACCTTCATTTTCCCCCTTCTCAAACCTTCATCTGCTCCCCTTTTTCTCCACAAAAATTCCTTGTTTTCATAAATCCTCTTCTTCCATTTATGAAAATCACTTTCCCATAGTTAAAAACCCATTTTTTTTACTATCCCGAAACCATCAAATTCCATTGAAAATTATGAAAAAATCATAAAAAATACAAGTATTATGACCATGGAATTAAGCCCCTTTGGGCTAAGTCCTAACCACTTCCCCACCATATGCTTTGGAGCTGGAACCATTTTCTAATGGGTTAAAGCGCTAATCGCATCGGAAAGAATCAAATGTACAAGTCTTTGCCATACTCCGAAGAACTCCGATTGCGATTAGCCTTGCTGCTTAAGAGCCCCGATCATATTATTTTCATGTAACCCTGAACCCGCCCTCGGCGCTTAAACCTTGTGAAGATCTCATGCCCGATCCATTTTTCCTTTGTAAACCCAAAACCCATTTATCCAAAGTTTTTAACTTAAAAACTTAAGTCACATGTTGAAATACTTTAATAGGTAGATTAAAAAGACCCGATCGCGCAATCGCGATCGGAGAAATCAAATGGGTTGATCAAAAAGAATGCATCGAAATCTTTCGATGCGATTGGGTCTTGAGTGTTAAAACGTCCCCCACCTCCGTTTCATATGACTTATGCCCAAGACCAAGTGTTAGAAACCCCCGGCGCTGAATCGCATCGCAATTTTTTAAATGGGTTGATCGGAAAGACCGGGCCCACAGTTCCGATTGCGATTGGCACTTGATATATATAAAGCCCTGGGCCTATCATGTTTCATACACCCAAAGGCCCCAAAATCGGGCGCCTATTCCCTTCACATATAAATATTCCGCCCCGATCTATGTAAACCTTTTTTTTATATTAAAAACTTTGGTTTTTCGTATATTATAAAGGTTTTCACTGTTCCACTCCAAATTTAATCCCTACCGTTGATCATATGCCGATCAAACGGCCATCGCTCCGTCGCATCGGCGATTTCAATCGCATCTCAAATGTTTAATCGCATGCGTTTTTTTTTCCCCCCCCGATTGCAACTCCCCCGATCCACTCTCCACCGTTGATCTCATTCTTAGATCGACGACTGTCGCATAATCGTTTCTCCCCTCCCGATTGCGCATTCGCATAGGGTTTTTTCAATCGCACCTTTTTTCGCAACCCCCCGATTACCGATCCCCGATTGATTGTCCACCGTTGATCTTCTCTTCGCCTTCCGAGATCCGACGGTCCTCATTTCCTCCGATCACAAGTCTTACCATCACTTCAAAACCTACCGATTCATTTCCCACCATTGATCTAAACCTCAGATCAACGGTCATCGCTCAATCGCTTTAACCCTCCCGATCACGCCATCGCATCGGAGTTTTTCAATCGCGCCCCTTTTCTCCTCCCCCCGATTGCGATTCCCCAATTAAATCTGGACCGTCCACGTGTCCAGATCCAACGGACACGCTCCTCTCCCACCTTCTGAAGCAGTTTAAACCTATTTTCACAGGATTTCTTAATTATTTCGTGTTTTGTGCAAGTTTTCAATGGTTTTTATCGTTATACGAAGAAATGCCCAGGGCTGGAAATAACGATTCTCACACCTTCGTTTCATCGAGGAGAAGCCATCCGCGGGGCTCCATTCCATGTTTTGTCAATGTTTCATGAGCATTGATGCCGAGAAGCCTAGCGCGGTCCTGCACATCGACAAGACACTGTTTTATTCAAAGGAACAGTCAGAGAGTATCAGTTTTGAAAATAAAGCACGGCAGACGAAGATTGAAGACAATATTATGGGGATTACGGCTAAGACGGTTATCAAAAGCCTAATCCCCGACTCAAAACACAGTTTAAAGAAAATCATAAATGTTTCACTGACAGGAGGACTTCCACCGCTTCAAATGAGGCGAATAAATTCCTCAGCTACCATAAAAGCCACCTGTTGCCTCAAACCTTTCAAACTGAGGCTGAAGTTATTAAAGAAAATCTGATATTCACCTCCAGCACAGCCAGGGAGTTACTTCTGCAAGGAAATCAATGCAGAAATATCTGCAGAGTTACTCCACACATTACACAGAGCCTCAAAGTCAAATAAGACTCCCATCGAGTTTTAAATTCATAAATTGTAAACATTAATACAGTGGTCCACCTGTTCACTTCTCCATCAAGCCCCTCAAAGGGCCGAGAAGCCTTGAATCTGTATTTATTATCTTAAGAGATCTTTTTGTTAGATTTCACCTCCTCATTCTTCTATAAATACCTCAGTAGAAGATGAGAAATTGTTGGTTGCAGAAATTTGGAATACACTTGAGCTGGAGACTTCTATCTGTAAATAGTGTTCACTGGCCCTTGGAGCCCTGCTTGTGATAGATAAGTTAGGCTGAATAGTGAAGATGATTGTTGAACTGAAACATTGGACTTGAAGATTGTAACTAGTTTGACATCAATATAAAAGCTGTTTCTTGGGATCCTGGTCTATATCACCGGTGAAGTGCTTCTTTCTTTGTTAAATCGTTTTCCTTCTATGTATGCCATATTGTTCATATTCCTCTGTAAAGAACAGTTGAAACAGGGTTAGGATCTACTGTATATCAGTAACCTTCTCTGGCTGAGAAATCTTTATCTTAATGTTTTCCTCAAGTTTGTTTATTTAAGAATGATTCAATATTGTTTAAACAGTTAGGAATGTTGGCGTTCCCTCGTCCTTCTGTTTACATAAACATTGTTCTTGAATGTGATTTCCATTATTTGCTATTAAAGTTAGACTAGAGAAGATATGGTTTGCCCTGATTCCTAGATTCTTTTCTCCAAAGGCAGATTATGAAAGTTTCCCTTGGTGTTGACTGAAAGCAGACTAGGTTTAAAAGTACCTTATATGATCTTAGGTTACATTGTGTTTTTCTTATGTGTTTTCATACTTTCTGAAAGTAATTATGTGGATTACTGGATTGTTTGTCAATTAAGCTGCTTTAATACAGACTTGCCCAAGAATTTTATGGTTAGCCCTGTTCTTGGTTGGTTTTAAACAGTTACTTAAGAGGCTTTTCCTTGTTTGGACTGACTATAAATCCCTTGAGAAATTATTATCAGTTTCCACCCTTCCAACACTTTATTGTTTCCATTCCATCACTTTAATCTCAATAATCTTGTGATATAGATGACTTGCCCCTTGGATCACCCTTGATGTTGTTGTTCAATTAAAGCCCAGATATGACTCCATAGCCCAATGGACTAAAAACCAGCTTTATATCTATCTGTTACCCTAAGCTGTCCTATTTTCTTGCAACTTCTCACCTTTGAAACTCTTTGCATATAGATCTTTCCGCCTCAAACAGCAAATCATGCCCAACCATCCAAAAATAAAACAAAACCCTTGGACTTCATAACTAGCCTAATACCATTACCTTAATCTTTCAAAGACAAATCCATCTTTGTACATATTGGAGAGATCCCTCTCTGGATTCAGGAGGGCTAGATCCTAGAATCCCAAAGTTGGTTGCAATGATGTTAACTCTGTGATCGGACTTTTGTGAATCTTTCTTATTACAGAGACCTAACATTTCTGGCGACTCCGCTGGGGAATTACAAACCCAGAAGTTTTTAAGGATAATTATACGATATTCAGAGATTTGGTTCATAGAGAATTTGCTTTATTAACCAGCTGGAGCCACCTAACATTTCTGGTGACTCCGCTGGGGACACCCTTCCCTTAATCTTATAAAATCTGGTGAGTAAAACACAGTGTCTCCAAGCACTACCAAGACTGGTACTTATGATGAAACTTGTTTGAATTAGTGACAATATAGGTAAATCCTAGGATTCTCTTAAGACTTTATCTAACCTTGGAAAATCAGCTAGCTTAGCCATAAGAGTAGACTGTCTTTGTCTCCAAACCGTAGCTAAGTTTTGAAGCAAAGGTAGCTTATTCTTAGGAACCACAAATAAAAAATGATTCAGAAAATACCAAAAACATTTTAGATTGGTAGTAAAACACTTACTCGTACATATCATTTACATTTTGATTGTGTTTTACCCCATACTCCTAGACAGAGTCTGGAGAGGGCTAGGTAGCCTCCGGATCTCATCCTCTCTTAGAGGTGACATATCTGGTGAATGCCCTCCCAGTCAATCTCTGGTTAGAGTTTGTTGTGTTGTGGGATATCCTTGAAAAGGGATGTTTCGCAAGCACTGTGGTGGACAGTGCATCTCTTAGGAAACATTCTAAATTTTCCACCTGGCGACTCTACAATCCTGAAAAGACCTTAAGACTCCACTGGGAAGAACCCTTATCATTATAATATCATTCAAATCCAGTTAGAGGACTGTAGGATTAAAATTGTGAAAGCAGATTAGTTAACCTCTCAAAGATTGTCATGTCTGGTTGAACTTCTCTGGTTTATTTGGGTCTAAAAACATAACATAGTGGCTTCTAGAAATATCCACACTAGAGCCCATCCTGACCCTAACCCACCTGAGATAGTTGATGACCCAGAAAGTATCCTTTGGAAGTCTCCTAAGATTAAATTATCAATTGTTTTCAGATCACCCCCAAGAGCTAAATCAGTTCCTGAAAAAATTTCAGCTCTACAACACTCACAAGCTGACTTAGTTAATCTATTTAGTACTAGGTCATTTAGTGAGTTAGAACAACTAGATTCTGAGTCTTCACTATCATCTCCTGAAACAAGTGAACATCTTGGTAGCAGAGAAACAACGCCTCCTGATTTACATTTTCTTCTTAACTTAGGTGTCTCTCATCCAAGATCAGCTCAGCAATCTACTCTTGTTCCATCCGCTTCTGTTCATCCTTCATCCACTGTTCAAACCGCTCAACTCCAGCCCACACCTCCTCTGGTCAATCCACCCCTTTTAAAACCACCCCCACCACACATCATGGCAGCATGGTATGCTCCCTTAGTCCTTCCTGTACCATTAGAAAACCTTCCACAGGACTATCAGTCCAAAATCCCATTGTATGATGCTAGCAATGCTATAACTGCATCACAACATGTGGATAAGATGAATGACTATTTTGATAGAAATGAAATTGATGATGATTCTGTCAAAGTGAGATTATTTGCTCAGAGCTTAGGGGGAGAAGTTAGAAAATGGTTCAAAGCTCTAGCCCCTCATAGAATTAACGGTCTCCAAGGCTTCCATCAAACATTCTTAAACAAGTGGGAAGTAAGGAAGAACCCTCTCCAAGTTCTTGCTGATTACAACAATCTCCATAGGAACCCAGGGAAAAGTGTGCAAGCCTACTGCACCAGATTCAACAGTGTATACAACGCACTTTCCCCAGAACTAAAACCTCCATAAGGTTCAGCTTTAAACAAATTTCCCGAAGGTTTTGATGCTGACATGACCTATTCACTGAGAGAGAGAGATTTTGCAACTCTTGAAGACATGCAAAGGGGTGCTCTTTCTGTGGAAGTGAACTTGATGGAGAAAAGAGCAAGAATGAAGAGCGAGAAGAGAGTATCTTTTAGAGAGGAGTCCACACCTTCTACTTCCAACTCAAAGATGGAAAGGATGATGGAAGAGATGATGAAAGAGATGAGCATAATTAAAAGAGCACAAGCAAGTCAAAATCAAACTGCTCCTCAAAATAGAAACCAAAACCAGAATCAGAATGTTAGAAGGAACCAACCTCCAAACAGACCTAGGGAAGATGATCAGCAGATCACTCCTCCCTTTCATCAGAACTATATAAGTGAGGTTGAGGAAACATACGAAATGACAGAGGAAGGTGCTATCAACATGCTGGAGGTCGATGATGATGATTTTGAGATTCATTATGATAAAAAACAAGGTCTATATACACCGTATGATGACAAAAGAGATGATGATGAAAATCATTATCAAGACATGGAAAATGTCATCATAGAAACTCAAAGGGAATATGACCTTAGAAGCAAGAATAATCAACAAGCCCCCAACACCAAAACCTCTGACAAATCTTCACAAAACAACACGTCAACCAAGCCTAAAACGGTCAAACACAAGGGAAAAACGGTGGCTATAAATTCTGATAAAGGTAAAGAGAAAGGCACTCAAAACACTGAAAAACAGAGTGCAGACTCTAGCAGTACTAACACTTCAACTAGTACTCCTATTACAACCATTATGTCAAGTGTAAATAAAACAAATCAGCAAGCTGTTGTTGCTGATAAAGTGACAGCTAACAAGGCTGAAACCAGCACTTCAAAGAATCAAATTCCTTTCAGCCTGGAACAAGAAATTTCCAAGATTAAAATCTCTGTTCCCTTAACCGAGTTAGCTTCCCAACACGTAGATAGAACTCAAATTTTGAAGGCTTTAAATATAGAGGAAAATGGAGATACAGTCAATCTTAGTGATGACTAGCCCGAGCTTATTTTTGGTCCAAAGATTGAAGGTAGATACCAAGAGGGACCTGTTCCTCCTTTCTACGTGATTTTAAATGTTCATGACAAAATTTTTCACAACGCTATGCATGATTCCGGGGCTTCTCATAATTTAATGCCTAAAGCTGTGATGGAGAGCCTCGGGCTAGAAATAACCAGACCTTACAAAGAACTTTACTTCTTTGACTCAAGTAGAGTAAAATGTCTAGGATTGATCAAAGACCTCTGTGTTAACTTAGCCCAGATCCCAGCCAAATGCTTACTCATGGAAATTGTTGTGGCTGATGTGCCCCCAAAGTATGGAATGTTATTATCAAGATCTTGGGGAGCTAAGTTACAGGGGACTATGCAGATGGACATGACGTATGCGACTATCCATGTTTTCAATTAGACTAGAAGACTTTACAGAGAGTCTCATATGCAGTACACGGTCACAAGTCAAGATAGACCTCAAAACTCTCCTCTCTATTCCGTAAGTACAAGCCTTGATTCTTTTATCATGTTTAACTATGAAGCACTTAGTGAAAAAATCACGTTATCAGGATTAATGGCCGATAGAGAGGAGGAGGTAAATACCATGGAACTGTCGAAACAATTTGCTGAACCTGTACAATCTAGTGAAAAAAACACAGGTCTCAAGCTTCTAACTATGCGTCCTTTACCTTTGAACATTGAGAGTCAGGAAAGCGCATATCCATTCACTAAAAAATCTGAAGGGATAAAACAAATTAAATTGGGGGTTGCTAATCATGAACAATCATAAGGCACCGTAGTTGTAGAGGACATTCGCTAAACAGACGAAGCTGAAAACAGTCCTCTATGGAGTATGCATTTTGACGGGTCATGCACTAGAAATAACGCTGGTGTAGGTGTCTGGATTTGCAACACTGTAAGCAACCACACCGAATGCATTTCATGCAAATTAAACTTTCAATGTTCAAATAACATAGCAGAATATGAATCCCTTCTCTTAGGCTTGCATCTCTTGAAGAAGTTAGGAGCCAGAAGAATTAACGTGTATGGGGATTCTAAGTTAATCATTAGGCAAGTCAATGGGGAGTATAATGCAAATCATCCCAGACTTAGAGCCTATCGGAACGATGTCATGGACCTTTTACAAACATTCGATGAGTCCAAACTATATTTTGTCCCAAGAAAAAGAAACATTGCAGCTCACAATTTAGCTTTTGCGGCCAGGACATGTCTAACGCCATATGAAACCGGAGACAACACGACTTCGATGAGATTTAGACCAGCAGTGCCTGATAACAAAAAATATTGGCAAGTGTTTGACAATGACAAACAAATAGAAGACTTCATGCAATTCAGAAATGAATTCGAACTCCATAGTTCGGACTTAGATTATGATACAGACTGCAGCGAAGAAAAATTTCTTGGTAAAGAAGAATCGTCTCCTGAACCTGTCAATATTAACCTATTGTCTAGCAAACTTAGTAACAAAACAGAATTGAGTGCAGAATCAGAAACAGAAGAATTGGAAACTCTGCACTCTAAAGACGAAAGTTTGCCTAGAGGTCTAGCACCTTTGGAAGAGTTGTTTGATTTTGACGACGTGGCTAAGAAACCAAAACTGGAACCTGTAGATACTGAAGTGGAGGAATGCAATATAGGCAGTAAAGAGAAACCGAAAATGATCAAACTGTGCAAAACTTTGCCAGCTCACATTAAACTCAAATACATAGAGTTGTTCAAAGAATTTTCTGATGTTTTTGCATGGAGTTACAAAGATCTTAAATCCTATGACACTAAAATAATACAGCACAAAATCCCTCTCAAAGAGAACCAAAAACCATTCAAACAGAAACTGCGCAGAATAAACCCAGTACAGCTGCCTTTGGTTAAGAAGGAGATCACGAAAATGTATGATGCTGGTATTATTGTCCCTATTAGATATTCTAAGTGGGTATCTAATCTGGTGTCTGTTAGAAAGAAGACTGGAGAAATCAGGCTTTGTATAGATTTTAGAGATTTAAACAAAGCTTCATTAAAAGACAACTACCCTTTACCAAAAATGGATCATATTTTACAAAGGGTGGTAGGGTCTAGAAGAATTTCTTTGCTGGATGGCTATTCGGTATACAATCAGTACAATCGGATCTTGGTTTACCCTGTTGATCAGTCGCTTGACCTTTACTACACCACAAGGGCACCTTCATGTATGTGAAAATGCCCTTTGGTCTAATGAATGCTGGAGCAACCTTTCAAAGAGCCATGGACATAGCATTCTCGGAAGAATTGGGCTTCTTCATCATTATATATCTTGATGATGTTACTGTGTTTTCAAAAACAGATGAAGAGCACTTGGAACATTTAAGAAAAGTTTTTGAGAAATGTAGAAAGTTTGGGATATATTTAAACCCAAAGAAGACATTATTTTGTCTCCAAGAGGGTAAACTTCTTGGGCACATTATTTCAGAAGAGGGTATAAATATAGATCCAAAGAGGATTGAGGCCATATTGGAAATCTCTCATCCTCGAAACATCAAGGAGTTGCAATCTTTCATTGGGAAGATTAAATTTTTGAGAAGGTTCATCCCTAACTTAGCTGAGCTCCTTAGGAATATCACAAACATGTTAAAGAAGGAGCAAGGGGTAAAATGGACCTTGGAAGCAAAGACATCCTTTGAGCTGGTGAAACAAGAATTAACCAAAACACCGGTTCTCATAAGTCCTGATTTTTCAAAGGATTTTTATATCTTCTCATTTGCATCAGAACATACCATAACTGCTTTCCTTTTACAGAAAAATCCACAAGGACAAGAGCAGCCTATTGCATTCTTTAGTAAGGCATTGAGGGACGCCCCATTGAAGTACAAAATTATGGAAAAGCAAGCTTTTTCTTTGGTTAAGGCTTTAAAAGACTTCAGGGTATACATCCTTCACTCACACATCATTGCCTTTGGCCCAAATTCAGTTGTTAAATAAATTTTAACACAGGACCCAGATGGTAAGAGAGGTAAGTGGATTGTTGTTATTCTTGAGTATGATTTAGAGATAAAACCTACTAAGCTGATCAAAGGCCAAGGTCTAGCTAGATTAATGGCTGAGTCAAATTGTGAAGTTCTTGATATTCATATGATTAATGCTTTGGATAACCAAGAAGAATTCTCAACTCCCATTGTTGAAAACCATTTTATGAATTCTCCTTGGTATGCTGATATTGTTTATGTTTTGCTTAAATTAAATACACCTCCTGGTTTATCAAAAACAAAGGCAAGGTTTTTGAAGCTGAAAGCAGTAAACTATTGCATTATTGATAGATGTCTTTATTGGAAAAATGCAAGTGGTATATTTCTTAAATGTTTGCCTGAGTTTGATGTAGAGAAGGTTAAGAAGGAATTCCATGAAGGAGAGTGTGGAGGTCATTTGTACTGGAAGTCAACATCCAACAAAATTTTGAGGGCTGGTTTCTATTGGCCTACACTTTTTTCTGATATACACGAGATGACCACTACTTGCCATAAATTCCAATTGTTTGAAGGCAAGAGAAAATTGCTACCCCTTCCACTACATCCAATCACTGTTGAAGCCCCATTTCAACAGTGGGGACTTGAATTCATAGGAGAAATCCATCCCCCATCTTCTGCCCAGCATAGATGGATCCTTACTGCCAAAGACTATTTCACTAAGTGGATAGAAGCCATTCCTTGTAGGCAGGCCAATGATTCAGTTATCATAAAATTTATGGAGACTAATATTCTCTCAAGATTTGGCTGTCCTTCCAAAATTATCACCGATAATGCAGCAGCATTTGGATCAAAGAAAATAGTTGACTTCTGTCATAAATACCAGATAACGTTGGGGCATTCCACAGCCTATTACCCTCAAGGTAATGGACTTGCAGAATCCTCCAACAAAAGCTTAGTGAACATAATCAAGAAACTGTTGGAGGACAATAAAAAGACTTGGCACACAAAACTGGTCCATGCACTTTGGGCTGACAGATTAACTTTGAAGAAATCTATTGGTATGTCACCTTTCCAGCTTGTGTATGGTACAGATGAAATTTTCCCCTAACGACCTTGTTCTTGCAGTTATAAATTGATTCGGGGTTACGGTAAGAAAATAACATGACCCGGGGAGAATAAATGGAACCATTCATCTTGAGCGCAGAAAGTAACAACAAGAAATAGAAAGGAGGCCTCCTGAGCTTGTCTTTCACGATCCTGGTTGGAAAGTGATCACACAAAACTAGGTGGGGACCACACATGTATGTTTTTGTCGAAAAGTGTTTTAGACTATGTCTATTTTTAGACATATGGATCATGGTCTATGAGTTGCAGGATGCTATTTATGGATGATTGGTCAAGTTGGTAAAAATAGATGGACCTCCATTTTTAGACATTGGGCGGTTTCTATTTTTAGACTGCCAGGCTAAAAATAGAACAGTCAAATATTATTAACCCTTAATAATATTTAGACTATAAACATTCTCTTATCCTCTTGGAGCACTTCAGTTTGATGCTTGGATGTGGCACATGCAGCTGACAGAAGGAAATATGATTTTCCTAAGGGTTAGTTGAGCTATTGCATGGTTGACTTCAGTTAGAACTCATGTGGCAGAGTTTGGTGGAGTTGATGAGACAGTTGGTGGAGTTATGTTCGGTTTAACTTAGTTGAACTAGTTGTATTTAGTCTAGCGGATAATATGTTGAATCTTTAATTAAGCGGAAAGTGAATCGATTTAATACATATTTAGGCCTTCTAAATTTCACCAAACTTATTTACGATAATATGTAGACAGTCTTAAAAATTCGACGTTATTAAATTAATGAGCACACCCTTTATCGTGAGAAGCGACAATTAGCGGTGAAAGAATCAAATCAACACGTAAACACACATAGAAGGAGATGTCGAAGTGGAAACCCATAAGGAAGAAAACCACATCTTATTATTGTTGTGATGCAAAGGCAAGCTCCAACTCCCTCTCACCACTGATTTTCTGTAGGCTCCAACCTACAGGAGGCTACTACCTCAATTTTGCAAGCTACAACTTTCAAGGCTTTCCATCCTTGATTTCTGCAGGCACCAACCTATAGGAGGCTCCAACCTCAATTCTGCAAGCTACAACTTGCAAGGAAGCACCAACTCCCTTCAATTTTCTGCAGGCACCAACCTACAGGAGGCTCCAACCTCAGTCAGCTACAACTAACGGCTATCAAGCTGCAACTTGATAGGGAAGCTCCAACTTCCTCAATTTATCAAACTGAATGTTTGCTGATTTACCTCAGATATCAGCTCTGTTCTGTATCTGCTCTTCTTCTCTTAATCTTTTCTGCTTTATTCTTCTATATTCTGCATTCTCTATTTTTTTTCTCCCTCTCTCTCTCTCTTACTTACCTTGAGCTTATCAAAATTGATATTATATATAGAAATTCTCACATGACTGTTTGTATTTCACAAGGAATCCGAAGTGAACAGTCATGACTCTTTGGCTTCTGTCTTCTTATTCCTTTTTCCAACTCCTTTTTAGAATTACTACAATATGTACAAATTTCCAAGCTACAGTGGGATTTTGTCTTTTCCTTAGGATACTTGCCTTTGCATCACAAACAATAAAAACAATTAAAATATTTACATTCGAATTACAATGTGAACTCCAGCTCAACTCATTCAGTCTTTTGAATCTCTACGCATTTGTTTTTTCTCTGGCTGTCTTTGTCTTTTCTGTGACTGTGTTTTATCTCCTTTCATCTCTGTTTTCTTTTCTGTCCTCTGTAGGGGTGTAATTGATGCATACGTGTAACTGAGCCTTTTAAATAAATAAAATGTAATTGCTGACTTTTAAATCAGGGCAATTCCAACCCTTTTCATGCTACGAGTGTCTTGTTGATGTGGCAAGTTCCGCAAGTGGAACATACGTTCATCACAATGGTTTTATATTAATAATCGCCCTCCCATTAAGCCGAGGCATATATATATAACTCATGGACCACGCGGCACTTTTTAATATGATCGCAACAACTTTACGTTAACAATTGCCCTCCACCTTAAGCCTTTGGTCTTATATTACAATCCAATAAATCGGATCACATCCTCTAATATATGAAACGATCGGGCCCCACATCCGACGATGGACAACACGTCGCAACGGTGATCGGTGGATCAAACAAAAAAATGCGCAATGTAAAATTTGCGATGTGCGATGTTGCGATGGTGTGATATTGCGATTTCGCGATGTTGCGATGGTGCGATGGTGCGATGGCGCGATGTTGTGATGTTGCGATGGTGCAATGGCGCGATGTTGTGATGTTGCGATGGTGCGATGTCGCGATGTTGCGATGTTGCGATGGTGCGATGGCGCGATGTTGCGATGGTGCGATGGCGCGATGTTGCGATGGTGCGATGTTGCGATGGTTACGATATTGCGATATTGCGATTGTTGCGATATTGCGATGCTCGGATGCGATTAGGAAGGGTCCCACCTTATGGTACTTTGGTTATTTTTTTATAAAGCGCTCCACTTATATATATGACCTTTGTTTATATGATGCGCTGCACATATATGTAATGCGTTGCATATGTACTCCAGCATGGGTAGCGATTCCCGGAATTTGTGTTTATGTTATATGTAACGCTCTGCCTCTATATGCGCTGCCTTTGCCTTTGCCTTAGCTTCTTCTGCTGCTGGACCTCTGCCTCTACTGCTGTGATAATGGTTCTGCCTCTATGTTCACGACTCTGCCTCTGCCTTAGCTGTGCTTCTTTCTCTGTCTGTGCCGTTGCTTCCGTTCTACTATTTGACTGTTACATTTCGACATTCTCTTCCGCCTGTCTCCTTTTCTTTCTTTGTTCCATCTGCTCCTTGAATCCTTCATTCTCCTTTTGCTGCCTCTTATTTAAATGACCCTGTCTCTGCTGCTCGACCCTCTCTACATCTTGCTGCTATGCTGCTCTCTTTTCCTGTCTCTTTCTTTGTTGCCTCCTTTTCCATCAATGACAATATTTCCAACAGTCTCCCCCTTTGGCATTGATGGCAATACACTTCCTCTGTTTGACTGTTGCTTTCTCTTCCTCCCCCTTTGACATCAATGGCAAGGGGTTCAAATGTTTTGTGAAGCTTCTATTCTCTGATGCTGCGGTTTTATTCCTTTTTCAATATTTCATGCATTTCGTGAAATTTCCTGACTTTGTACGCTGCTGCTCCAAACTTTGGATTAGATACACGTCGGGTTCACTATTCTTCTGTTGCACGACAGGCCCTTTTGCCTTTTTGTTGATTATTTTATGCTGAATGTATTATTTCCATAATCCCTTTGATCCGGAGGACCTATTTTCATGCTTCCCTTGTTGGCTGATCTCCCCCTGAGAATGATATTTTCGTTTCTGTTCTCCCCCTGAAATTGTTCTTTCTCTTCATATCAGAGAGTAGCATCTATAGATACTACCCCTAATCTGTCTCTCAAATATTCAAATGGCTCTTTAGCAAGTGGTTTGGTAAATATATCTGCTCTTTTTTCTTTTGTTGGTACATACTCCAGTTTGACTATCTTTTGAGCTACTTGTTCTCGGAGAAAATGATACTTGATTGGAATATGTTTGGTTTTTGAGTGAAGCACAGGATTTTTAGATATACTTATAGCACTTGTATTATCACATTTGATTGAAATAGGTTCATCAATGCTTACCTTCATGTCTTGAAGAGTTTGCTTCATCCACATGACTTGTGTACAACATGCTGCTGCTGCTATATATTCTGCTTCAGCTGTAAACATAGAGATGGATGTTTGTTTCTTGCTTAACCACGCCACCAGACTTTCTCCTAGATAGAAAGCACCTCCACTTGTACTTTTCCTGTCATCCACACAGCTGGCCCAATCAACATCTGTGTATGCTGTCAAAGTGAAGCTTTTTCCTTTAGGATACCAAAGCCCATACTGTGTTGTTCCTTGTAGATATCTGAAAATTATTTTTACCGCCAGAAGATGGTTTTGTTTAGGTGCTGCTTGATATCTAGCCACTAGACCTACTGCTAGCATGATGTCTGGTCTTGATGCAGTCAGATACAACAGACTTCCTATCATGGATCTGTAGATTTTTTTATCTATATCAGCAGATCCATCATTAGCACATAGCTTGCATCCTGTGGTCATGGGAGTTGACACAGGCTTGCAATCCTCCATTTTGAACTTTTTCAGCATTTCCTTTAAGTATTTTTCCTGTGAGATGAAATTAACTGTGTTATTTTGCTGAATTTGCAGTCCCAAGTAGAAACTGAGCTCTCCAATCATGGACATTTCAAACTATGTTTTCATCTCATCAGCAAACCCTTTTGCTAGCTCTTCTCTGTTGCTTCCAAACATAATGTCATCAACATACACTACCACAATCAGGAGTTCATTTTCATGGGCTTTTATGTATAGATTGTTGTATACTCCACCTCTCTTAAAGCCTTGTTTTTGCAAATATTTGTCCAATCTTGAGTACCAAGCATGGGGAGCCTGTTTCAGTCCATATAGAGCCTTTTTCAGTCTACACACATAGTCTTCTTTTTCTGTTAAAGAGAAACCTTTTGGTTGTTCCATGTAGACTTCTTCTTCTAGGTCTCCGTTCAGAAATGCAGATTTAACATCCATTTGATATACTTTGAAGTTTTGGTAGCATGCAAATGCCAGGAACATTCTGATAGCTTCCATTCTGGCTACAGGGGCAAATGTTTCATCGTAATCAAGTACTTCGATTTGTGAATATCCTTTGCAGACCAGTCTGGCTTTATTCCTGATTACCTGTCCTTCATCATTCATTTTATTTTGAATACCCATTTTGATCCTATGACATTTTTCTTAGTGGGTCTAGGAACTAGTTCCCAGGTATTGTTTTTCTCAATTTGATCCAATTCTTCATTCATTGCATTCACCCAAGACTTGTCCTTGCTGGCTTCTTCAAATTTCTTTGGCTCTATTTGTGACAACATCGCTATGTATACCTCTTCAGTTTGTTCTGTTAGCTGCCTTCTTGTCTGGACCCCTGCTTTCTTGTCTCCTATGATCTGATCTTTGGGATGATTCTTCTGAGTGTATCTTGAGGGGGTTTTTGAGTTCAGTTCAGCATTTTCTGATGTTTTTCTTGTTTCTTCATCATCTTGGTCCTCTTCTTCATGGTTTTCAGGATGGCTACTGCAATCTATATCTCTTGTCTTGTTTGGAAGCTCTTCATCAAATCTTACATAAATACTTTCTACAATTTTCCGAAGAGTCTTGTTGTAGCATCTGTATCCTTTACTTTTGGATGCATATCCTAGAAATATCCCTTCATCTGCTCTTGCATCAAACTTCCCCAGATTTTCATCATTATTCTTTATGTAGCACTTGCTACCAAAGACTCTAAAGTGCTTGATTGATGCAGTTTTACCATGCCATAGCTCATAAGGTGTATTTTCACTGTTAGGTCTTAAATGAGCTTTGTTTAGAATATGTACTGCTGTGTGTACAGCTTCTGCCCAAAAGGTTTGAGCAATATTAGTCTCTTGCATCATGGCTCTGGCAATTTTTTGAACAGATCTGTTTTGTCTCTCTGCTACTCCATTCTGCTGAGGTGTTCCTGCAATAGTAAATTGTTGTTTTATGCCATGTTCATTGCATAGGTCTGCAAAGTCATAATCAGTGAATTCTCCTCCTCTATCTAATCTGATACATTTTAGCTTGCATCCAGTTTGATTTTCTGCTAATGCTTTGAATGTCTTAAACTTTTCTAGTGCTTCTGATTTGTTCTTAAGAAAAGCAACCCATGTCATCCTGGAGAAATCATCTATTATCAGCATGAAATAGGATTCTCCACTTGGTGTCTTAGTTCTAGCAGGTCCACATAGGTCCATGTGCACAAGTTGGAGTGGTCTTCTTGTTGATAGCTCATCTTTAGATTTAAAGGATATCGTCTGACTGAGTGTGGTGCATATGGTATTTGAAGGCCTTTTTATTTCTGGCATATCTCTGACTGCTTTCTTCTTGATCAGTCTGATGATATGGTCGAAGCTGAGATGTCCCAATCTCCTATGCCATAACCATGACTCCTCAAGTTTGCTAAGGTGGCAGGCTTCATCTTCCTCTTTCACTATGTACACATTACTCTCTGTTTGAATACCTTTGAGCAGAGTCTTTCCAGTTGTGTTTGACCTGACTACACAATCTTGTGTTCTAAAAATAACTTCACACCCTTTGCCACACATCTGACTCACACTCAGTAAATTTGCTTTCAGTCCATCCACAAATAGTACATCTTGGACCTTTCCTCTGCCATTGTCTATGCTGACTGAGCCTTTTCCCTTGATCTTTCCTGATTTATCATTGCCAAAAGTAACATTTCCAGATTTCCTTTCATCAAGAGTTATAAACTTGCTTTTGTCTCCAGTCATGTGTTTAGAGCAGCCACTGTCCAAATACCACTGGCTTTTCATGTCTTGAGCAGTTAGAGCTAGGTCACACTTATTCTCCTTCTTTTTCCATTGGAGGCATCCTTTTGTTTTATATCTTTTGTGAGATGATGAATCACTCTCTTTCAAAGGACATTTGAAAGGCATATGTCCAGCTTGATTGCATATAAAGAATTTGATCATAGTTTTTGTAGAATTGTGAGTATGAACAAAATTTCTTTGATTCATAAACCTCCTTGAAGTGTTGAAAATCAATCTTTGTCCATACTTTCTACATTCAATGATTTTATGGCCAAATTCTTTACAATAAAAACAGTAACCATAGAAACTGTTTGCATACCTGATGTGAGGTTGTCTTCTCCAGTTGCTTGTTTGAGGCAGTCTCTTCATTGTTTGAATCTTGTGTAGGTTTGAATTACTCCTCCTTGTATGAAAATATGCAGCAATGTGTCCCATCTTGTGGCAAACATAACATGTGGCATTCTTCATTGGAGGGAAGAATCTCCTTTGATGGTTTCCAAATTTTACATATTCAGGGGTCTTAGTATTTATTACATTCTTTACTCCCAGAGGTTTCTTCTGATCTCTGTCTTCCTTATTGCAGATTTCTTCTTTTGTAGGAATTATTTGAGCTTCTTCATCAGCCTTCTTTGCTTTCACAAATATTATATTTTTGTGTTCCTTTTCTTTGCCTTTACTTGATTCTCCTTCATAGCCTATCCCAGTTTTTATTAGAGGAGATCTTTGAGCATCCAATATTTCATTCAACTTACCAGAGCTTGTCATTTGAGAAGGGTATATAGACACTTTTTGTTGAGGACTTTCTAATTGCTTCCTCATACATACGATTTCTTCTTCCAGTTTCTCTTGTTCTTGAGTTTTATCCTTGATTTGCTGAAGTAACATATCTTCTATCTTCTTGGCTTCTTCAAGCTTTACCTTCAGCTGCATGAGGACTTCTGAATTTTGTTCTTCTTTCACACATTTGAGGAGAATCTCTTTTTGTTTTCTGCATTTTAATTTGAGTCTGTCAATCTCCTCCAGTGCACTTCTTAGCTCCCCCTCAAGGTCGAATTCCCCTTCTTCTTCTTCTTCTAGCAAGAGTTCTTCAAGATCTTCTATGGCCATCAGTAAAAATTTATAGGTTCCATCTTCTCCTGAGGATTCATCTGAATCTTCAGATGTACTGCTGTCTTGTTGAGCATAGAAGTATTTCCTGCTGAATTTCTTTCCTTTCTGCCAGTTCTTTGATGTGTTTTTCTCTGATTCTTGAGCTAGATTTCTTACTTTCTTGTGGGGACACTTAGCAGCATAATGTCCAACTATTCCACAATTAAAGCACTTTAAAGGAAGTTTATCTTTGTATTTACCTGAGCCTCTATCCAATTTCTTGACAAATTTTTCCTCTTCTTCATCCGAGCAATAGCATATGTCTTCCTCTTCTTCTTTCTTCTTTTCAGTTTTAAAGGTTGCCTCCCTCGCACTTGGCTTCTTCTGTGGGAGTCTCATCTCATAAGCTGTTAGATTTCCAAGTAGCTGGTTCATGGTCAAGGTCTCCCAATCAGTTGTTTCTTCTATTGCAGACACCTTGGGATTAAATCTGGATGAGATATCTTAGAATCTTTTGCACAATTATACTTTCTGGCATGGTTTCTCCAAGAGATTTCATATTGTTAACAATTTCTGCAACTTTTAAGAAGAAGTTGCCAACATCTTCATCATCATTCATTTTTGAATTTTCAAACTGGGCTCTATATATTTGAAGTTTAGCAGTCTTTACCTTTTTATTTCCCTCATGGATATTCTCTAGAGTATCCCACATATCTTTGGCAGTCTTACTGTGCATTACTTTGATAAACTCAGCTTCACATAGTCCATTCAAGATTGCATTCATTGCTTTTGCATTAGCTACAAAGTTTTGTTTAGCTTCTTTCTCTGACTCAGTTGACTTTGTGGAGTATCCAAATTCCACAGCATCCCAAACTTCTAATCCTAAAGACATTATGTATGCTCTCATCCTGATTTTCCAGAAGGCATAATTAGCACCAGTGAAGAAAGGCGCTTTATTGGTTGAGCTTCCTTCTTGACTAGCCATCTTGGGAACCTAGGATCTCCTTTCATTTTTTAGACTTGAATAAAGGAACTTGCTCTGATACCAATTGTTGAATCTTCAATTAAACTGAGAGGGGGGGGGTGAATCAGTTTAATACATATTTAGGCCTTCTAAATTTTCACCAAACTTATTTACAGCTTAATATGTGAACAGTCTTAAAAAGTTACAGCCAGTACTAAATTAATGTGACACCATACTTATGTTGAGAGCAGCAAACAATTGAGCAGATTGAAAGAATCACATCAACACATAAGAAACACACATAGAGACAGCAGATGTAAGTGGAAACCCATAAAGGGAGAAAACCACATCTTATTATTGTTGTGATGCAAAGGCAAGCTCCACCCACTCTACCTTTTTAACGATATCAACCTACGGGAGGCTCTATCCTCAATTTTCAAGCTACAACTTGCAAGGAAACAACTCCCTTCAATTTTCTGCGAGGCACCAACCTATGAAGGCTCCAGCCTCAGTGCAGCAGCTACAACTGCCAGGCTTTTCTTTCCTTATTTCTGCGGGGGCACCCAACCTACGGAGGCTCCAACCTCAGTCCAACTGGCCCGTGACTATCAAGCTACAACTTGACCAGGAAGCTCCAACTTCCTCCCGATTATCAAATGAATGTTCTTTGATTTACCTCGAGATATCGGCTACGATTACGTATTTATCTTCTTCTTTTAATATTTTTCTGCTTTATTCTTCTTTGCATTCTCTATTTTTTTCTCCTCTCTCTCTCTCTTACACTTCTTGAGCTTAGCAAAATTGATATTATATATGAAATTCTCACATATTTGTTTGTATTTCACAAGGAATTTGAAGTGAACAGTCATGACTCTTTGGCTTCTGTCTTCTTATTCCTTTTTTTTTTTCAACTCAATTTTGGAATTACTCCAATATGTACAAATTTTATGCTACAGTGGGATTTTGTATTTTCCTTAGGAAACTTGCCTTTGCATCACAAACAATAAAAACAATTAAAATATTTACATTCGAATTACAATGTGAACTCCAGCTCAACTCATTTAGTCTTTTGAATTGCTACGCATTTGTTTTTTCTCTGGTTGTCTTTGTCTTTTCTGTGACTGTGTTTTATCTCCTTTCAGCTCTGTTTTCTTTTCTGTCCTCTGTGGGGGTGTAATTGCTACATACGTGTAACTGAGCCTTTTAAATAAATAAAATGTAATTGCTGACTTTTAAATCAGGGCAATTCCAACCCTTTTCATGCCACGAGTGTCTTGTTGATGTGGCGAGTTCCGCAGGCGGAACATATGTTCATCACAATGGTTTTATATTAATAATCGCCCAACCATTAAGCCGAGGCATATATATATATAACCCATGGACCACGCGACACTTTTTAATATGATCGCAACAACTTTACGTTAACAATTTCCCTCCACCTTAAGCCTTTGGTCTTATATTACAATCCAATAAATCGGATCACGTCCTCTAATATATGAAAGGATCGGGCCCCACATCCGACGGTGGACAACACGTCACAACGAAGATCGGCGGATCAAACAAAAAAATGCGCAATGTAAAATTTGCGATGTGCGATGTTGCGATGGTGCGATATTGCGATTTCGCAATGTTGCGATGGTGCGATGGTGCGATGGCGCGATGTTGTGATGTTGCGATGGCGCGATGGCGCGATGTTGTGATGTTGCGATGGTGCGATGGCGTGATGTTGCGATGTTGCGATGGTGCAATGGCGCGATGTTGCGATGGTGCGATGGTGCGATGTTGCGATGGTGCGATGTTGCGATGGTTGTGATATTGCGATATTGCGATTGTTACGATATTGCGATGCTCCGATGCGATTAGGAAGGGTCCCACCTTATGGTACTTTGGTTATTTGTTTATAAAGCACTCCACTTATATATATGACCTTTGTTTATATGATGTGTTGCACATATATGTAATGCGTTGCATATATACTCCAGCATGGGTAGCGATTCCCGGAATTTGTGTTTATGTTATATGTAACGCTCTGCCTCTATATGCACTGCCTCTGCCTCTGCCTTAGCTGCTTCTGTTGCTGGACCTGTGCCTCTACTGCTGTGATAACGGTTTTGCCTCTATGTTCATGACTCTGCCTCTGCCTTAGCTATGATTCTTTCTCTGTCTGTGCCGTTGCTTCCGTTCTACTGTTTGACTGTTACATTTCGACATTCTCTTCCGCCTGTCTCCTTTGCTTTCTTTGTTCCATCTGCTCCTTGACTCCTTCATTCTCCTTTTTCTACCTCTTCTTTAAATGACCCTATCTCTGCTGCTCGACCCTCTCTACATCTTGCTGCTATGCTGCTCTCTTTTCCTGTCTCTGTCTTTGCTGCCTCCTTTGCCATCAATGACAATATTTCCAACAAAATACACTAGTGATGAGTGGTGTGAATTAATTATTAATTAATTCACTAATTATTAACTCATTATTCAACTAAAGAACACATCAGTTAACAGCAATGCATGGACAGTTCAGTGGAGACCAGTGTTAGAGGTGGGTGAAAGGGTGGGGTCTACTATCAATTGTGACTATAGTGTGCATGAGATTTGCACAATCATTGGAGGAGATTTCCAATGAGGATTGTGCAGTTAAAGCCAAGGGAATTTGAATTCATTCTATCCAATTCTCTCATCTTGGATTGCGCAGTAGAGGCAGGCAAACAATGGAGGAGTTTTGAACCCGTGACTTGTTCAAAACTGAGCTAGTTTGTGTGTAACTTTTGGAGACAGTACTGAGTACTTGTGAGGAGTATTGTACTGAGATTTTTACATGATTCTTCTTCATTATAATATACATACAGTAGGGGGTTTTCATCTGTAAGCTTTCCCCGGTATACATACTGTGTTATATGTGTTGAATTTCTATGTGCACATGTGAATGTTTTCAATACCGCTTGTTGTTTTTATTTCCGCATGGGATGATTAATGCGTAGAAGAGAGTATGTGTTATGTATGAAGCTCAAATAGTATGTGACCAGGATAATCTCGGTGAATAACTCAACAAATTATTCAAATTTATACATGATATCGGAGCAGAATTGATCATCGGATCTATTACAGTGATTACAATTATTTTCGGTAGACAGAGTCTATAACGGGCCAAGTAGCCTCTGGATCCATCCTTTATTTGAAAGGTGATATATCCAGTAAATTCCCCTACATTCAATCTCTGTGCTAGAAATAATTTGTTCTCAAGTGTAGATCAGAAGCGGTTGAGTTTGGAGCTGTTGGAATTCAAATTGCAGAATTGTTTTCTTGGTGTCAAAAGCAAAGATGTCTTTCGTCAGATTTCGATTGGAGTATGCCTTGGAAGGCAGCTCGAATTATATTGCATGGAAAGACAGGATGGAGGCGGTGTTAGATGAAAATGGGTTGTTGGAGTTCATAGAAAAAGAAGTTCCAAAGCCTACTTCTAATGATGCTGCTGTAGTTGAAGCTTGGCAAAAGAAGACAGCAAGGTGTCGAAGGATTCTGTTGGAGGGCGTGAAGGATCATTTAGTATCCAACCTGCATGGTAAAGCTTCTCCATTCTTGATGTGGAAAGATTTGACAGAATTGTTCCAAAGTAAGAGTGACCAAAGGAAGTTGGCGCTCAAGGATAAACTCAAGAAAATAAAGATGGAGAAGAATGACACTATTCCGGTATACTTGACCAAGTTTGTCCACTGCAGGGATGAACTTGGGAGTGTAGAAGTTAGTGTGAAGGATGAGGAACTGGTGAGCTTGGCTCTCCTCGGGCTTCCGAAAAGTTGGCATGCATATTAGGACAATGTCAATGGTCGAGAGAAATTGCCAGGATGGGAAAGACTGTGGTCTGATCTTGTGCAAGAGGAGATAAGGCGGAGTACCAGGGATGGATCTTCATCAAAGGCATCTGATGAAGAGGATTTCACTTTGGCTGCCAAAGCAAGGCAAGGGAAGGGCAAGGAGAAGGCTTTTCAATCCGGTGCAGATGGTAAAAAGTGTGACATGTCCAAAGTGAAGTGTTTTCACTGTCACGAGCATGGACATTACGCCACGAATTGTCCACAGAAGAAGAAGAACAAGCAGGATGCTGGAGCTGCAGCTGGTGAGGCTCTTGCCTCGCAATTTGAGCTGGACTTCTCATTGATCGCATGCATGGTTTCTAGTGCATTGGGATCAGGGTGGTATTTTGATAGTGGCGCTTCCTTTCACATGACGGGAGATGCAAATATTTTCAGTGACTTGGTGGAGAAAAGTCTCCAGATGCATGTTGAGTTGGGCGACGGTGGATGATACAATGCGACTAGCATTGGTACCATAACCTTTCAGAGGGAGTCAGGTAAAATCATTATTTTACAAGATTTATTGCATTTACCAGGTCTAACAAAGAATTTAATCTCAGTCGCAATGTTAGAGGATAAAGGGTATGAAGTTGTCTTTAGAGAAGGGAAAGTTTTCCTTCGGCACAAGGCAACGGGACAAGTCAAGAAGGTTGGGATTCAGGCAAAGAATCTCTACAGACTTGAAGTAGATGGGATGTCTACGAAGCTTCCTACTGTTGGGAAGTGCAAGAAAGACATGCAATTGATGCTTGAGAGGGAGCAAGTTTTGCATGCAGTTAATAGTTAACCTTGGGATGTGGAGCAGCCACACGATGAGGATCATGGAGTGGAAGAAACCACTCATGCAGAGAAATTTCGTGCCAGATGGGCAGAGGGAGTGCATGCAGCTATACCACTAGGTGAGAGGTGGGGCGACATGCATGATTAATCCCAAGAGGATATTTCTGGGCAGGATTCATGAGATGGTGTGGATCTCATGAATTGAACCTGGCTACGAGGTGCCCACAGCGCAACAGTAGCATGATCAGTTGGATTGATGCAGGCAGATCAAAGTGACAGTGTCGGATACTGGAGCGCGGATCAGAGTTGACAGCAAGTGCAAGAGTGCATGGGTGCAAGAGTTCAACAACGCAGTAGTTCCTGATGACATGTGCAGTTGGTACCAGCAGAAGTCGAAGACTTTGATGATAGATGCTAGATGCATCAAGACTGATTGAGTTGTTTGGAGCCTATTCAATTTCAGAGGAGTTGCAGAGCAGATGCATGGAGTTGCATGGTGCATGCATGAGTTTGCATGGCACATGCAAAGGGTGCATGGCGAATGCATGGAGTTGCATGTCGCATGCATGGAGTTGCATGGCGCTTGTGAAGGTTGCAGGACGAATGCATGGAGTTGCATGTCGCATGCAATGACAGTCCTTTCTTGTTGAGAGGGAGTGTTGAAAATGGCAACAAGAAACAGTGAAGGAGGCCTCCTGAAACATCTTTCCTGATCCTAGTTGCAAAGTGATCACCTAAACTAGGTGGGGACCACACATGTGATTTTTGTCGAAAAGTCTATTTTTAGACATATGGAGCATGGTCTAGGAGTTGCGGGATTCTATTCTTGGATGATTGGTAAAGTTGGTAAAAATATATGAACAACTATTTTTAGACATACAGGTTGGAGTCTATTTTTAGACTGCCTGTCTAAAAATAGGTCAGTCAAATATTATTAACCCTTAATAATATTTGTACTATAAACATTATCTTTTCCTCTTGGAGCACTTCGGTTCGAGCTACAGATGTGGCACATGCAGCTGGCAGAAGGAAATTCGAATTTCCTATGGGTTAGTTGAGCTATTGCATGGTTGACTTCAGTTAGAACTCATGTGGCATAGTTTGGTGGAGTTGATGAGACAGTTGGTGGAGTTGTGTTCTGTTTAACTTAGTTGAACTAGTTGTATTTAGTCTAACTGACAAATACACTAGTGATGAGTGGTGTGAATTAATTATTAATTAATTCACTAATTATTAACTCATAAATCAACTAAAGAACACATCAATTAACTGCAATGCATGGACAGTTCAGTGGAGACCAGTGTTAGAGGTGGGTGAAAGGGTGGAGTCTACTATCAGTTGTGACTATAGTGTGCATGAGATTTGCACAATCATTGGAGGAGATTTCAAATGAGGATTGCGCATTTAAAGCCAAGGGAATTCGAATTCATTCCATCAATTCTCTCATCTTGGATTGCGCAGTAGAGGTAGGCAAACAGTGGAGGAGATTTGAACCTGTGACTTGTTCAAAACTGAGCTAGTTTGTGTGTAACTTTTGGAGACAGTACTGAGTACTTGTGAGGAGTATTGTACTGAGATTGTTACATGATTCTTCTTCATTATACTATACAGACAGTAGGGGGTTTTCAGCTGTAAGCTTTCCCCGGTATACATACTGTGTTATATGTGTTGAATTTCTATGTGCGCATGTGAATGTTTTCAATACCGCTTGTTGTTTTTATTTCCGCATGGGATGATTAATGCGTAGAAGAGATTATGTGTTATGTATGAAGCTCAAATAGTATGTGACCAGGATAATCTCGGTGAATAATTCAGCAAATTATTCAAATTTCTACACAGCAAACCAGAGAGGAAGTGTATAACAAAGCATTGCAGAAGCAAGACAACATTAAGAAGCTTTTTGATAGAAGAACAAAGGCCAACTATTTCAAGATCGGGGAAATTTTTTTAAAGTGGGACTCAAGGAGGGACGAAAAGGGCAAGCATGGAAAATTTGACAACCTATGGCTTGGCCCTTATTCTATTCATTCAGTTGCTGGTAATAATGCATTTTTCTTACAGGAACTAGATGGAACAGATTTGTTTGGGGGTCCTGTCAATGGCAGGATGCTTAAGCATTACTTCTCTTGATCCATGTTATGTTTTGAAGCCTTTTTATCTTTTTTCCATTATGAATATTCCATTCACCATTGCATTCAAAGTTATGAAAAATCAAAAAATACAAAAAACAAAGAAAGGAAGAAAAGAGGGCAGAATGAAAACAAGAAAGGCAAAGGCCCATGCCAAAAAGAGAAATAAATCTGAAAGTGTGCAAGCTCAAATGCCACTCCTCAAAAACACACTTCTAGTTAGTCAAACTGTTTAATCTTGACTAGTTAGCTTTAAATTCTTCTGCTGATAGCGTAGTGAATTCGATTTGCCAAACTGTTCAATCTTGGCTTATCAGTAGATAGATTAGGATAGAAATTGAAGGTTCAAACAAGCTCAAAATCTAAACCAAAGTTTCCAAAGAAAGATGACTCAAAACTATTTTATTTTCCGATTCACAAGATAGGAGATCTAGTTCTAATCAGTCTAAAATCTGAACCAGAAGAAAATCAAATACAGCTCAAAAGAAAAGCAAAAACAGAGCTGTGAAGAAAAGAGAAGGCCATGATAAGAGACTTTCAGATCTTAAGCCTTCCATTTTGATTTTAAAATTTATGCAAATAATAATCTACGTGCAGCTTGTTTTTATGCCATAGATCACAGCAAGTCAAACAGCTTAATCTTGACTTGGCTGTTTTTAAATTTCTGTCGTAGAAATTAGAGAATGAAAGTCTGTTGGACAGCTTAATCCCAACAGATAGTAGATTAGGTAGAGAAACATCTGAGCTCAACTGTTTAATCTGAGTTCAGGGAGAAATAAGGAGTAGCATTAGATTAGTTTTTATGCTTTCAAAAGAATAAAATGTTGTGAATAGAGTTTGCCAATCCAAGTGCACTCTAATGAAGAAAAAATGTTAGATCTATAGGATTGGGTAGGTAGAAAGTTGTATTGATAAAAATCCATTGTTTTCATGGTTGCTAATATTCTTTCAGAAGATCATCCAGCAAAAGAAGCGCAACCCAATGGATCAGGCACAAGTCAGCCTCCCAGAGAATCCAAGTCTGAAGTTCTTGATACCTTCAAGAAGGCATCATCCCCAAGTGGAGCCACTGTTAGCCACCTATAATATTTTGTTATACCAAAAGGTGGCTAAGACTTTTTGAGCCTCCAAGGAACAAATTTTATCACTTAAAAATTGTTGGCTCTTGAAGACTCCTAGAAGGCCTCATGCCTTTGTCCAAAATCTTCATTGTCGTTATCACTTTATACTTCTAGAAATTTCATGACCACGTAAAAGACCTGCCTAAAGACCACTTCTTCTCAAACTTACCGTCTTACTTTTCTTCACAAAACTTCCTTGTTTTCATAAATCCTCTTCTTCCATTTATGAAAATCACTTTCCCATAGTTAAAAACCCATTTTTTTTACTATCCCGAAACCATCAAATTCCATTGAAAATTATGAAAAAATCATAAAAAATACAAGTATTATGACCATGGACTTAAGCCCCTTTGGGCTAAGTCCTAACCACTTCCCCACCATACGCTTTGGAGCTGGAACCATTTGCTAATGGGTTAAGGCGCTAATCTCATCGGAAAGAATCAAATGTACAAGTCTTTTCCATACTCCGAAGAACTCCGATTGCGATTAGCCTTGCTGCTTAAGACCCTCGATCATATTATTTTCATGTAACCCTGAACCCGCCCTTGGCACTTAAACCTTGTGAAGATCTCATGCCCGATCCATTTTTCCTTTGTAAACCCAAAACCCATTTATCCAAAGTTTTTAACTTAAAAAATTAAGTCACATGTTGAAATACTTTAATAGGTAGATTAAAAAGACCCGATCGCGCAATCGCGATCGGAGAAATAAAATGGGTTGATCAAAAATACTGCATCAAAATCTTCCGATGCGATTGGGTCTTGAGTGTTAAAACGTCCCCCACCTCCGTTTCATATGACTTATGCCCAAGACCAAGTGTTAGAAACCCCCGGCGCTGAATCACATCGCAATTTTTTAAATGGGTTGATCAGAAATACCGGGCCCGCAGTTCCGATTGCGATTGGCCCTTGATATATATAAAGCCCCGAGCCTATCATGTTTCATACACCAAAAGGCCCCGCAATCAGGCGCCTATTCCCTTCACATATAAATATTCCGCCCTGATCTATGTAAACCTTTGTTTTATATTAAAAACTTTGGTTTTTTGTATATTATAAAGGTTTTCACTGTTCCACTCCAAATTTAATCCCTACCGTTGATCATATGCCGATCAAATGGCCATCGCTCCGTCGCATCGGCGATTTCAATCGCATCGCAAATGTTTAATCGCATGCGTTTTGTTTCCCCCCCCCCCCCCGATTGCGACTCCCCCGATCCACTCTCCACCGTTGATCTCGTTCTTAGATCGACGGCTGTCGCATAATCGTTTCTCCCCTCCCGATTGCGTAATCGCATCGGGGTTTTTCAATCGCACCTTTTTCGCCACCCCCCGATTACCGATCCCCGATTGATTGTTCACCGTTGATCTCCTCTCCGCCTTCCGAGATCTGACGACCCTCATTTCCTCCGATCATGAGTCTTACCGCCGCTTCAAAACCCGCCGATTCATTTCCCACCGTTGATCTAAACCTCAGATCAACGGTCGTCGCTCAATCGCTTTGACCCTCCCGATCGCGCCATCGCATCGGAGTTTTTCAATCGCGCCACTTTTCTCCTCCCCCCGATTGCGATTCCCCGATTAAATTGTAGAAATTTTCTGAATAATGATTAATTATCCACCGAGACTATCCTGATCACATACAATTCGAATTTATATGCAACACATAATCTCTTACACTCAGATCATCAAACATGCGGAAATAAAATCAAGCGATAACACATCAAATCATCATACACATTAACACAGTATGTATGGGGAAAGCTTATAGCTGAAAACCCCACAGCTATTGTGTATATTATAATGGAGAAATCAAGTAACAAACTCAGTACAATACTCCTCACAAGTACTCATTACTTTCTCATAAAGTTACCCACAATCTAGCTCAGTTTTGAACAGGTTACTGGTTCAAAACTCACCGCCAATTGCCTTGCCTCTATTGCGCAATCATGGCCTGTATATATAGAGATCCAAGGTTCGAATCTCCTTGGCTTGACAGCGCAATCATCATGGGAAATTCCTCCAAGTGTGGTGAAAATCTCATGCACAACTGATGTCACAACTGATAGCTGTACTCACCCTTTCATCTACCTCTTTCACTAGTCTCCACTGAACTGTCCATGCACTGTAGTGAACTGATGTGTTCTTGAGTTGAATAATGAGTTAATAATTAGTGAATTAAATAATATTTAATTCACTCCACTCATAACTAATTGACTACCTCAAGGGCCTAATCTCAACCAGTTCAACTAAATTAAACCAAACACAACTCCACTATCTGTCTCATTAACTCCACCAAAATTCTGCCATTGAAGTCCTAACTGAAGTCAACCATGCATGTGCTCATCAAACCCTTTGGAATAGTTTAATTCCTCTGTCAGATGCATGAGCCACTTCCAAGGCTCGAACTGAAGTTCTCCAAGAGAGTAAACTATTGTTTAGAGTCCAAATATTATTAAGGGTAAATAATATTTGACTTCCCTATTTTTAGGAGAGGCCTAAAAATAGAATTCGACCTCTTCGACCTATAGGTCACATAATATCCCACTATTTTACCACCATAATCAAATGTCCTCCAAGAATCTCGTCGGAATCCCCACTGGCGTTCCATATGTCTAAAAAAATAGACTTTGCGCCAGAATTTGCCTGCGGGCCCACTTAGTGAAGGCGACTTCATTTCACTAAGCTCCATCATCTTGCCGCATTTTCAACACTCCCTCTCGGCAAGATATGGATTATCTGCAACCCCTATCCTGCCTCTGTGGAATTCGAACTTGCTCCTGGTGAGCGCCTTCGTCAGGATGTCGGCATCCTGATCCTCCGTGGGAACATATGAAAGCATCATGATTCTCCACTGAACACAATCTCTGATATGATGATACCAATCCGTGAAGCCATGCCGCCTCAACTGATCCTCCTGTCTGTACCATGAACCATATCCCGATGTGCCTCTAATATAGTGCAATACATGCTTGCCTGCCTTCCAAAAGAGCTTGGTAGGCTTAACCATAGCTTGCGAAAGCTGGTTAATTGCATAGCATATATCGGGTCGTGTATTGACCAGATACATAAGCGACCCCACCAACTGTCGATAGACAGTGGCATCCACTACCTCCGCTGAAGTAGCATCCTCCTTCCTCCAACCACGAGGAAGAGGAGTGTCAACAGGCTTGCAGCCTTGCATGTTGAACCTCTCCAGAATCTCCTGGGCATACTTGCCCTGAGAAACAAACAGTCCTCCGCTGCGCTGCCAAATCTCCAATCCCGGGAAATAATGAAGGATGCCCAGGTCCTTCATCTCAAACTCTCGTGCAAGATCCTCCTTGCATGAAAGTATCAACTGCTCGTCGCCAGTCAAAATCAGATCATCTACTGTCTGTACCATGAACCATATCCCGATGTGCCTCTAATATAGCGCAATACATGCTTGCCTTCCTTCCAAAAGAGCTTGGTAGGCTTAACCATAGCTTGCGAAAGCTGGTTAACAGCATAGCATATATCGGGTCGTGTATTGACCAGATACATAAGCGACCCCACCAACTGTCGATAGACAGTGGCATCCACTACCTCCGCTGAAGTAGCATCCTCCTTCCTCCAACCACCAGGAAGAGGAGTGTCAACAGGTTTGTAGCCTTGCATGTTGAACCTCTCCAGAATCTCCCAGGCATACTTGCCCTGAGAAACAAACAGTCCTCCGCTGCGCTGCCAAATCTCCAATCCCAAGAAATAATGAAGGATTCCCAAGTCCTTCATCTCAAACTCTCGTGCAAGATCCTCCTTGCATGAAAGTATCAACTGCTCATCGCCAGTCAAAATCAGATCATCTACATACAGTACGATGATCAACAGCTTCCCCTCCACCACAATCTGGTACAGGTTTGGATCCGCCTCACTCTTGGAGAATCCAAGCCCGGTGAAGTAGCTGTCTATCCGAGTGTACCAAGCACGAGGTGCTTACTTCAGCCCGTACAGTGCTCTCTTGAGTCGGCACACATGCGACTCACTGCTGAAGATCTCAAAACCTTCAGGCTGCTCTATGTACACCTCTTCCTCAATAACTCCATTGAGGAACGCAGTCTTCACATCCATCTGATGAATGTGCCACCCCATCTGCGCTGAGAGAGCAAGGATCATCCATATGGAAGAGTACCTTGCGACAGGTGCAAAAGTCTCCTCATAGTCAATCCCCTCGATCTGTGAGAAGCCACGAACGACAAATCTCGCCTTGTACTTCTCCACACTCCCGTCAGCCGCCTGCTTCACCTTGTAGATCCATCGCGAACCTACAACTGATTTCCCAACCGGTCTTGGGACAATCTCCCATGCACTGCTCCTGATGATCGAATCATATTCTTCGATCATGGCATCAACCCATGCGGGTTCCTCCACGGCTTCCTCAAAAGAGGATGGCTCCGTCACAACACATTGACTCACAAGAGCCATGTATCCAGTGTACCGATCCGGTGACTGTCTCTGTCTGCGCTGTGCTGTAGGTGGTCCTACAACCTTCTCTGCATCCCGAGCCAGTCGCTCAGCTTCTTTAGTGCGCATGCGCCCTCTGATGGTTGGCGCTGCCTGGGTGGTTTCTTCCACCTCCTGAACCTCCTCTTGTGGCTGATCCACATCCGGAAGCTCCTCCTTAGGAACTAACAGCTCCTCATCTGCATGCAAGTGTAGCTCCCTCTCAAGCGAACACCGCATGGCTTTCTCCTCCTGAAATTTTATATCCCGTCGCACAACAGTCTTGCGACTGTCTGACAAATACACCTGGTAGTTGTGAGGTGTATCAGTGTACCCCACAAATATTCCAACCTCAGCAGTTGGATCCAGCTTCCTTCTCGCATCCTTCGTCACATGCATGTAGACAGGAGAACCAAAAATCCACAAATGGGAAATATCAGGCCTCTTGCCAGAATAAGCCTCCTTCGGTGTACTCATGCCAAGAACCTTGTGAGGACAACGGTTCTGCACATACACTGCTGTATTGCATGCCTCAGCCCACAAGTGAAGGGGTAGGCCCTGATCATGCAACATCGCCCGTGCAGCACCCACGATCGTTCTGTTCTTCCGCTTAGCCACCCCATTCTGCTGTGGGTTATGGGGTGCGATGAGCTCTCTCCGAATCCCTTCTGCGCTGCAGAACTCCTTGAATTCAGCCGAGATGAATTCACCACCGTTATCACTCCTTAGAGCAATCACCCTCTTCCCCGACTCCTTCTCGACCAGTGCTTTAAACTCACAGAACTTCGCGAATGTATCGCTCTTCTTCTGCATGAAGAAGATCCAGCACTTTCGAGAGAAATCATCAACAAAGATCACATAATACCCGTGCTTCGCTGTCGAAGCAACTGAGAAAGGACCACACACGTCTGTGTGAACTCTCTCAAGGATCGTCGTGGCGCGACTATCCTTCTCGTGAAATGTGGCTTTCACATACTTCCCTAAAGTACACCCCTTGCACTGATCTGACTGCGCAAGAGTGCCCTTAGGAAGTCCAGTAGAAATCTGCTGCAGAATCTTCAAAGCTCCATGGTGAAGGTGGCCCAATCTCCTGTGCCACAATTCGCCCTCATCATCTCGACTCACCACTTCTCCCGCCTTGCATGCCATAGCTGCGCAGTCATCTACCTGCAACTGATAAAGGTTCTGAGTTCGAACCCCTATCTTCCGGGTCTCTCCAGTAGTCTTACTGCGCAGGAAGGCTTTTCCTTCGCCGAAGACCACATCATACCCCTTATCCTCCAACATCGCCACAGAGATCAAGTTCTTCTTCAATCCAGGTACATGCATGACATCCTTCAATACAAAGGGTTTACCAGACTCCCTCTGAAAGGATATGGTACTGATACCAGTCACACTGTATCTACCATCATCACCCATCTTGATGTGCACACCCAAATCTTTGTCCTCCAGATCTGAGAACAAATCCTGATCTCCTGTCATATGAAATGACGCACCGCTGTCCAAGAACCATACCGATCCCATCACACTTGAAACCAAGCATGCGATCAGTGAAAAGTCAAGCTCGAACTGTGAAGCCAAAGCTTCTCCATCTGCAGATCTTCCCGCTTGCTTATTCTTCTTCTTCTTTGGAAAATTGGTAGCATAATGTCCGTGATCATGGCAGTGAAAACACTTCACTTTCGCCATATCCTGCTTCTTGCCCTTTGCACCAGAATGAGAGGTTTTCTTACCCTTCCCCTTCTTTGATTTGGCAACCAAAGCGCAATTTTCTTCATCAGCTCCCTTTGATGAAGATCCATCTCGAGTAGTCCTCCTTATCTCCTCCTGCATGAGATCCGCCCAAAGGCGCTCCCATCCCGGCAGCTTCTCCCGACCATTGACACTATCTTGATATGAGAGCCAAGCCTTCGGAAGACCAAGGAGAGCCAGGTCGACCATGTCCTCGTCTTCGACAGTCACCCCCACACTTCCCAGCTCATCTCTGCATTGAGTGAACTTCGTGAGGTATTTGGCGATACTGTCGCCTTTCTCCATCTTGATGTTCCCGAGCTTATCTTTGAGCGCCAGCTTCCTTTGGTCGCTCTTACTCTGGAATAGATCCGTCAAAGCTTTCCACATTAAATATGGAGTAGCCTTTCCATGCAGGCTGGATACAATATGATCCTCGACGCCCTCCAACAGGATCCTTCGACACTTCGCCATCTTCTTTTGCCATGCTTCGACTTCAGCAGGATCAGTGGGCTTTTGGACATCCGTATCTACGAACTCCTTCAGACCATTATCTTCTAATACTGCCTCCATGCGATCCTTCCATGCAACATAATTCGAACTGCCTTCAAGAGCATATTCGAGTCACAAACCGTTGAAAGACATTTTCAACACTGGCACCAAGAAAACAAAATTGCTGCAAAATTTCGAATTCCACCTCAAAGCTCAACCGCTCTAGATCGTGAGAAAAAATTATTTCTAGCACAGAGATCGACTGCAAGGGGCGTTTACCAGACCTTTCACTTTCCAAAGAAAGATGAATCCGGAGGCTACCTGGCCCGCATGCAGACTCTGTCTACCGAAATAAGTTTGTAATCACTGTGATGATCAATCTCTGCTTCAATAGCTCCGATACCATGTAGAAATTTGCTAAATAATGATTAATTATCCACCGAGACTATCCTGATCACATACAATTCGAATTTATATGCAACACATAATCTCTTCCACTCAGATCAACTCAGATCATCACACATGCGGAAATAAAATCAAGTGATAACACATCAAATCATCATACACATTAACACAGTATGTATGGGGAAAGCTTATAGCTGAAAACCCCGCAGATATTTTGTATATTATATGGAGAAATCATGTAACAAACTCAGTACAATACTCCTCACAAGTACTCAGTACTATCTCATGATGTTACACACAAACTAGCTCAGTTTTGAAGAGGTTATTGGTTCAAAACTCACCGCCAATTGCCTTGCCTCTATTGCGCAATCCAGGCCTGTCTATATAGATATCCAAGGTTCGAATCTCCTTGGCTTGACAGCGCAATCATCATGGGAACGAACTCCTTCAGACCATTATCTTCTAATACTTCCTCCATGCGATCCTTCCATGCAACATAATTCGAACTGCCTTCAAGAGCATATTCGAGTCACAAACCGTTGAAAGACATTTTCAACATCGGCACCAAGAAAACAAAACTGCTGCAAAATTTCGAATTCCACCTCAAAGCTCAACCGCTCTAGATCTGTGAGAAAAAATTATTTCTAGCACAGAGATCGACTGCAAGGGACATTTACCAGACCTTTCACTTTCCTAAGAAAGATGAATCCGGAGGCTACCTGGCCCGCATGCAGACTCTGTCTATCGAAATAAGTTTGTAATCACTGTGATGATCAATCTTTGCTTCAATAGCTCCGATACCATGTATAAATTTTCTGAATAATGATTAATTATCCACAGAGACTATCTTGATCACATACAATTCGAATTTATATGCAACACATAATCTCTTCCACCCAGATCATCAAACATGCGGAAATAAAATAAGCGATAACACATCAATTCATCATACACATTGACACAGTATGTATGGGGAAAGCTTATAGCTGAAAACCCCGCAGCTATTGTGTATATTATAATGGATAAATCATGTAACAAACTCAGTACAATACTCCTCACATGTACTCAGTACTTTCTCATAAAGTTACACATAAACTAGCTCAGTTTTGAACAGGTTACTGGTTCAAAACTCACCGCCAATTGCCTTGCCTCTATTGCGCAATCCAGGCCTGTCTATATAGAGATCCAAGGTTCGAATCTCCTTGGCTTGACAGTGAAATCATCATGGGAAATTCCTCCAAGTGTGGTGCAAATCTCATGCACAACTGATGTCGCCACTGATAGCTAACTCCACCCTTTCATCTACCTCTTTCACTGGTCTCCACTGAACTGTCCATGCACTGTAGTGAACTGATGTGTTCTTGAGTTGAATAATGAGTTACTAATTAATGAATTAAATAATATTTAATTCACTCCACTCATAACTAATTTATTAGCTAGTTAAACTAATCTCAACCAGTTCAACTAAAATAAACAGAACACAACTCCACTATCTGTCTCATTAACTCCTCCAAACTTCTGCCACTGAAGTCCAACTGAAGTCAACCATGCATGATGCCATCAAACCCTAAGAATAGCGTAATTCCTCTGTCAGATGCATGAGCCACTTCTGTAGCTCGAACTGAAGTGCTCCAAGAGAGTAAACTGTTGTTTAGAGTCCAAATATTATTAAGGGTAAATAATATTTGACTTCCATATTTTTAGGAGAGGCAGTCTAAAAATAGACTTCGACCTCTTTCGACCTAAAATATGAGTCTCATCTATTTTTACCAACATGTCGCATACTCCAAGAATCTCAAACTGGAATCCCCGAACCATGCTCTGTATGTCTAAAAATAGACATAGTCTAAAAATAGACTTTGGGCCAGAATTTTCCTGCGGGCCCACTTAGTGAAGCCGACTTCATTTCACTAAGCTCCATCATCTTGCTGCATTTTCAACATAAATATGGACCATCCACGTGTCCAGATCCAATGGTCACGCTCCTCTCCCGCCTTCTGAAGCAGTTTAAACCTATTTTCGCAGGATTTCTTAATTATTTCGTGTTTTGTGCAGGTTTTCAATGGTTTTCATCGTTATACAAATAAATGCCAAGGGCTGGAAATGACGATTCTCACGCCTTCGTTTCATCGAGGAGAAGCCATCCGTGGGGCTCCATTCCATGTTTTTTCAATGTTTCATGAGCATTGATGCCGAGAAGCCCAGCGTGGTCTTGCACATCGACAAGACACTGTTTTATTCAAAGGAACAGTCAGAGAGTATCAGTTTTGAAAATAAAGCACGGCAGACGAATATTGAAGACAATATTACGGGGATTACGGCTAAGATGGTTATCAAAAGCCTAATCCCCGACTCAAAACATAGTTTAAAGAAAATCATAAATGTTTCACTGACAGGAGGGCTTCCACCGCTTCAAATGAGGGGAATAAATTCCTCAGCTACCATAAAAGCCACCTGTTGCCTCAAACCTTTCAAACAGAGGCCGAAGTTATTAAAGAAAATCCGATATTCACCTCCAGCACAGCCAGGGAGTTACTTCTGCAAGGAAATCAATGCAGAAATATCTGCAGAGTTACTTCACACATTACAGAGAGCCTCAAAGTCAAATAAGACTCCCATCGAGTTTTAAATTCATAAATTGTAAACATTAATACAGTGGTCCACCTGTTCACTTCTCCATCGAGCCCCTCAAAGGGCCGCAAAGTCTTGAATCTGTATTTATTATCTTAAGAGATCTTTTTGTTAGATTTCACCTCCTCATTCTTCTATAAATACCTCAGTAGAAGATGAGAAATTGTTGGTTGGTTGCAGAACTTTGAAATACACGTGAGCTGGAGACTTCTATTTGTACATAGTGTTCGCTTGTCCTTGAAGCTCTGTTTGTGCTAGAGTAGTTAGGTTGAATAGTGAATATGATTTCTGAACTGAAACATTGGACCTAAAGATTGTAACTGGTTTGACATCAATATAAAATTTGTTTCTTGGGATCCTGGTCTATATCACCGGTGAAGTGCTTCTTTCTTTGTTAAATCATTTTCCTTCTATGTATGCCATATTGTTCATATTCTGCTATAAAGAATAGTTTAAACAGGGTTAGGATCTACTGTATATCAGTAACCTTCTCTGGCTGAGAAATCTTTATCTTAATGTTTTCTTCAGATTTGTTTATTTAAGAATGATTTAATACAGTTTAAACAGTTAGGAATGTTGGCGTTCGCTCGTCCTTCTGTTTACATAAAAATTGCTCTTGAATGTGATTTTCATTATTTGCTATTAAAGTTAGACTAGAGAAGATATGGTTTGCCTTGATTCCTAGATTCTTTTCTCCAAAGGCAGATTCTGAAAGTTTCCCTTGGTGTTGACTGAAATCAGACTAGGTTTAAAAGTACCTTATCTGATCTTAGGTTGCATTGTGTTTCTCTTATGTGTTTTCATACTTTCTGAAAGTAATTACGTGGATTACTGGATTGTTTGTCAATTAAGCTTCTTTAATACAGACTTGCCCAAGAAGTTTATGGTTAGCCCTGTTCTTGGTTGGTTTTAAACAGTTACTTAAGAGAATTTTCCTTGTTTGGACTGACTATAAATCCCTTGAGAAATTATTATCAGTTTCCACCCTTCCAACACTTTATTGTTTCCATTCCATCACTTTAATCTCAATAATCTTGTGATATAGATGACTTTCCCCTTGGATCACCCTTGATGTTGTTGTTCAATTAAAGCCCAGATATGACTCCATAGCCCAATGGAATAAAAACCAACGTTATATCTA
The DNA here is from genome assembly GCA_034641835.2 of Pinus albicaulis. Classification (NCBI taxonomy): domain Eukaryota; kingdom Viridiplantae; phylum Streptophyta; class Pinopsida; order Pinales; family Pinaceae; genus Pinus; species Pinus albicaulis. The sequence continues at coordinate 232,296 of JAXQQM020072392.1, forward strand.
TCTGTTACCCTAAGCTGTCCTATTTGCTTGCAACTTCTCACCTTTGAAACTCTTTGCATATAGATCTTTCCACCTCAAACAGCAAATCATGCCCAACCATCCAAAAATAAAACAAAACCCTTGGACTTCATAACTAGCCTAATACCATTACCTTAAGCTTTCAAAGACAAATCCATCTTTGTACATATTGGAGAGATCCCTCTCCGGATTCAGGAGGGCTAGATCCTAGAATCCCAAAGTTGGTTGAAATGATGTTAACTCTGTGATCGGACTTTTGCCAATCTTGCTTATTACAGAGACCTAACACAATTCATGCATGATTTTCCCTGCATCATCTTCAAGTAAACATTTAAACAAAATTCCAACAACGTTTTTCCAATATAATTTCCTATCTAAGATGCAAAAAATTAAAGCTTTTTGTTTCAAAAATCTGGCTTTGGTTTTAGACAAAGAAGGAGGGGCATTCAAATATAAAAGCACATAAATAATTTCAGCATACCAAGGAGAATTCAGAAATGTTTCTTCAATGAAAGGAGCAGTAGACTCCTCTATTTCTTCCAACACATCTACTATATTCATGTCTAGTTCTTGGAAGTTAGACTCAGCCATAAGTTTTTCTAATCCTTGCCCTTTCACTAGTTTGGTGGGCCTGATTTCTAAGTCATACTCAAGAATAGTTGCAATCCATCTTCCCCTTTTACCATCAGGGTCTTGACTTAGAATTTCCTTGACAACAGTATGTGGAACAAAAGCAATTATGTCAGAGTGTAAAATATAGACCCTAAAGTCTTTTAAAGATTTTACTAATGCTAAGGCTTGCTTCTCCATGATGTTATATTTGAGGGGAGCATCTCTTAAGTCCCTACTAAAGAAGTATATTGGTTGTTATTTCCCTAAGTCATTATTTTGGAGTATAATTGCAGCTATTGTATGCTCAGATGCAAAAGAAAATATGTAAAAGTCTTTGGTAAAATGCGGACTAATCAGGACTAGTGTTTGCATAAGAGCTTGTTTGACCAGTTCGAATGATTGTTTAGCTGGTAAAGTCCATTTTACACCGACATCTTTCTTAAGCATGTTTGTAATTTTTTTTAATATCTCAGCAAGATTAGGGATAAACCTCCTCAGAAAATTAATCTTTCCGATGAAAGATTGCAACTCTTTGAGGCTTCTTGGATGACTGATTTGCAATATGCCATCTATCCTTGTGGGGTCTATCTTGATTCCCTCTTCTGAAATTATATGGCCAAGAAGTTTACCTTCTTGGAGACCAAAGAGTGTCTTCTTGGGATTCAATAACAAGCCAAATTTCCTACACTTCTCAAAAAAATTTCTCAGGTGAATCAAATTTTCCTCATTAGTTTTTGAGAAAACGGTTATGTCATCAAGGTAAATAATTATGAAATAGCCAATATCTTCAGAAAAGGCTATATCCATGGCCTTTTGGAAGGTGGCCCCTGCATTCATCAATCCGAAAGGCATTTTGACATACATAAAGGTGCCCCAAGGTGTGGTAAAAGAAGTTTTTATTTGATCGCTTGGGAGCACTAACACCTGGTTGTAACCCGAGATCCCATCTAAGAGTGATATCCTTTTTGACCCAACTACCCTCTGAAGTATATGGTCCATCTTGGGCAAAGGGTAGTTGTCTTTTAGAGAGGCTCTATTTAAATTTCTAAAGTCGATACAGAGCCTGATTTCTCCAGTATTTTTTCTAACAGAAACTAAGTTTGATACCCACTCTGAAAATCTAATGGGTACTATGATCCTAGCATCATGCATATTTTCAATCTCTGCCTTAACTAAAGGTAATAAAACAGGGTTTATTCTCAGTTTTTGTATAAAAGGCTTTTGATTTTCCTTCAAAGGGATTTTATGTTGGATGATGCTAGTATCATACGATTTTAGGTCTTTGTATCCCCAAGCAAAAACATCTTTAAATTCTTTGAAAAGCTCTATGTATTGAAATTTTATGTGAGCTGGGAGAGTGCTGGACATTTTGATCATCTTGGGTTCTGCTAGACTACCTATGTTATGCACTTCTACATTCGTTTCCACAGGCTCCATTCTCGGTTCTTTGGCTACATCGTTAAAATAAAAAAGGTGTTCTAAAGGTGTGAGACCTCTTGGGATTTTATCATTTTTACATTGTAAAACTTCCAAGTCTTCTTGGTCTACGTTGTCAATTATCTCTTCTTCAAAAGGATTCTCATAATGATTTATATCAGTAGAATATTTCATTTCAAATTCTGGGATTTTTTCAATATACAAACAATTTTCTTTATGGCTGGATTCTGATATTGGTATGTCAAAATCGTTTTCTGATTTTAAGAAATCATCTATGTGTTTGTCAGAGTCAAACACTTGCCAGTGATCTTCGTTATCAGGCACAGTAGGCATGTTTTTTACCTTTACGGTAAGTTGTTCATTTATCTCAGGTATTTGGTAGTTGCTAGCATTGAAAGCGAGTTCATTTGCTAGATGATTCAGTGCTCTAGGGATGAAAATAAGTTCATATTTTTCAAAAAAATTCAATAAATCAAGGGCGGCATTCTGATATTCCCTGAGCCTTGGATTTCTAGCTGAGTATTCTCCTTTGATTTGTCTTATGATAAGTTCAAAATCTCCTAAGATTGATATCCTCTAGGCTTCTAATCGTTTAAGAAATTATAAACTTAGGAGAAGTGCTTCATACTCAGCAATATTTTTAGTGCATGGGAAATCTAATTTATATGAAAAACTCTGATTCGTATTTTGAATCCAAACACCTGCCCCCGCACTTGTTTTATTACAGGACCCATCAAAGTTTATTGTCCAAAGTATATTTGACTGATTTTCGTTTTGTTGTTGCTGTTTATTATCAATGTTTTGAATTTGATTCGAGGGAAGATTTGATTGTTCTGGTGAACTGAGAGGGTCCATGTTTTCCTTATCTTGTTGAGTGATTTCATCTTCGTTACATAAGATAAAGGAATCTAAACTCGATTGAATAGAATAGATTGGAGAGTTGTTTGGTTTGTCTATGTTTCTCACCATGTACTTCATGTGAGATTCCCTGTATAGTCTTCTGTTTTGGTTAAAAACAGGGATGGTGGCATAAGACATGTCCATTTGAAGGCTTCCTTGAAGTTTGGCTCCCCAAGATATTGATAAGAGCATGTCATACTTAGGGAGAATGTCAGCAACAACTATATCCATTACTAGACTCTTAGCAAGGATTTGGGCTAAATTAACACATAAATCTTTGATTAAACCCAAACATTTGACTCTGCTTGAGTCAAAGGAATACAAATATTTGTATGGTTTAGTAATCTCTAAGCCTAAGCTTTCCATTACCACCTTGGGAATTAGATTGTGTGAAGCTCCCAAATCTAACATGGCATTGTGTAAAATTTTCTCGTGTATGTTCAAGCTAACATAGAAGGGAGGGACAACCCCTTCTTGGTATTTTCCTTCAACTTCTGGACCAAACAACAACTCAGGTTTGTCATCTGTCAAGTTCAAGGTGTCAGTATCACTTCCTAGGTTCAAATCTTTCAAAGCTTGGTTTTTGTACAGCTCTTGGGTTACTAGTTCAGCTATGGGAATGGTAATTTTTATCTTAGCAATTTCTCCCTCAAGGCTGAAAGGAATAATTGACTTGTTGTATTTACATCTGCCTTTTCAATTGAATTCTTTTCAGCAAATTTGATTTGTTGAACCTTGTTTGGACCGGTAATTGGGACAGTTTTGTTAGGACTACTAGCTGAAGTGCTAGGGGTACTTTGTTCAACATTTGGCTGGACACCTTTGTCTTTGTTTAAGTCTAGTTTCTTGGCCAAAATGTTGGTTCTCTCTGCTGTCTTTTTGGGCTGGTTGTCTGCGTTTTTCTTGACAGCAGCGCTAGTGTTCTTATCCTTTGAATTATCTATGCTCCCCTTGCTCCTAAGATCATACTGTTTTTGTACCTCCATGATTGCATTTTCAAAACCCAATCTATAGTCATCAGAATATTCATAGGTGTTTGTATTTTGATCATAAGAGAAGAAACCTTGTTCTTCCTTAGTGAGGAAAAAATCATCCCCACTTTCTAATCCAATCAAGTTTACATGAGATTCTTCCAACCTTTCCAACTCCCTATCTTCCTCATATTGATCTACATAGTTCTGTTGGAAGGGAGGTCTAATCTGTTGGTCGCTTTCCTTTTTCTTGTCTTGATTTTTTTCTCTTCTATAATTCTGATTTCTATTTCTATTTTGATTTTTTTGAGGTTCTCTTAGTGGTAGTCTCTCATTTAAATTGATCTTTTCAAGCATCCTCTCCATCACCTTCACTAGGTTGTCAATTTTTGTGTCAGAAGCTGAGGTTGAGGGTAGTAGGTCATCATTATAAGTTACCCTCTTCTCTAATCTCAACCTATTTCTTTTCTCGATTATGTTTTCTTCTACACTCAAAGCTCCTTTCTGCATGTCTTCCAAGGTTAAGTAATCTCTCCCCCTTAATTCATAAGTCATTTCAGCATCAAGGCCTTCGGGATACCTTACCAAGGCCATGCCTTGGGGAGGTTTCATGTGAGGTGGGAGAGCATTGTAAATGCTATTGAACCTAGTGGAGTAATCATGGACACTCTCCCCTTTATTTCTCTTGAGGCTGCTATACTCTGCTAGTATTTTGAGAGGGTTCCTTTTGAGTTCCCATCTATTGATAAATGTTTGATGCAAGGCAGGGAGATCATTTATGCTATTAGGAGGTAAGTTTTTAAACCATTTATTTACATCTCCTCCTAAAATTTGGGCGAAAATCCTCATCTTCACAGTTTCTTATTCTATGTCCATGTAATCAAATGCATCTTCCATCCTATCTACATGATGTTGGGCTGTTTTCGACTCTTTTCCAGTGAAGTGAGGGATTTTGGATTGGTAATCATTTGGTAAGGGAAGTAGAGGTTGTGGTAACACTAATGGGGCATACCATGTTGCCATGGCTGGGAATAAGGGTGGATTTACAAGAGGTGGGTTTACAAAAAATGGCCGAAATGGAGTGTTTTGAACAGTGGTAGTATGAATTGGAGTGGAAGAAACACTCGGGCCAAAAAACTAATTTTGAGCAGATTTGTTATGGAAAAGTCTAAAGTGATGAAGAAGCTGGAATCAGGAGGAGTGGAAGGTGAGGCTTCTCTACTAAAGCTCTCTTGAAAATCTACAAAGTTAAGGTCGGTCTTGTTTAAATCACCTTGAGATCTAGTTCTAAATACGTTATGTGTATGATGTAAATCAAAGTGTGAATCCTCTAAGACAACAAGGTTTTCAGGGACGGAATTTGTTCTTAAGAGGCTCCTATTAGCAGCTGATTTTTAGAGTTATAAATCTGCCACAAAATTCTCTCAGGATTGTCAATGATTAAAGGAGGATTCGGGTCTGGATGTGATCTAGTGTTAATCCTATGTGAAGCCAGAGTGTTTTTTCCAAAATGAGAGAGGTTACGGTTTTAGGGACTGTTTTTGGGAATTTTACCTCTCACAATGTCTTATCTAGTAAGGGACTAGGCTTCTAAACTTCTTCAAGGCTGGTTAACACAGTCCTGAAGAGATCTGGGAACCTAGATGAGTAATAGGCCTACTGGGGCTAGTGGAGTCGCCAGGTGGAAACTTTTTAGCTTTTATGAAGGTAAGATATTGGATGGTTCCACCACCATGCTTATTGTGAAGCTAAACTGAAATATTTTGGGTTTTTCTGAGTTTCTATGGTTGTTTGAAAGACTAATGAGTTTATAAGAGCCTGCTAGGCAACTATGAACTTAGTGGTCCCACCGTGATCGCCATTATGTTGGTGTCCCGTGTTTTGATAGTTTGGCAAATCAAAATACAAGGAAACATCAGAACCAATCTTTAGAGTCCCAGGATCTAGTCCTCCTGTTCTAAGAGAGGGATCTCTCGAATTTTTTTTTTGCAAAGGTTTATCTTGTGTGCTTAGAATATGGATTTTAGACTAGTTATTAAGTGCAGGTGTTTGTTTGTTTGGTTGGTTGGATTGATACAGCAGAACATGAAAGGCCTAGGAAATATATATAGAATGGAGAAACATCTGGTTCATTGGGCAATGGAGTCAAAAAGAGGTCATGACAAACTTATCAATGGATATGGGATATCAGAGGGAAAATCTAACTTGGCCACATGATCCTTTGGTTTTTGAAATGAGATGGACATCAATGATTTGGAAAGAGAAGTTTAATTCTCAACAAAGGGAATTTGAAAACATAGGTTGAACAATAAAGAGCTTTTTGATAGACAGGGCTAACCATGAATTCTACAAATCACACCTTTAAGCAAACAATGATTTCAAAACAACTTTTGAAATGAAACCTAAGATTCGGGGAACACCCTATTTCCTCAAAGATTTTATTTCAAATGACTTAGAAAACATAAAATATTCATTGATAATTACGATCATAGAAGAGGGAACACCTAAATACATCTATGATCACAACTATAAAGACCTTTAAGCCAATTGGTCAAGCAAGGACAAGGGGCAAGATTAGAACATACCTCTTTGACTTACTATAAGAAAAGAACTTCGAAGGGAGACTTCAATAACAGTCTTTAAGTGGCAACAAACAAGCAGGGAGAACCATAAATCATGCTGAAACCAAGTGTTCGAACTATTAATGAAATAAACAAGCATGAAGACTAAAGAGAGAGGTTAAAGACTCTAAAATACTTCAGCAGAAGAAAACATGAAATAGTGAAGGATGAACAAGTCTAAGGTGCTTCCAAGAGTCATTTCTTAGCCTAAAACTTTTAACCTACTGTAGTAAGAAATCATGGAACAAAATGAAAATAGGGGAAAACATTAAACAGTTCAGAATACTTCACCAACAGCCAAGCTCATGGATCCAATGATAGAGCCTTATCAGGAACAAGCATGCAACAACATCATCAAGGCTTCCAAGACTTCAGTTTCTTCTTCAACTTCAACAGACTATGTATTATTTCAGAGAGTTTTAGTGTTACAACTAGTGATCAACCAACCATTTCTCATCTTATACAGCAGTATTTATAGAATAATGAGGAGGTGAGATCTGATAAAAGATCTATTAGGACAATTAATACAGATTAATGACTTCTCGGCCTTTGAGGGGCTCGATGGAGAAGTTTACAGGTGTGTTAATGTATTAATTGATTTACATTTATGAATTAAGCTCGGTGGGAGCTTCTGTTGACATTTGAGGCTCTGTTTTATATTAAAGTAACTCTGCTGCTATTTTGTGCATTAAATTCTCTGGCAGAATTAACTCTCTGGCTGCGCTTAGGAAAATATCTTCGTTTGATCAATAACTTCGGCCTCTACTTGTATGCTTGTGGTTACAGGTGGCACTGTGGTAGCTGGGAGGAATCAATTTGCCTCAGATGTGGCAGTGGAGGCCTTTCTGTCTGATAAAACACTTATGTTTTTCTTTTAACTTTTTTTTAATTTGGGGGATTAGGCTTTTGATAATCAATTTTAGTCGTGATCCTCGCAAATCTGTCTTCAATATTTTGTTCTGCTGCATTCTGCCTTCAACACTGACATTATTTTAATTGTGATTTAATAACATAGTGTCTTTTTGATGTGCAGACTGCACAGGGCTCTCAAGGCATCAATGCCCATGAAACATTGACGAGACATGGAGTTCGAACCCCGCGAATGGTTTCCTTTGATGAATCAAAGGCACAAGAAACGCCCTTCCCAGCCTTCGGCCTTTCTTTAATTATAATGGGTAAACCATTAAACACCTACAAAATATGAAACTTATTAAGAAATCTTGTGTTTTTTAGGTTTTACTTCTTTAGAGGGCATCGGGAGAGAGCGTGGCCATTGGATGGAATCATCCAACGGTGGAGAATTACGTAGAAGAGGTTAAAAAGAGAGTGGAGGGATAATTAAGTCAGATTTGTTGATTGATTAGTGATCAAGAAGATCAATGGTCAGGATAAGCGACAGACTAATAATGTGAGGGATTCACATTATTCGGATTTAATGAGAGAATGTGAAAAAATAGGTTTAATCCTTTGGCGAGGGTGGAGGGCATTGAAGTAATGTGGAAATGATCTGGGCCGTCTGATCTAGACACGTGGGCAGTCCAGATTCAATCGGAGGATCGAAATCGGCGGGGAGAGAATAAGGGTGCGATGGAAATCGGCGATGCGATTGTGCGATTGGGGAGGGTGATGTGATTGCGCGTTAACCATTGATCTAAGGATCATATCAACGGTGGGGAATGAATCGGAGGGATGGTTAATTGGGGGAAAAAAATAAACGCACCAAATGAAAATTGTGATGTTGCGCAGGCTATTCGATCGGCTCCAGATCGACGACATATATTGATTTAACTTATGCACCGGCGGAAAATCTTTGAAACATATGAAAAACCCAAATTTTCAAATAATACAAAGTTTTGGTGGATCGGGGTGGAATATATATAGGACCCAATCACATCGAAACTTTTGATGCGGTCTTTCAATCAACCCATTTTTGAATTTCTCCGATGCGATTGCGCTTCGGGATCTTTCCATTTACCCTTTTTTATTATGACACATGGCTCTGGCGGGTTAGACCAAAAACTTATGTAAGTGGGTTTTTTGATTTTGCAAAGGGAAAAACACATCGGAGACAGATTATTTTGTTGGAAATATTGTCATTGATGGAAAAGGAATTGGCAAAGACAGGAGCAGCATCTAAACTATCCATAAGGCAAATAGATTGAAGGAAAAATTGAATATCTGGCCAAGATTTGTATATGTTAATGAAGAACTGTGGAATTGTGCTAAGTATGGTTGAGTAAATCTGGAATATATATGACCTGTGTGATCAATTTCATAATGAGCAGAGGATACCTTTGGTGCCCGGAGAGGAATGAAATCATTGTTGCAGAGTTAGGGATATGTGTATTGACTAATGTAATTCTTGTGAGGAATCCCCTGAACTTTTGTATGAGTCTCTGCTTATGGAGTTAAAAGTGAAAACTTGTTGAGGAATCATGGTGGTAGGATTCAAATTCCAGGATGAGACCTTCTTGTAATGAAGAACTGGCTTAGTTTTATATTTGCAGTCATGGAACTACTTGGTTGAATATATGAGGGGCTCTCGAGGCATTCACTGTATCCATTGAAGAACTTATTGGTGACATAGATATGATGTTTTTGAATGTACAGGTAGAAGCAGAACAGTGACAAGATAGAACTCCAAAATGGAAGGTTGATATGTTATATATATCATAGCATAATAGAAGAATGACATTGAATTGTAACGAGTTAATGTTTGTAAGAAAATGCCGTCAGAAGAGAACTACATTTGTTCGTCGATTATTGGAAATCGTGCCAAAGATAGACTAGAGTTATAGCGCAAAACCCAGACTAACCCTTTGGAATCATGAACGGAACCTTGAGCGAAGGGCAGAACCACGAAGGAGGAACAGTGAAGGTGGTTTATGGTTTTCATCGCACCGCTTTCAATGGGCAAGCGATATTCAAGAGGTGAGGAGCGACTCCATAGAATGGGTGACACGCGTCCCTGTACAATTTTACAAAGCCGCTTTTCACTATGCGCCATCGCGCATTATAGCTCGACCTAGGACGCCCAACGATATTGTTGAGCGTCGTTGATCTGGGAAGGGGTCATCGGATGGTCGTCATTTGTTGAAGATGCGTGAAGATTAACATAGGTACGGTGGACCATCGCATGTTAACATTCGGCATCGGAGATTGAGCGATATGTATATACGCCATTGATATGGAAGCTTGCTAATCTAACGGTGATCGGACGGTGCGCTTGTGCGAAGTTTACTGTGGTACGATGGGCATATTGGATTGGCTGTTGACCATGTATGTGGGCCCGGGGTCAAAGGTTTATCGTAAGATTAATTTGGAAGTGTTAGATATTTCTATAAAGTCCGAAGGGTTAAAATTTAGACATAAGGCTTTGGAATTTAAAAAGTTGTAAATATATTTATTTGTCAATTTCTTTAAAATTGATAAATAAAAATTAAAAAGAGATCAAAAAACCCCGTGAGATAAACTAAAGGAATACTGACAGAGGAATACGATTAGCGATTCGTGGTTTTGACTCATGGTTTTAATAAAGGAAAAACTATATAAGGAGAAGAAAAATAGAGAACGAAGGGTGTGCATTGCAAGGGTGGTGAATAAAAATTTCTCAGAAGAATATCTGTATGGGCGAGCTCTGTTCTTAACTGATAAATCTGACACTACGATGCACCCATGAATATAATGATCTGACGATGATAAATATCTGGTTTGAATGACGGACAAAATCATGAAGAACTGGTGTGAGTATATAAAAAATACATAAATCTGGTGACTGGCAAGGTATGTCGTATAGAAACTGGTGGATCCAGTATGAAAATTGATGAAACGTGGTCCGCAGTGGTGCTGAGGGTCGAAGCTTTCAGAGAGGGGGTTGTAGCTCCCTTCCAGTGGTAGCTGGTAAATGAGAGCAGGGGGTAGTGGCTCCCTTCCAGGAGAGGCTGGTAAACGAGAGAAGGTTGTAGCCTTCTGCAGGTGGGTGCCTGCGTGCTGGTATAAGTATGCACCAACATATATTTTAAGAAGTTTTCTCTATAATAAATATTGAAGACTGAGATTACAGCAGCGATGGTTTTCTCCCGAATTGGGTTTCCACCTTAAATCCCGGTGTTCATATGTGTTGTTTATGTTTTATGGTTTGTTCTGTTATTTTTGTTCATGCTTAATGCTTATCTAATGCAATGCTCTAAGTAATGACATAATAAGATATCTGGACATACATGTTGGATGTTGTACTGTAACATATGGTTTTAAGAGAAAGAAAAGAAAAATTATTCAGCCCTAAATACTGATTCACCCCTCCCCTCTCAGTATTTTTCCCAACAATTGGTATCAGAGCCGGTCCTTCTGAAAAAGCTTAGCCGCTAGAAGGAAGATCAAGCAAGATGAGTAACCAGGATGGAACAACATCTATCAGGCCTTCGCTCTTTAATGAAAACAATTTAATCTTCTGGAAAACAAGGATGAGATCCTATCTTAATTCTCTGGGAGAAGATGTATGGGAAATTTTTTAACAAGGATATCAATATCCAGCTGCAGTGCCAACGGATCCGACGGAAAGAAAGAATTATGAAACAAATGCAAAGGCTGTCAATGCTCTACTGGGATGTCTAACTGAATCAGAATTTGTCAAAGTCATGCAGCTAAATACAGCAAAGGCAATATGGGACAAAATCATTCTAAGTTATGAAGGTGATGCAAAGGTAAAAAGTGCTAAACTCCAAACTCTCATAATTCAATATGAGAATCTAAAAATGGAGAATGAGGAGAGCATTACCAATTTCTTCTTACGTCTTGATGATATTGTAAATTGTATGAGAAATCTGGGAGAAACTATAACCGAATCTACTTTGGTTGAGAAAGTCTTAAGATCACTAACGACAAAATTTGAGTCAAAAGTTTCAGCTCTTGAAGAAAAGCAGGATCTTCAAAATCTTACTGTGGTGCAACTTCATGGCATACTAACTGCATATGAAATGAGAAGAGGAGGACCATCTGAAGTCAAAGAGGCAGTCTTCAGAACTTCTACAAAAGGGAAGGAGGTACAAAAACCAGAAGGATCAGGATATATCTCAGAAGAAGATGAGATAAACTTTGTAAGGAAACTTCAACTTGGCATAGGATAGTTCATAGGTAAGCTTCATTTCAAATGGTTTGATTGTGGAAGAGTTGGTCATTATGCTGTTAAGTGTCCTCATAAAGAAACACATAACAAGGGGAAGGAAGTTACAAGAAGGAATAAGAATCTCTTTAGCACTAGAAAAAGTTACTATACTCATGAAGACAGTGATGGGTTATCGGATAGTGAGGAAGAATGTGAACAAGATCTTAGACTTCTAATGGCATTTGAAAAAGAATCTAGAGAAGAAAAGGATACTTTTATGGATGCTCTAGAAGACAATGATTTTCTTGATGAAAACAATAAACTCAAAATTGGCTTAGAAGAGAGTAAAATAATCATAGAAACTCTGAAAAATCAGCTTGAAGAAAAGGAGAAACACAATGAGAAATTAGAGTGTGAAGTAGTAAGTCTAAGAAAAGAACTTGAGAAAGTAAAGACTCTGAATCTTAGATTTGCTAAAGGATCTAAAACATTAGATGAGATTATCAAGGTACAATGTTCTCCCCTTATAAAGACAGGTCTAGGATATATTGGAGAATCTTCTCAGGCTTCAGCACCAAATTATCTAAAAGCAGCTACTGCTGGTATACAACATGCTGCCATTCAGGAAGGGAATAAAGAATCTTTGCAGGTAAAGCATGATCATCTCAATTCAAATAACACTAACAAGAATGTCTTTCAAAGAAACACCAATCAACAACTAAATTCAAGAAGGAGATTTTATGATCGTATAAATTCCTTCTTCAAAGGACAATGTTTCTCATGTCACAATTTTGGTCATAAAGTTGTTCAATGCGTAGCATATAAAAACATCATGACAAGAGAAGCAAGAAAGAAAAGGATTGATATGGAACCAAAGAAGAATACCTATAACAACTTTTCTCCTCTTCAAAATGAAGTTGAATGTGCTTATTGCAATAACTTTGGTCATGAAGAATCTGAATGCAGAAGCAAAGTTCAGCCAAAAGAACAAGTTCCTTCAAGCTCCAAAGTATGGAAAAAGAAGGAATTACAGGTTGAAAATTGTGGCATAGCGTTATTTGCAGAAGATGAATAAAACCAATGGTACATTGATATTGGATGCTCAAGACACATGACAGGTGACAAAAACAAACTTCTTGCATATAGTGCTTTAGAAAAAGAAAAGAATGTTACATTTGGAAATGATACTCCTATGGTCATTAAGGGAAAAGGGTCTGTTTTCCTAAAAGAAAAGGCGAAAGATAATGAAGTTATGTATGTAGATGGATTAAAGCATAACTTGCTAAGTGTAAGTCAAATGTGTGATCAAGGAACTGAAGTTGTATTTAGTTCAAAAGAATGTGTGGTATGTGATCTTGATACAGGTAAAGCAATTATAAAAGGAAAAAGAACTCCAAGAAACCTGTATGTATTGAAGAAATGTAAAGAACAATGTTGCTTGAGTAAATCTTCGGGTAATTGGCTATGGCATAGAAGTTTGGGGCATTTGAGCTTCTCCCAAATCAACAAATCAAGCAGACTCAAGGCTGTTCGTGATCTTCCCAATATTACTCTACCTGAAAATATCATATGCAAATCTTGTCAATTTGGTAAGAAAACCAGAGTACAATTTAATGCCAAGGAAGGATCATCAAGTAAGCCTCTTGAACTCATTCATACTGACATATGTGGACCTATGAAGGAAAATTCACCACGTGGTGAAGAATACTATATCTTATTCATTGATGATTTCTCTAGAATGTGTTGGATTGGCCTGCTTAAACACAAAGATGAAGCATTTGAGAAATTTCAGATCTTTAAAGCACTAGTTGAAAATGAATTAGATCTAAAGATCAAGTGTCTCAGATCTAATCGAGGAGGAGAATATACATCAAATGAATTCCTTGAATTTTGTGAACAACATGGCATAAAAAGACATTTTTCTGTAGCTGGCACTCCACAACAAAATGGTGTTGCAGAAAGAATGAATAGAACAGTTCAACAAATGGCTAGAGCTATGCTTGATGATTTCGAAACACCTGACACATTTTGGGGAGAAGCAGCACATACAGCAGTAAACATTCTCAACAAGGCACATGTTCGTATAAATAGTGATAAAACTCCATCTGAACTCTGGTATGGTAATCCTCCCACTATAAAGCATTTTAGAATTTTTGGAAGCAAATGCTTTATCAAGAATAATGATGAAAAACTTGGCAAGTTTGAACCCAGAGCAGATGAAGGAATATTTATTGGTTATTCCTCCAGGAGTAGGGCATATAAATGTTACAATAAAAGACTTCGGAAGATTTTTGAATGTATTGATGTTGTTATTGATGAGTCTCATGCAGCTCCAAAAGATGAAAAGAAAACAAAAGATGAAGATGAGGATGACACATATCCTTCTACATCAAATAAGGATGATATAGATAGTGAACCCAATGAAGAACCCGAAGATGATTTATCTGAAAAAGCTCCATCTAGATATGTTCAAAAGAATCATCCAGAATCTCAAATTTTGGGAGAAAAGGGATCAGGTGTACAAACAAGAAGGACTATAGTGGGATCTTCTAGCAATCTGGAATTTCTGTCCACTATTGAACCTCGCAATTTCAATCAAGCTAGCAAAGATGAATGTTGGATTCAAGCCATGAATGAAGAGCTTGATCAAATTGAAAAGAATCACACTTGGGAATTAGTACCAAGACCTCATGACAAAAATGTCATTGGAACTAAATGGATATTCAAAAACAAGTTAAATGAGAATGGGGATGTTATAAGAAACAAAGCTAGACTTCTTTGCAAGGGGTATGCTCAACAAGAAGGTATATAATTTGAAGAAACTTTTGCTCCTGTAGCCAGACTTGAAGCCATAAGAATGTTTCTTGCTTTTTCAAGCTTCCAACAAATCAAAGTTTATCAAATGGATGTTAAATCTGCCTTTCTAAATGGTGATTTAGAAGAAGAAGTTTACATCGAACAACTAGAAGGATTCATTTTGGGAAATGATGAAAAACTTGTTTGTAGACTTAAAAAGGCTCTATATGGTCTCAAACAGGCTCCAAGGGCATGGTACTATCGTCTTGACAAATATCTTCATCAACAAGTATTTTCAAAGGGGTCTGCTGATAGCAACTTATACACAAAAACTGAAAATGACAAACTGTTGATTGTGGTTGTATATGTTGACGATATCATTTTTGGAAGTAATGAAGAGTCTATGAGTCAGAAATTTGCTTCTGATATGCAGCAAGAATTTGAAATGTCTTTACTTGGGGAACTAACATTATTTCTTGGCTTGCAAGTGCAACAAGCAACAGATGGTATATTCTTATCACAAGCAAAGTACCTCAAGCAAATCCTGAAGAAGTATGGCATGGAAGATTGCAAACCTGTAAGTACACCAATGATAACCGGATGTAATCTCAGTTCTAATGATGATTACCCCACCGTAAATCAACCAGAATATAGATCTATGATAGGAAGTCTACTTTATCTCACTGGAACAAGACCAGACATCATGCATGCAGTTGGGATTGTTGGACGATTCCAAGCTAATCCAAAAGAGTCTCATCTTTAGGCTGTGAAAAGAATATTCAAATATCTACAAGGAACCCAAGACTTTGGACTATGGTATCCAAAAAATGTTGATCTTACTCTTCATGCATACACTGATGCAGATTGGGCTGGAAGTGTTGATGATTGGAAAAGCACTAGTGGTGGTGCATTATTTATGGGACCGTGGTTAGTATCTTGGTTTAGCAAGAAGAAAAGCTCCATTGCCTTATCTACAGCAGAAGCAAAATATGTGGCTGAAACATCATGTTGCACTCAACTTCTCTGGATGATGCAAACCCTACAAGACTTTCAAATCAAATGTTCACCTCCTATCTCCATTATGTGTGATAATACAAGTGCCATTAGTATCTCAAAGAATACTGTTATGCATTCCAAGACCAAGAACATTCCCATCAAATATCACTTCTTACGTGAACAAGTGCTTGAACAAAAGGTGGAATTGGAGTATGTTTCCTCCAAAGAACAAGTTGCTGATATATTTACGAAACCTCTACCCAGGGAAGCATTCGAATATCTCAGAAAGAAACTAGGAGTAGTCTCTGCCATGAAGAGGATCAGGTCTACTTAAATACAGAAGATTAAATTGGTTGTGAGGTGTTGTTGGGCTTCTCTGAATGCTCAGGCTAAGGAGGAGAATTGGTCATATGAAAAGGATGCATTGTTGGCATTTATAAGTCATCTTGTTATATTATGTAGCATGATCTCAGGGGGAGCATGGTATTGTCAAACTCTTTTCCATTGATGTCAATGGGGGAGGAAAAGCAACAAAGGGCTTCTATAAGGCCATCAGAGGAAGAGTATTTCCATCAATGCCAAAGGGGGAGATTGTTGGAAATGTTGTCATTGATGGCAAAGGAATTGGCAAAGACAGCAGCAGCATCTAAACTATCCATAAGGAAAATACATTGAAGGACAAATTGAATATCTGGCCAAGATTTGTATATGTTAATGAAGAACTGTGGAATTGTGCTAAGTATGGTTGAGTAAATCTGGAATATATATGACCTGTGTGATCAATTTCATAATGAGCAGAGGATACCTTCGGTGCCCGGAGAGAAATGAAATCATTGTTGCAGAGTTAGGGATATGTGTATTATATGTGTATTGACTGATGTAATTCTTGTGTGGAATCCACTGAACCTCTGTATGAGTCTCTGCGTATGGAGTTAAAAGTGAAACCCTGTTGAGGAATCATGGAGGTAGGATTCGAATTCTAGGATGAGACCTTCTTGTAATGAAGAACTGGCTTAGTTTGATATTTGCAGTCATGGAACTACTTGGTTGAATATATGAGGGGCTCTCGAGGCATTCAGTGTATCCATTGAAGAACTTATTGGTGATAGAGATATGATGTTTTTGAATGTACAGGTAGAAGCAGAACTGTGACAGGATAGAACTCTGAAATGGAAGGTTGATATGTTATATATATCATAGCAGAATTGAAGAATGACATTGAATTGTAACGTGTTAATGTTTGTAAGAAAATCCCGTCGGAAGAGAACTACATTTGTTCGTTGATTATTGGAAATCCTGCCAAAGATAGACTAGATTTATAGCGCAAAACTTATACTAACCCTTTGGAATCATGAACTGAACCTTGAGCGAAGGGCGGGACCACGAAGGAGGAATAGTGAAGGCAGTTTATGGTTTTCGTCGCATCGCTTTCAACGGGAAAGCGGTATTCAAGAGGTGAGGAGAGACTCCATAGAACGGGCGACACGCGTCCCTATACGATTTTACAAAACCTCTTTTCACTATGCGCCATCGTGCGTTATAGTTCGACCCAGGACGCCCAGCGATATTTTTGAGCACCGTTGATCTGGGAAGGGGTCATCGGACGGTCGTCATTTGTTGAAGATGCGCGAAGATTAACACAGGTACGGCGGACCATCGCATGTTAACGTTCAGCATCGGAGATCGAGCGATATGTATATACGTCGTTGATCTTGAAGCTTGCTAATCTAACAGTGATCGGACGCTGCGCTTGCATAAAGTTTACTGTGGTACGATGGGCATATTGGATTGGCTGTTGACCATGTATGTGGGCCCGGGGTTAAAGGTTTATCGTAAGATTAATTTGGAAGTGTTAGATATTTATATAAAGTCCGAAGGGTTAAACTTTAGACATAAGGCTTGGGAATTTAAAAAGTTGTAAATATATTTATTTGTCAATTTATTTAAAATTGATAAATAAAAATTAAAAAGAGATCAAAAAACCCCGTGAGATAAACTAAAGGAATACTGACAGAGGAATACCATTAGCAGTTTGTGGTTTTGACTCATGGTTTTAATAAAGGCAAAACTATATAAGGAGAAGAAAAATAGAGAACGAAGGGTGTGCATTGCATGGGTGGTGAATAATTTTTTTTCAAAAGAATATCTGTATGGGCGAGCTCTGTTCTTAACTGATAAATCCGACACTACGATGCACCCATGAATATAATGATCTGACGATGATAAACTCTGGTTTGAATGACGGACGAAATCATGAAGAACTGGTGTGAGTATACAAAAAATACATAAATCTGGTGACCGACAAGGTATGTCATATAGAAACTGGTGGATCCAGTATGAAAATTGATGAAACGTGGTCCGCAGTGGTGCTGAGGGTCGAAGCCTTCAGAGAGGGGGTTGTAGCTCCCTTCCAGTGGTAGCTGGTAAACTAGAGCAGGGGGTAGTGGCTCCCTTCCAGGAGAGGCTAGTAAACGAGAGAAGGTTGTAGCCTTCTGCAGGTGGGTGCTTGTGTGCTGGTATAAGTCTGCACCAGCATATATTGTAAGAAGTTTTCTCTATAATAAATATTGAAGACTGAGATTATAGCAGCGGTGGTTTTCTCCCGAATTGGGTTTCCACCTTAAATCCTGGTGTTCATATGTGTTTTTTATGTTTGATGGTTTGTTCTGTTATTTCTGTTCATGCTTAATGCTTATCTGATGCAATGCTCTAAGTAATGACATAATAAGATATCTATACATACATGTTGGATGTTGTACTGTAACATATGGTTTTAAGAGAAAGAAAAGAAAAATTGTTCAGCCCTAAATACTGATTCACCCCTCCCCTCTCAGTATTTTTCCCAACATATTTCAAAGTTTTGAGCGCTGGGTGCGGGAAAAAAGGGTTTATGAGATAATAATGTGATCGGAAGGTATAAGCGTAGGGCTTAATCGCATCGGAACCATTCGGCATGGCACAAAGACTTGTGCGCTTGGATTTGTGTGATGCGATAAGCGCCGAAAAGGACTTAGCGCTTGGTCTTAGCACCATGGGAATATGGTGGGGAAGTGGTTAGCACTTAGCCCAAGGGGCTTAAGTCTGTAATACAAAAAGGTGTATTTTTATGAGTTTTTCATAGTTTTTGATGTATTTTAGGGTCTCGGTATAGTTTAAAAATGAGTTTTAAACTATGTATAAATGATTTTCATGAATGGAAGAAGGGGAATCATGAAAATAGAAGGATTTTATGAGAATGAAAGGGGTAAAAAATGAGGTTACTCTTGTGGTGGAGGGAAAGGAAATATGGCCTTTGCAGCAACATTTTCTCTTGGGAAACATCAAGATTTTAGAGTATGAAATGGAAACAGCAGTGAAAATTTGGACAGAGGAGATGATGTCTTCAAGAGTCTTCAAGAGATAACACTTTTTAGCAATAAAATTTTGTTCCTTGAAGGCTCCAAAAGGGTTTTAGCCACCATTTGATATGAAATTTTTTATAGGTGGCTAACAGAGGCAAAGGTAACAGTGGAGTAGACTGACTCAGAAGTTGAGGCATTGAATAAGGTGTATGCGTAGATGGATATGACTGCATAGGTGGCTAGTGGGAATATGGAAAATGAGTTGGCCCTTTCCAACATTGTTGCCATGGTTGAGAAGGTTACCCATGCTGATATTGATTCCCATAATGCCACTGCTGATTAGTGTTAGGATAAGAATATGCATGTGAATTATAACCAAAATAGTGTGGAGAAAATTTAGGAGCCATACCTGCACCTACCTGAGGCCAATTCCTTCTTGCTCCCATAGCATACAATTATTCAGCTTCAGGTTGTCCCCCTGTAAATACAGCTTTAAGTCTGGGTATAGAGGGAAATTTTTATGTGACATGGTCTTCTGCACAAATAGCACACTTATTAGTTTCTTTCAAATTAAGAGGACACTCTTTAGGAGGATGCTTGTCTCTAAATTTAGGACAGAAAATACATAATGACTCTTGTTCCTTGATAATTTTTTGCTGGAATTTTAAAGAGTCTAACTATTTGGTAACAGTATTCATTATATCAATTTTCATGTTTTCCATTTTATATTCTAGTCCAATAATCATAGCATCAGTAGATTCAGTTTTTCTATTTCTGTTTCGAGTTCCTCTACCAGATCTATACTAATTTCTTGAAAATTTCCTGCATAATTCACAAATATGTTCAAAAAGTTTGCTAAGAAATATCACCTTGTCCTACTTGATTTAAATTATTTCTAGCATTATCGGTAAGTCCTCTAAGAACCTCTGGGATGCGCGGATGAACAGTAAGAAAATGGCGCCCATTGGCTCCGGCCAATTCCCAAGGCGTTCGGCGCGTGGTAGCCACATGGGCCTCCACGGCGCCACAACCTTTGCATTTACTATGGTTGCAGGCTGCATTTACTCACTCCAACGCCGGCATTACAAGCCTTCTGTTCTGCCTGGCGTGAGCATTATACCTCTCCCTCTCTGGTTGAACGAGATCACCGTCTCTCGACACGCTCGCATGGTGACCCTGCTCTGTGTTCTGAGTGTATGTATGGTGCCTTTGAATAGTGCATGCCCGCCTCACTGCGCGGAGCCGAACGCACGCACAAGCACGGGCAGGAGATGCTCAATTTACAGTTGCATTGAGTTTGAATCGGGCGCTCACTTCTCCCACAGTGATTTCTGTTCGGGTGTGCACAGTGCTACACAGCATCCTCCCCGCGCTCCTTTGCAGATTGGTCCGGGTTCTATCACTGCTGTTGACTCACTCCAGCTTTCCCAGCCTCGCGACATTGCAATGCCTCGACTCAGGCCACGCATGACAGTGAGGCGCGGAAGCTCCAGAGGCAGCTCGACGAGCGATAACCCCTCTTCCAGCAGGCTCTTTTCTGAAATTCCCCCGGCTTGTGACTATGGCCCTCCCCCTGCCTCTCATACTCCCATTGCTCCTCATCGCACCACCTCCCCTGCAACTCCATCTGCCAGCAGTCGCCTTATTCGGCAAACCACTCAAAGAGCAGAATTGAAGTTCGATAGCGCCCTCAATCGGCCAACTATCACTGCGTACATCACCATCACATTGCGTGAGGAAGCCACTCTTAATCCGCCCTCCTGGACTGATGCTCCTCTGTCTCCTCGTGCCCCACTTCCTGGCGAGCCTCGCCCCTCCCCTGCTCCCTCTCATAATGCAGCCTTCCCTGAACCTGCAACCTTTACCACACCACCCTCCGGTGTAGCGCTTCCCTCACCTTCGCAGGTCAACACTGAAGCTGAACAGGCTGCGGATGAGCACAACAAGCAAAGCGTTGAAGAAGATCCTGGAGCTGCCTACAGGTGCCCGATAGTGGAGGAGCAGCCATCGCCTTCCAACTCCATCTGAAATTGCAATGTCTGGACGCAGTAGGCTCGTTCAACCCGTTTTTCCTGTTAGCAATGTTGGTTTTGGTCTGCCTTCTGGTTCCTGCAGTTTCACATTTATGTCCATGTTAGTTTTTGCTATGATAGCAGCAAACTTATATAATCATGGTTCCACACTTACATAGGCGTGCCAAATGTGCTCTGAGGCAGTTTCCCTACTGTGGGCGCTTCGAACGGAATTTATGTTTGGCTTTGAAACGGTCTCGGAGCTAGTCATTAGTGAGAAATGGTTTTGTATCATTATTACTTACATAAAGTAGGGTAGTCGAGATAGATTAAAAAAAAAAAAAAAAAAAAAGTCCTCTTAAGAACAAGGTTCTAATAGTCTTTGGGATCAAGCAAGTTTTACCTTTTAATGAAGCCTGCTAAATATTCCAGTGTCTTCAAGAGTTTCATCATCATCCTGTATGA
>JAXQQM020060538.1:0-24266 GCA_034641835.2 Pinus albicaulis
AATAGTTTGAAACCAATTAATGACCAAATAAATATGACTGAATTTTGGTCATGTTATAAGATATTGTAAATTAGCTACTAATAGTCGTATACATGCAAAATTTATTCATCATTTGTAATCACAAATTTATCATTTGTAGTAGTCATTTATCTTTTTTTGGGTATTTTCATATTCATTATATTAATGAGTACTTTAGTAGTTTATATTCATTTCATTTACTTTCATTAACAATTATTATAAGCAACTAATTTAGTCGTATATTCATTTTATTTGTGTTCATTAATAAACATAAGCTACTAATTTAGTAGTTTTAGATTGATTTTATTTGTTCATTATAAATCAACATAAATTAATTAGTATGATTTTGTAACTAAATTAAAAAAAATTGGCATACAATGTATATGTTCATCTAATATGAAAACACAAAGTTACATATGTTAATTACAATACTAAATAATATCAAGTGCAACTATAAATAATTTCAACCACATAAATTATATTATATAAAATATCAAGTATTACAATATGAGTTTCTAACTTAATATTGGTTGGAGTACAATTTACACATGAAATATTATTTCATCACTTCAAAACATTATCATTGTGTTGCCAAGGCATTGCATGTGAATTCACCAACTCTAAAGAATTGATCATCAATCTCTATGTGTGTCTCTTATGTGGTATATTGACTCTACATGTACCACTAGACCAATTCTCTTCTCTCTCTCTTTAATTTGTATTTTGTCACTTCAATGTTATTGTTCAATTCCTGCTTCTAATTACCATAAATACTGAGTTCCTTTTTTGAAAAGAAATAAGATACAATGCAAAGTATAATGCATGAAAGATGATGAACACTGGAATATAAAGTAAAGTAAACTATAAAGGATTTATACGATACATACCTCAACATCACCAATATTGTTAATGCCATTTTTCTCCATAAAAGAAAGAAACTAGAACTAGTTTTCTTCAGTTGGGAAATAATGGCTTCTATGTGGCCAAATTACCTGTATAAACAAAGAAAATAAAATGTCACCATAGAAAAAACACCTTAGTAAAATTAGTATTCAACATTCAAGGAAATATTAGGCACAATCATGCGAACTAAGTTACATGCTAAAAATATCAAGTTGTAGATTACTTATACAATGTGGGAGTGCAAACAAAAATCCTAGAAAATGCCAAAGCTAAGTCCAGAAGAAAATGAAATGAAGTAAAAAGTATACAATAATAGGATAGCCTCGTATACATGTATATAACCAGATAATGTAGAACACTAAGTAAATAAGTCTAGGGCTTGAGGTCGATGATGTCAAGGATTCATAAGTATGATGAGCATTTCTTCAGATAATAACTACTATTTGGGTCCATTATCACATATGAATACGCCAACTATTCTATATCAAATTATTAATGTTTTTCTATTATTTATGAATCACTATAATATAAGTGGATAAATTTCAAAGACAATTCCCTTCCCATTGCACTAGCACAAAATAGCTAATTAGTTACTAAAAAACGACTAAAATTTGCATATAAATGACTATTTTTGGTCGATGACCAATAGTAGCTAATTCACAGTATCTTATAACGCGACCAACTTTTAGTCGTTTTTAGCTTAGTCATTAATTGGTTGTCTGAATTTTATTGCCTAGTAGTATATTTAGTCACAAATTTTGTCATTAACTTAGTCATTGATATAGTCATTAATTGCCACAATTAATGACCAAATATACAACAAAATATATTACTAAATGATCACTCAATAAAACCAATTAATGACCAAAGAAATATGACCAAAATGTTAGTCGTGTTATAAGATACTGTAAATTAGCTACTAATAGTCATAAATATGAAAATTAGTTATTGTTTGAAACCAATTAATGACCAAACAAATATGACTAACTTTTGGTCATGTTATAAGATACTGTAAATTAGCTACTAATATTCATATATATGCAAAATTTAGTCGTCATTTGTAATCACAAATTTATCATATGCAATAGTAATTTATATTTTTTTGGTAGTTTTATATTCATTATATAAATGACTATTTTAGTAGTTTATATTCATTTCATTTACTTTCATTAGCAATCGTTATAAGAAACTAATTTAGTCGTATATTCATTTTATTTTTGTTCATCATTAATCAACATAAGCTACTAATTTAGTAGTTTTAGATTGATTTTATGTGTTCATTATTAATCGACATAAATTAATTAGTATGAATTTGCAGCGAAATTTAAAAAAATAAGTGTCATACAATGTACATGTTCATCTAACATGAAAACGCAAAGTTATATATGTTAATTACAATACTAAATAATATCAAGTGCAACTATAAATAATTTCAACCAAATAAATTATATTATATAAAATTTCAAGTATTACAACATGAGTTTCCAACTTAATATTGGTTGGAGTACAATTTACACATGAAATATTGTTTCATCACTTCAAAACATTATCATTGTGTTTCAAAGGCAATGCAGGTGAATTCACTAACTCTAGAGACTTCACCATCAGTCTATGTGCGTGTCTTATGCAGGATATTGGCTCTACGAGTACCATTAGATTAGTTCTCTTCTCTCTTTCTTTAATTTTCATTTTTTCACTCAATTGTTATTGTTCTCCTCTTTCTTCAATTCCTGCTTCTTACCATCAATATTGAGTTCCTTTTCTGAAAAATAAAGAAGATACAATGAAAAGTGTAAGACATGAAAGACGATAAACACTGAAATATAAAATAAAGTAGACTATAAAGGATTTCTATGATATATACCTCAACATCAATAATATTTTCAATGACATTTTTCTCCATAAAAGAAACAAAATCGAACAAGTTTTCTTCAGTTGGGAAATAGTGGCCACTATGTAGCTAGATGACTTGTGTAAACAAAGAAAATAAATGTCACCATAGAAAAAACACCTTAGTAAAATTATTAATCAACCTTCAAGGAAAGCTTAGAAATAGTCATGCCAACTAAATTACATGGTAAAAATATCAAGTTGTAGATTACTTATACAAATTAGGAGTGCAAACAAATCTCCTAGAAAATGCCAAATCTAAGTCTGAATAAAATGAAATGAAGTAAAAATGATATAATAATAAGATAGCCTCGTATACATTTATATAACCGGATAATGTAGAAGGCTAAGTGAATAAGTCCAGGGATGGAGGTTGATGATGTCAATAATGCCCAACTTTGATGAGAATTTATTCAAATAAGAACTACTATTTGGGTCCATTATCACATATGAGTAAGCCAACTAGTATATATCAAGTTACTAATGCTTTTATTATATTTATGGATCACTATAGTATAAGTGGATAAATTGTAAAGACAATTCTCTTTCAATTTTGTTCCTGACCTATGATATAATATGTTAATTGTGATTTGGAGCAAATTTCCAACATCGAAAATATGTAGCAATCACCACTAGTAATCCCCCAAATAGGATTATTTTGGAACGTAACTTTTAGATTCCAGTTGCTATATGATTCTTGAATGGAAAATCCACACTGAATTCCAACACCAAACTTCCAATTTGAGGGAACACCTGTCGCCATCCTCAATTACTCAAACTCAAAACATCAGTGATCATTATAATAAAAAGATAAAATTAGAGTATTTTTTATATGTTTTGCAGATTTACATGCAAAGAACAATAGTTTTCCCATATTTACCATACTTGTAATTTCCAAGATATAACACATCGATTGATCTTTTACAACAAATACTTGATTTAATAAAACAAGAATTTAACATATTACAACAATACCACCAATGTTTGATCCTCAATTAGTTCAAACTAGTTAGCACAAAAACTTCAAGACAGAGCAACAAGTAGAAATAAAAAATCCATCAATTCATAATCAATTAAAAAAGGATAAGTTTTTAGCTTAATATTGATAAACAACTATAAATATTGATAATCCACTAAAACTAGTGGTCTTGTTCAAAGATCAATACTACTTGGAGAACTCATCTTCCAAATTCTTTTCTCTATCCATGAAGCTTTATGTTATCCTCAAAATAGAATTCACATTCAATATTTTAGGTTTATAAAGCTATCCAAAGGCCTTTCCAAATGAAGCAATGAATTTAATTGATTTTCATAAAATTATTCTGGTACTGAAAAAATATAGTTTGACCATGTGATAGACAAATCAAGCAAGTACGTAAAAAATTGTGTACAATAATTCTTAGAAGACTTCATGTTAAAAGGAAAACTTGTATATTTCGGATAGAAAAAGACACTTAATAGATATGGTCAATATTAAAAAATAATAGAAAGGATATAAAACTACAGGTAGAATTAACAAAATGCTAATTGTGATATAGTTGATTGATTATTCTAAGTGAATCCAACTAGATACATACAAGTTTTGATTTTCAATATTCTTTCCAATATCATTATTTGAGGTGGAAGCTAACTTGCATTCATATCGCAAGGTTAATGTTTTAGCAAGAGTATATGTTTCATTATCATATTCCATATTTGATTTTCCATGAACAATTGCAGCAGGTATTGGAAGAATTAGTTGCTACATCAACTAAGTTGTCAGGTTTAACCTTCTTTTTACTCGAGGTACTAATCCTTCCCATTATTCTTGCTTATCAATATCATATTTCTCCTATAGCCAACATAATAATTATTTGGGAAGAATAAATATATTCATATGATGTCTTCAAATTTGAAAGGATGCATTTTTATTATTTAACTACTATTAAAAAAGTGATAGGAAGAACTTAAATAGAACCAAACTTTTTCTGTGAAGCAGTTTATTGCAGATGCCCATGCTAGCACAACATCATTGAAAATAAATGGTCAAAAATAATTAAAAAAATTTCACCTAGAATGAACATTGACTTATTCTTCATAAAGAAACATAAACCATTTCAAACTACAAGGAATAAACAAAAAGAATACCATTGATAAAAATTCACAGAATACTGACAACAAAAAAAGAAGTGAATTTTCTAGGTAGTAGCTCAAAACCTTATAGTGGGAAGATTCCCTCAAGCTTGAGTAATATCTACATCCCAGGCAATGAGTGCAATATTTTGGAAATATTCCCTTGCACATGAACTGCATTTATTACTAGTAATTACACTAGCAGGTGGGGAACATTTATTCACTTGGGAGTTACTTCATGGAGGGTGCACTATTTGGGATGGATTCCCTTGCTTAAATAGGCACATTAATTGTGAGGAGTTACAACACATGTGGAGCGCTTCACCCCTGAGATTATTTTTAGCCACGTTCCTCCTATTTTTCTTGTTATATAAAAAATAAAAGGATGCTCTAGTTAGAGGTGTCATGAGAGATTTCAATATGAACTTATGAGGAGTATTTTTCTAGTGTAGAAAGCTCTTGTAATCATTTTTTCAGTGTTTATAGAATTATATGTGATTTTTGTTCCAAATTTTTACCATGTGTTTCAGAATTTTCAAACTTCTCATTTCATAGATCTACAATCGATTTTCTACCAAATTGATCTAACCTTTTGAGATGCGGTGTTTACAATGCTACACTCTTAAATCTTCAATCCTTTGTCTTAGAATTTGATAATTTGAAGTTTTGATTGGAATTTTCCTAAGTCATTAGTTTTAGCGGTAGGATTAAATTCTTTGAGTGTGGATCCATTATCATTAGCTGAAAATTATGACACATGTTTGGATAGTCACTGCCTAGATCATTGATTTGTACTCTGATGTATCATTTGACATATCTTTCTATTCCGTAATATAATACAAGATTCACTTTTTCAAAAGAAAAGCATTGAATTTTCTGTCCATTTTGTTTTAGATTTTTAGAAAGAAAATATGAGTCTAAATTTATTATACTATCTTGTGTATTTGATTACATTACTTGCATAAAAAGGCTTATGTACAACAAAAAAATATCCTTTGGGTAATAATCCTGGCACATACAATGTAAAATGACCAATATTCAAATGATAAATGTCCCAAGACCCGCCAGGAGTGTTTTGAGGGAAAAAATACAGGAAAAATACCCCAATTCCAATCCCATTAAACTAATCCTTCCTTGAGACCATCAAAGACTAGGAATAGGAAAAACATGCATAACATTATGCCATGAAATGACATAACCCAATAGGCACCTTATCAACACAACAACAATGAAGCCAAGAAAAATTTAGTGCAAATGAAAGTACCTTGTTAGTCTCAGACTAGAAAACTACACCATGACAGTGATGAGTGTGATACAATATTAACTCCTTTAACTTGCTCAAATATTCTCAACAACGTTTGTTAACTTGGTTATGTCTAGAGAATTGTCCATGTCAATTGAATCATATAGACATTTCTTTTAATTTTCATCCTTCAAATTTTCTAAAGAATGAGAATCTTTGATCTCAGTACAATCCTTAGAACATTTCTTATCGTTCACACTACACCGTTTTTTTCGGATCAACTTTACATGTGAAAGAATCATACAAAACGGGAACATTCACTGGTAAAATAGACCATGTCCGAAAAATGACCACAACAGTAGGTCAACTAGACTAATACAGTGCAACCAGTGCCAGTACAAAGTGGGATTGTTAAAACATCTCCTAAAACAATGCTACAAGAAAAAAGATATTAGAATCTAAAAACAAGATACAAAATAGATTCTAAATGTCGTAGCGAAGTACATGTATCTTCCTCCCTCATTTTTTCCAAATTGGAACCAACATCTCCAACTTGGGGTTAAGGCTCTAGACGGTGTTGCATCCACCATATATGTTCCTTTTGGTTTTGCGAGTATAGCAGAAACACTCTCTATCTTAGATGTGTCCTCTTCAAAACCTTTGTTGTGGACTAGTACTAAAGTTTAAATTTCTAGTTTATGTGCATATGTCCTGTCAACAAAGTCAAGAAATTTTCCATCATTTCAACTCCTTTGCATTACATCCATGGATAATAGTTTAAAAAAGATAAAAAGAAGTTGTTAAATTTTATATTTGTTGATAAAATATTCCACACCATTTTTTGTGTTATCTTTGGTATCACACAGAGGGTCCTCAACCAGAAAGCAATGCTTTGCAAAAAGTTGAGTGGTAGTTGCTTCTTCAGATATTTATTTTAGTGTACTTTGAGTTGAACCTACAGGTAGTTCAGGGAAAACCATGGCAGCAAGGAATTTCACCCACAAAATAGGTCAGTAGCTGAACATCTATTCAATAATTAAATTAAGAATGCACTAGAAAGGAAAAAGGCATAATTATGTTAACTTCCAAAAATCTCTAGTTATCAGGGTTAACACAAAATAATACTGCATGAAGAGAATGCTTGCCAACTTACCAATTCCATGACAGGTTTTCCTACTTCTGCAAATGATAGTGACTCCTCAGATCTAGATAAGGCACCAATTTCATGGAAAGCAACCTTTATTTCCTTTATTTAATAATTCTCAGCATTTTTTGGTATAGGCTCACCATCGTCAACTTGTTTTAATTTACTATCATCATTCTGAGATACCCCATTAAGCTCCTCACTACTAGGGCTTTTGGCAACTGGACTCTCTAAAGTGCTTTGAGAGGCGGCACTAGCTTAATCTTTGCTTGCTAAACTTGTTTCCAAGCTGCTAGGATGATCATGTTAGGTGTCTCCTCTTATAAAAATGGATCTACTATTGTAAGCCTAATAAAATGTAACATACACGGATCATTGGATTTTGTAACTACAGGTTTTTCAATCTCATTCCAATTGTGCCCATAAAGTTCTAGAGCCTCAAGTAGAAATAATGTCTCTTGGTTTGTCCTACTACCACCATTGACACTTGCTCTTTCATTCATTCCATGAGGAAAAAATATGTTGAAACCATACATGTGTCAAACTTCCTTGCATTATAACATTTTGAACATAAATCAAAATCTTCTTGCCATAACAATATATGTTCAATATGAATTTGAAGATAATCAGATGAAAAATGTTTTAGAACGCAAGCATCCACAAATACAGGAAATATAAAAATATATATAAAGGAAATATAGATAGTTGCATAGGACCAAACATAGATGGAGTGCATGAGTGGTAATTTTTGCAAGCTAGAGTAGGAGGTCGGTGCAACGGTAGCTCTGCTGAAGGGCGATCCAGGAAGGACTAGCTTGCGTTTGGGGCTTCGAAACTATTGGAGGGATTTAGGCGGTAGGCTCCAGATCCTTTCCAGCAAAAAGGAGGCAACACAAATTTGGAAAGGATGAAAGGCAAATGCAGCAGGGGTAGGTGGAAATTTTCTTCGCAGAAGGAAGCCGACAACGGATGGGGCAACAGGCCCTAGTTTTTGAAGGAGGTAGGGGCGGAATGGATCAGATTCAGCTAACTTTGCAGATGGGCATAGATCTCTCTGGGATCCCCTACACATTTGGATGGCCCCTTGCAGAGTGGCTGGAAATGGGTATTGAACCAGATTTAACAAGCTTCGAAGGGTGTGTCCTCCCCGGGTGACTATCTTCCTTCACTACGATCTCACTGATTTTTATTTTTTAAGCTATATTTTCCACTTCCGAAACTCTGCCCCGATTGCCGACTGGGGTTTTGGGTTGGATGACTCTCTTCCACCTCCAATGCTCTTGGGTCTGAGGCTTAGAGAGGAGTCCGACCCAATTCTGTTTCCCCACTACGTGAGGAGATAGAGGCCCTTGAATCCGGTGAACATGCTACAACAGGGGACTATCCAAAGGGTATAGAGGGAAAAAATCACAAGGAAAAAGCAGAAGAAAAGGAAAATAATGCAGCAAATAGTTTCTATATTTTTCTAAGAACATTAGGTGGAAAATCCCAAACCCTCTGGGTACAAGATTCAAAACAGATCACAGATCTGAAGCAGAAGATCCAATCCTCAATAGGAATCCTAGCCACATAACAGAGTCTGGTTTTTTCCGGAAAAACACTTCAGGAAGGAAACAATTTAAAATATTATCATATACAAAGGAACTCCTCCATAATCCTGAATCTAAGTCTCAAACGAGGAGCCGAATGAGGAAGTACATCGACTAGAACTGACCAGAACAAAACTCAAGGACAGATGAAAGGAGCCAACACTTTCAAAAAATAAGCCCAGAAAGGCCTAACCTACAGGAATATTTTGCAGGGGAAGAACATAGAAGCTACACCACTTGAACAGATAGAGAACACGCCCAAACCTTATATGTTCAGATTCAACAAGATGATGAGCGAGTTGCCTTCACTAAGTGGGCCCGCAGGCTATTTTTGGCACAAGTCTATTTTTAGACATGGTGATCATATTTCAGAAGTTGCAAGATGCTATTTGTGGATGGTTGGTCAATTCGGAAAAATAGATGAAATTCTATTTTTATAATATTGGGCGAAGTCTATTTATATATCGTCGATCTAAAAATAGAGGTGTCGGTTATTATTATCTCTTAATAATAATCTGACAATAAACAACAACTTATTCTCTTGGAGCACTTAGTTTCAGTGTACAAATTTGGAAAATCAGTGGGCTAAAGGAATTACGCAATTCCTAGGGTTTACTGGTGGTTCATGCATGGAGGAATCAGTTAGAAATGAATTGGAAAAGTTATGACATAGTTGGAAGAGTATTTCATGGAGTTGATATTCAGTTTAACTCAGTTAATGGAGTTAAAATCAGTTGAGCTAGTTGTATCTAGTCTAACTAAATGATACACTAGCGAGAGTGGAGTGAATTAATTAGTTGATTAATTCACAAATAATAACTCATTAATCAATTGAACAAATACAACAGTTAACTACATTGCATGTCAGTTCCAGTGGAGACCCAGTGGAGAGATAGGTGAAAGGGCAAGATGGACTATCTAATGTGACTATAGTGATGCATTGATTGCACCACACACACATTGGAGTTTCCAATGAGGATTGCATAGTCAAGGAAAGGGTAATTCGAATTCATTCAGAGCTATTCTTCAACAGGGATTGCGCAATGGAGGCAGGCTAGCAGGTGGCAAGAAATCGGTGCATGGATTTGCAGATTTCTTCTGATTAGTGTGTGACGATTGATTGTACTGAGAGCTTGATGTACTAAGATTTGTATGAGATTGTTACATGATATCCATGATACATAATATATGATAGTTGGGGTTTTTAGCTTCAGTATTTCCCTTTAAACAACTGCGTTACATGTGATTGTTTTTATTTATGCTTCACATGTGTTTGCAATTAATTTTCCGCAAAAGATTAACAGTGGAATGATTCTGTATTTTGCAAGAAGTTAAATATTGTGAGATTAAGGGAATCTAGATATATACATGCATATTGTATATAATTTCTACATGGTATCAGAGCAGTGTTAATTCTTGAAGATTGCAATTGTGAAGAATTGTTGAGTTTGTGCTGGTGGACAATTTGAATTTGCTACAGAAAATTCTTAATGCAGAAGTTGAGTATACATTGAAATGTATTTCAATGGGTTGCGATTGGAGTATTCCCTTGATGGGAGCTTGAATTACATAGCCTGGAAGGATAGGATGGAGGCGGTGCTGGAGGATAATGGACTGAAGGAGTTCATCGATAGCGATGTTCCTAAGCCGGGATCTAGCGATGTTGCATTACTTGACGCATGGAAAAAGAAGGTAGCAAAGACAAGAAGAATTCTATTGGAAGGTGTGAAGGACCATATTGTGTCCAACCTTCATGGGAAAGCCACTCCATTCTTAATGTGGAAGGCTTTGACAGATTTGTTCCAAAGCAGCAACGACCAGAGGAAGTTTGCGCTAAAAGACAAGCTCAGAAAAATAAAATTGGAGAAGGGCGATAGTATTCCAAAATATCTCATGAAGTTTGTCCACTGTAGGGATGAACTGGGAAGTGTGGGGGATTACTGTTGATGGTGAATAGTTGGTTAGCTTGGCTCTCCTTGGGCTTCCGAAGAGTTGGCATAGCTACAAAGACTCTGTCAATGGACGGGAGAAACTATCAGGATGGGAGCGACTTTGGTCGGATCTTGTGCAGGAGGAGATAAGGCGGGGTATCAAGGATGGCTCTTCATCGAAGAATGAAGATGAAGAGAATTGTGCCTTGGCTGCCAAAGCAAGGAAAGGGAAGGGGAATAAATTTCCTTCAAAATCCGATGTTAAAGGCAAGAAGTAGGATTTGTCCAAGGTGAAGTGTTTTCATTGTCACGAACATGGGCATTTCGCCACTAACTGCCCACAAAAGAAGAAGAACAAGAAGGCTACTGGAGCTGCAGCTGGAAAGGCCTTAGCCTCACAATTTGAACTTGACTTATCTTTTATCGCATGCTTGGTTTCAAGCTATATGGGATCAGTGTGGTATCTTGATAGTGGTGTGTCTCTCTACATGATGGGAGACAAGGAGTTGTTTAATGACTTGGAGGAGAAGGACCTTCAAATGCATATAGAGATGGGCGACGATGGTTGATACAATGTGGCTGGAATTGGGACCATTACCATTGAGAGGGAGTCCGGTAATCCATTCTTGTTGAAGGATGTTATGCATGTTCCAGGTCTGAAGAAGAACTTGGTCTCGGTCGCAATGTTGGAAGAGAAAGGTTATGATGTCGTTTTCAGTGAGGGAAAAGCTTTTCTTCGACATAAAACAATAGGTCAAACCAAGAGGATATGGATTCAAGTTAATAATATCTACAAGCTGGAGGTAGATGGCTGAGCTGCAATGGTGGGCAAAGCAAAAGAAGTGGTGAGCTAGGATGAGGGTGAATTATGGCACAGGAGATTGGGCCATCTTCACCATGGCGCTTTGAAGATTTTCTAGCAGATTTATACTAGACTTCCCAAGGGTACTCTTGCATAGTCAGATCAGTGCAAGGGATGTACTATGGGTAATTTTGTGAAGACCACCTTTCAGGAGAAGGAGCATCGTGCTTCGGTGATCCTGGAGAGAATTTACACAGACGTGTGTGGACCTTTCTTGGTTGCTTCAACAGAAAAACACAATTATTATGTTATAATTGTTGATGAATATTCTCATAGATGTTGGATCTTCTTCATGCAGAAGAAGATCGAAACATTCTTAAAGTTCTGTGAGTTTAAAGCATTGGTGGAGAAGGAGTCGGGGAAGCAAGTGAAAGCTCTACGAAGCGATAATGGTGGTGAATACATCTCGGGCGAATTCAAAGACTTCTGTAGCAAAGAAGGAATTCGAAGAGAACACATAGCGCCTCATAACCCATAGCAGAATGGGGTCGCGGAGAGGAAGAACAGAACGATCGTGGGTGTTTCACAAGCAATGCTGCATGACCAGGGCCTATCGATGCACTTGTGGGCGGAAGCATGCAACACTATGGTTTATGTGCAAAACCATTGTCCTCATAGAGTACTTGGCATGAGTACACTTGAAGAATATTTTACTGGTAAGAAGCCTAATATTTCTCATTTGAAGATTTTTGGCTCATCTATTTACATTCATGTGACAAAGGACACCAGGAAGAAGCTAGAGCCGATTGCAAAAGTTGGGATATTTGTGGGGTACATAGAAACACCCCATAATTATCATGTGTATTTTCTAGACATTCGGATGACTATGGTGCGATGGGATATAAAATTCAATGAGGTCAAAGCTATGAAGTTGTTGCTTGAGAGGGAGTTACACTTGCATGCATAGGAGGAACTTCTTGTTCCCAAAGATGAGCCTCTAGATGTGGACAAGCCACAGGAGGAGATTCATGGAGTGGAGGAGTCCACTCATGCAGAACCAAACATTGAACAAGGCATAAAGCGTACCACAGAAGCTGAGAGACTGAAGCTTGATGTGGCATAGAATGTAGGAGTCCCTACATCACAACGCAGACAGAGGCAGTCACTTGACCAATTTACTGGATACATGGCTATGATGAGCAAGCGTATCATGACAGAGCCATCTTATTTTGAAGAAGCAGTGCAGGATCCCACATGGGTAGATTCCATGGTGGAGGAGTATGACTCCATTTTCAGAAACAATGCTTGGGATATTGTTCCAAGGCTGGTGGGAAAATCAGTTGTAGGATCAAGATGGATCTACAAGGTAAAGCAAGTTGTTGATGGGAGCGTTGAGAAGTATAAGGCAAGATTTGTTGCTCGGGGCTTCTTACAGATCGAGGTGATTGATTATGAATAAACCTTTGCACCTGTTGCACGCTATTCTTCCATAAGGACCATCCTTGCTCTCTCAGCGCAGATGGGTTGGCACATTCATCAGATGGATGTGAAGAATGTGTTCCTTAATGGGATCATTGAGGAAGAGGTGTACACTGAGCAGCCTGAAGGATTTGAGATCTTCAGTAGCGAGTGGCATGTGTGCAGGCTCAAAAGAGCGTTGTATGGGCTGAAGCAAGCACCACATGCTTGGTACACATGGATCGACAACTATTTCACTAGACTTGGCTTCACCAAGAGTGAGGCAGATGCAAACCTGTACCAAATTGTGGTGGAGGGTAAGATTTTAATCATTGTTCTTTATGTTGATGGTTTAATACTAACAGGTGATGAGCAGTTGATACACTCATTCAAGGCAGATCTTGTAAAGGAGTTTGAGATGAAGGATTTGGGCCTCCTTCATTATTTCCTTGGATTGGAAATATGGCAGCGGGAAGGTGAACTGTTTGTGTCTCAAGGCAAGTATGCCCGGGAGATACTGGAGAAGTTTCACATGCAAGGCTGCAAGCCTATCGACACTCATCTTCCAGGAAATTGGAGGAAAGAGGATGCTACATCAGTAGAGGTAGTGGATGCAACTGTTTATCGACAGTTGGTGGGTTTTCTCATGTATATAGTTAATACAAGACCGGGCATATGCTATGCAGTGAACCAGCTTTCATAAGCGATGGTTAAGCCTACCAAGCTCTTTTAGAAGGCAGGCAAGCATGTCCTGAGGTATCTCAGGGGCACATCTGAGTATCGCTTATGGTACTGACAGACGGATGAGGTGAAGTTGCATGGCTTCACGGATGCATATTGGGCAGGAAGCTCAACAGACAGAAAGAGCACATCAGGAGGGATTTTTAGTATCGGATCTACGGCAGTTTCTTGGTACAGTAGGAAATAAAGATCTATGGCACTCAGTTCAGCGGAAGCAGAATACATGGCAGCAAGTCAAGCTGCATGTGAGGCTATCTAGATGAGGAAGATCCTGGTTGGTTTGTTCAGTTCACATTTAGATCCTACAGTGATACATTGTGATAATCAGAGTTGCATTAAACTCTTGATTAATCCTGTGTTTCATGATAGATCTAAAGATATTGATATCTGGTATCATCATATCAGAGATTGTGTGTAGTGGAAGATCGTGTTGCTTCAGTACATTCCTATGGGGGATCAAGATGCAGATATTCTGATGAAGGCGCTCACCAGGAGAAAATTCGAATATCATAGAGGCAGGATCAGGGTGAAGGATAATCCCTATCTTGTTGAGAGGGAGTGTTGAGATTCAACAAGATGATGAGCTTAGTGAAAAGAGTCACCTTCATTAAGTGGGCCCGTAGGCTATTTTTGGCGCAAGTCTATTTTTAGACTATGTCTATTTTTAGACATGGTGATCATATTTCAAAAGTTGTAGGATGTTATTTTTGGATGGTTGGTCAAGTTTGAAAAATAGATGAAATTCTATTTTTAGAATATTGGGCGAAGTCTATTTATAGTTGTCGATCTAAAAATAGATTTTGTTGAAGAGGTAAATCCCCTCTGCGGACAGAGGCGATTCCACTAGCCTAGATCGGGTCTAGCAACAATCAAGTCACGCAATGACGTTGGTTCCTAGTTACAAAAAGACAAAGGTCGCGATAAGTAGCCTACCTCAAATCCCACGCAGTTGTTTTTGAAGAAAATATGATGTTTCCTGTCCCTCGCTTGACAGATCACAATCCTTCTGTTTGACACGTCCGAACTCCTGTACACATGCAAGGAAACAATGACATACAATGTAAAATCTAAAGCATGTAACTATATATCAGTTAGAGAGGATATAATTCATGGCATTACATAAAGAAATGAACACATGAATGGAACCAAAATCAGAGTCACTTATATTATAAATGAAAAAAGGGAGATTAAAACCAAATGCTCTGACACTATGATCTTCCTTCAGCAGGGCTAGCAGCGGAGCATGTCTCAATAAAGCCTGTCGGGAATCTGGACGAAGCTCTCTCTCTCTTTGGCTTGGCTCTCAATAGTTGCTCGGCTATAGTTTCCTTCCTACAAGTTCAGCTAGCTTGCTAATGGAGAAGGCAAGCTTTTATAGATGGAGGAAAGGAAGTTGGGATCCCTATAATCATGGGATAGGCCCTATCCCTTAGGAAGGTTCCATGATAGGTGGAAAATCACTTCCTATACATGGAGATCCCGAACCAAACCACTCAACTCCTTTTGATGATTCATTCAGGAGTTTGTTAGAATCAAACTTCCGCCATTTATTTTTAAAAAACATCCATTAATAAGCTTGGTGCGAGTGAAATACAGGGAAAGAGCGCCAGTTGGCATGCCCTCTAGTGTGGATTTCCCCCATTGGCACGAGGGTTGAACTGGCTAGTCACGCCAGGGCTAAAAAACTTATTTTTAAGGTTTTTCAGAGGAAATTTTCTTCAGGGGAATGTTTGTCCTTATGCAAGAGGATGTCATGAAGGTGGTTTTAGGACATTTTACTGTTCACGGGTCATGGGAATAGTCCTCCAATGTACGGGATGAGGGATTGCAGGGACGGTGACAAAATGCTATGTAACAAAGGTGTCGATTATTATTAGCTCTTAATAATAATCCGATAATAAACAACAACTTATTCTCTTGGAGCACTTAGTTTCAGTGTACAGATTTGGAAAATCAATGGGATGAAGGAATTACGCAATTCCTAGGGTTTAATGGTGGTTCATGCATGGAGGAATCAGTTAGAACTGAAGTGGAAAAGTTATGACAGAGTTGGAAGAGTAGTTCATGGAGTTGATATTCAATTTAACTCAGTTAATGGAGTTAAACTCAGTTGAGCTAGTTGTATCTAGTCTAACTAAATGATACACTAGTGAGAGTGGAGTGAATTAATTAGTTAATTAATTCACAAATAATAACTCATTAATCAACTGAACAAATATAGCAGTTAACTACAGTGCATGTCAGTTCCAGTGGAGACCCAGTGGAGAGATAGGTGAAAGGGCAAGATGGACTATCCGTTGTGACTATAGTGATGCATTGAATGCACCGCACACACATTGTAGTTGCCAATGAGGATTGCGAAGTCAAGGCAAGGGTAATTCAAATTCATTCAGAGCTATTCTTCAGCAGGGATTGTGCAGTGGAGGCAGGCTAGCAGGTGGCAAGAAATCGGTGCATGGATTTGCAGATTTCTTCTGATTAGTGTGTGACGATTGATTGTACTGAGAGCTAGATGTACTAAGCTTTGTATGAGATTGTTACATGATCTCCATGATACATAATATATGATAGTTGGGGTTTTTAGCTTCAGGCTTTCCCGTTAAACAACTGTGTTATGTGCGATTGTTTTTATTTATGCTTCACATGTTTTTGTAATTAATTTTCTGCAAAAGATTAACAGTGGAATGATTTTGTATTTTGCAAGAAGTTAAATATTGTGAGATCAGGGGAATCTGGATATATACATGCATCTTGTATATAATTTATATATTATATTATGGAGCAAATGAACAACATTCCAGAATTGAACATTGAGGCAGTAGAGATCGAGGAATATAGGTCATCCTTTGAAACACAAGCAATAATATGCAGGTTTAACTGCTATTGGCCAAAACCAATGGAGTTGTTCCATTGGATTTTTACCAATTGGACCATGGACTGTGATATACACCTCTGTTCCAAGGGTTTATTTATTGTTAAATTTTCATCACAGGAAGCCAAAGACATCATCCTTAGAGAAGTTCTGTGGTTCTGGGGGTCAACCGAACTATTCGTCGCTCTTTGGTTCCCAGATTTTGATGCCAATACGATGGAGATAACCAAAATTCCAGTATGGGTCCAGCTATATAATCTCCTGCTCCATTTCTGGAATGAATGAGTTTTAAAGGGTATCGGAAACAGTCTAGGGAGATATATCAAAACAGACATCTAGAGACTAGAGGACAAAATATTCACTTTTGCACGAATCTGTGTAGAATTGGACCTCAGCAAGGGGCTTCCCGAAAGTATCATCCTGAAACACAATCAGCAAAAATGGTTTCAACACCTAGACTATGAAAACACAACGTTTAGGTGTAGAATATGCCGGAAAATAGGGCATCTTCAAAACACCTACCTAGATGCAACAAGGGAGAATAAGAAGAAGAAGAAAACAGGGAAAGCATCTAAGGGATGGAAATTTCCCTCAGGAGGACCAAAGCAAGAGTCTAAAGACAAAGGGGATATCCCAACCCATGAGGAGGAAAAATAGACAACAAAAGAACAAGGAAACCATGAACAAGTATCACAAGAACCAATGGAAACCAACAAGACATCACAGACGGTTGAGCCAACGATAGATCCCACACATGCTTCTACTATAAGTTTAGGAGTGAGTAAAATATCACATGTGTCAGAAAGCTCAAACTCCGAGAAATAAAACTCCACGAGGAACGACAAGCTAGCCCTGGTTCCTTCTCCCCTACATTCAGGGACCTGGCAGATAATACAAAAGAGGAAGGGCAAACGTGAAAAGCCCAGCCCTACTGGCAAATTGTAAAATTTATTTTTGGTATCCTAGCTACATTGACTAATGTGCTTTAGCACACGGGCCCTTTGGGCATCTACAAAAGTGTAATTTTCATTAATATTAATATAAAGTTGTCGATTTTGTCTTTGAAAAAATAAAATAAAGGAAATATAACAAAATAGAAAGAAAAAAATGTAATCCACAACAAAGGATATCAGAATGATGGTAACAACACTCTATTTTTAGAGTAAAAATAGAATAAAACCATGCATGTTTGTGTAATGCAAGAGGAGTTTGTGTGATATATACTCGGTGAATTTACTTTATCTGTTAGGATCGAATCAGGAGATTTGGAGGTGAACGACTTGGTGTTGACGCTAGCTTAATGTGGATCCTTCTGTGTGGCTAGATATTTTAGTGGGATTCCTTGCTAGCCTTTGTATTTCTAATTAGGGTTTGTTTTTTATGGTGGATACAGCTAGGTTTTAGGAAGAAATTAGAAATACCTTGATGTGGATGAGTTGAAGGGAATTTTGTACCACCTTGAGATGAGTTGAATTATTGTACAAACCTAGATAGATCTCTTTCTATGTTGAATTTGATGCCATTATGAGAGCCTTTTTTCCAATCTCATTAATGCCATAAATATCATCCAGGATGATTATGAATATGTTTGGTATGTTGCTGAATTGGAAGAGGCCCTCATTCATTTTCTAACATCATCAATGTTTGAGGAGTCTAGCTAAGAGTATGTCCATCAATTCAAATAAATAGTGTAACAAAACAATTCTTTTCATTCTAGTGACTAGTATTCTGCACTTTATAGAATATATTTAGTCACCCTAAATTTCCATTTGTGAAATCAAGCTATAAAATTTTCCATTAACAAGCCTTGCAAGAACAATTTAGCATTATCGTATAAATTCTTCAAAAATATTTCAAGGATGTCCTTGTTAGCTTAGAAATGGCAAGAAGTCATTAAGCTTAGAATTGTTTTCTTTTCTTTTTATTTACTAGTGCATTGACCATTCCATGGGTAAGTCCTTTGACATGACAACCTACAGGAAAGGAATTCAATTATTATGAACATATTTCTTTTATGGGACCACAAGGAATTTTACTGGCATGAACTCCTTAAGGAAGCAATCCAATCAGCTACAAAAACAAGGTAAACAACTAGACATCATAAATAATATCCCTGATGCATCCCTTAGTCTGTATCATATCCATTTTAATTTAAAAATTCTCCATGATATACATTTGGTGGATCACTTGCAATAATTTTGAGCCATCTCTTTCCAAATATGGTAGTAGAAATACCAGAAAAACACTTTTATGGATCATTTTAGCTTACTGAAGAGAGTCTTCCCACCTATAACTCACTTCATTACAAAAATTATACCTATAAGGAATAATTCATGAAGGAGGATGATCATTCTTTCTCACACTAGTAACACCACTATCTCTTATTTCATTCACAAAAAATATGTGAGCTTAGGATATATACACATCATGATCTCAAAACGGTATCCTTATATATGCAACTTATAAACTTCATGTAAAAGAAATCAATCCCAATGGGACAACAACGATGTCAAGTTTTGTCCAATTTTGTGCCTATTTTTTTTTTTAACAAATTTGAAATAAATTTCTCAATGATCATTTGGGAGAACTCCCTTCATGTGTTTTCTATTGAAAGCTATTTCACCATCAATTGTGACCACCTAAATTAAATTGGCCACTTCTCATAAAGTGCCACATTTATCTCCTCAACTCATCAAATCCCCTTGACATACAATGAAAAAATCTTGCCAAGGAAACATCCTTTCTCAAAGATGAAATTGAAGTAAAAAATGGAGGGTTATAACTAAAGAATAGAAGACATTAGTGCAACATAAGTAGGAAATTTATTAGGTTGATGACTCACCTGAGATGTGGACTTAGATGCTCCCACTTGTTCCTATACACAATACAATGTTTGAGTAAGCCATCTTAAATTCCTGGTTACACTAGTAACTAATGACATCTTTGTTCCTTAAATATAATATTGTTGATGTGACTTTGATTTATTTTTTAATTTTAGAACAAAATTCGGAACAAGATTTTTGCATTCATTAATAACTATAGGATGTTTCTATGATTTTGAGGACCATTCATCATCAAAAAACTTCATATACTTTCTAACCAATGTCTTCAGTTGAACTTCAATTTAGATCTTGTAGGCCTTGGATGCCACCTGAGAATGAGAATTACTCTCAATGGTGTACCTCCTCTCCAATTAAAGTCAAGCACTCAACTGCTCAACTTGATGATGGTGAACGGAAAACATGGTAAACTTACATCCCATGTTTTCAAGGAGCAAGTTCTTCGCCAAACCAAGATACTTTGTTAGTATCTCAAACTTCCCTTTTTCTATGAGCTTTGAAATAAGGTTGGCCACTTGTAAATAAAAGGAACATAAACAAGGACCACCACTCCATTATGTACCTAAAAATCTCTTCAGAAACTTCAAAGTGTACTTCCCCTATCTAAGGCAGAATTCACCTACAAATTATTATATATGGATATCTCACTTGTGGATCTTAAAACCTTTTGCAATTGGAGTGAAAGCCTCCTTAGGGAAAGCTTCATCTTTTTGACAAATTTTG
This sequence comes from Pinus albicaulis, assembly GCA_034641835.2. Classification (NCBI taxonomy): domain Eukaryota; kingdom Viridiplantae; phylum Streptophyta; class Pinopsida; order Pinales; family Pinaceae; genus Pinus; species Pinus albicaulis. The sequence goes on from JAXQQM020060538.1 coordinate 20,267, forward strand.
GCAACAAACCTAGCATTGTACTTTTCAATGCTCCGGTAAACTACATGATTTCTCTTGTCGAGCTATCTAAAATCAATCATTGATTCCATAGTAGGTCTTGGAACATCTCCAAGAGGTCATTCTTAAGAAAGGAGTTATACTATTCGGTTATGGAATCATTCCATACCTTCTGTATTTTTGCTTGCTAAATTTTTTTCCAAGCTTCTCTAGATGATCGTATTAGGTGTCTCCTTCTCTTCTGAAAACATATCTTCTATTGGAAACCTAATAAAATGTAAGATGCATTGATCCTTGGATTTTGTAGCTACATGTTTTTCAATCTAATTCCAATTGTCCACATAATGTTCTAGAGCCTCAAGTAGAAATAATGTCTCCTGGTCTGTCAAAATACCACCATTGACACTTGCTCTCTAAGTCATTCCATGAGGATAAAATATGTTGAAACCATGGTTGCACCAAAATTCCTGATATTATAACATTTTGAACATAAATCAAAATCTACCTGCCATTACAATATATTCTCAATATGAATTTGAATTTAATTGGTAATCATATGACACATGTTTTACAATGAAAACATCCACAAATAAAGAAAATATAATACAATAGATAGAAGAAAACATAATCCATAGCAAGGGATATCAGACCGATCCTAACAACACTCTATTTTCAGAGTACAAATGGAATAAAACCACTTACCAAGAAAATTGGACTTCACTTGCAAATCAAACACTATACACAAGATTAACTCCTCCAATATTGTGTTCCTATAAAATGGAGCAAAACATCAAAACATTGCACATAAAGGATATATTGAAGAGTTTGTGTGAAATGATAAATAGAGAAATCCCCAACTACATCAATGACCTTCATTTATAGCATAATTTCACTCTTGGAATCCTGGGTATTCTCTACACTTTGATTCTCATGATTGATTTTGTAAGACCGCTCTCTCATTTGCATGGACTTCGCGATGTTCCAACAACTAAGGGATTTGTGGAAATTCATCAAAAGGTTCCATTGTTAGTGGATCCAATCTTCCTTCAACAATGGAAATCACCGTTAACAGTGGAAATTATATGAATGTTTGTTATAGAAAATTTTTAACATCCTTTGCAATTGTGAAAGAATTCTACATGCTACATGTAATTGGGACCATCCAACATTTACATAATGTGGATGAAAATATTTCTACATCATTATAAAAGTAGCTAAAAATGTATCAAAACCAAACTAAGGATATAACCAAGGCAATCAAGATCGCCATCAAATACCTGAGAGAATCCTTCTTGTAATGGCTTCAAAAATGAGATGCATTCATATCAACATCATACCTTTCAAATAAAGACATAAATTTCATATTATGAGTCATGACACATTTATTTTTGCACCAAATAAAAGAAAGCTCACTTCAAATGGGGACTAATTTACTACTAAAGAACTTACACTCAAGCATGATGGAATGTTAGGTCCCTATATTACTAGTATAGTCCCTTATTGTTGTTACTGTAACCCCCTTATTGTTATTATTGTACCCTTGTAACCCCCATACTGTTATTATTGTGCCCTTAAATTATTATTGTTAGGTCAGCTAGGATTACATTGTGGCCCTATGGACTCCTATATATAGAAAGGAGGTTTTGTAACTTATATCATTCAAGAATTGTTCATTCATGAAATGTATTGGAGGTTGCCCCCCTTGAAGTGGCTTATTTCTAAGGCATTGATATCTCTTTTATTCTATTTTTGGATATGGTTTCACAACATTTTGTATCAAAGGCTTTGGATTCTAGGGTTTCGCTGCCCCAAACAAGTCATCGTGGCATTTTCGCTATAAATTTTTTTTACAAAGGTTCAGAAGCTTAAATTTTGAGAGTGTGAAGCTAAAATCCTGAGGAACATCGTCGCAAAATTTCAGAGCTTGGTTCACAATATTTTTGGAGATATGATCTGTGGAAGTTAGGGCTTTTTGCAGGCTCCTTAATTTAACCTAAACAGGTCATCGTGGCATTTGCGCTATAAATTTTGTTATACGATGTTTCAGAAGCTGAAATTTTTAGAGAGAGAAGCCGAAATCCTGAGGAACATCATCGCAAAATTTCAGAGCTTGGTTCGCAATATTTTCAGAGATATGATCTATGGAAGTTAGGTCTTTTTCAGGCTCCTGAATTTCATCTCAAAGAGGTTATCGTGGGAAAACCTTCATAAATCTCTCTCCGACCATTGGAGTGGAATGTTGTAAAAAGTGGCTGCAAGTACACGAAATTTAGTTTCTTTTCTATTAATTTCAAAGCCAAAAGATGAAACAGTGACATGTGGCAAGTTGTACAAGTTCGCTATACTGAACTAGTCCATAATTGGGTCATTGTGGGAGATTATACATAACTTTGCCTTGAAGAATCCCAATCAGGTCAGACCTATGGCATTCGAAAGAAGATTTAGAGGGTGACTTCAAGGCCAAATTTCAGATATTGAAGATCCGAAATCACAGAGATAATTCAGTTTCAATATCGAGCTCCTCAAAATCAAGAAAAAGGTGTGTATTTTTTTTCAAATTGCATAAGTCTTGTTTGAAAAATCAGTTCTAGTTGATTCCAAAGGCCTATTGAGCATAACTATCAGTATTGGGTTCTACAATTCCTCCTAAAAAGAATTTAACACTCATTAAGCCTTTAGAAGGCTCTACTATTACTCATGAAGACGAAGAAATTGAACATGAGATATCAAAATTCCATGAGCAAGTGCACCAAATTTCGCTATCGCAAAGAGCAACAAAAAATGAAATAGAAGTTGTGAAGAAAGGCATGGAAACTAAGATGGATGGTTTGAAGAAAGGCATGGAAGCTAAGATGAATGGTTTGGAAGCTAAGATGGATGGCATGGAAGCTAATATGGATGAAATGGAATCTAATATCGATGAAAAAATGGAAAACATGAAGAATGATCTAAAAGTAGACATGGAAGGTTTGACAAAGTTGATACAACAAATTTTTCCTAATGGTGAAAAGATAGTCGAGGAAACTCATGATGAGAACAAAATAAATGATAATAGTGATTTCATAAACTCTAATGTTGGCAGGAAGAACCACCATATTCCAAAGATGGATATGAGGAAGTTTGATGGTAGGGATCTCGTAACATGGATACTACAGATGGAGCAATATTTTGATCTCAATAATGTGAAAAACACACAAAAGGTACGCATTGCAACTTTACATCTAGAAAAAAATACATTTGTATGGTATCGATGGCTTTGCTCCCGCAAAAAAATTGTCACTTGGTCAATTTTTATGGAGGAAATGATAGCACATTATGAGGATACAAAGAGCAACACCTTCTTTAGCCAATTGATAAATCTCAAACAAAAGGGTTTAATGGGGGAGCACATTGAGGACTTCCAAAAATTGAATATAAGGGTAAGTGATATTCCAGAGGAACACAGGATTGATCTCTTCATAGGTACTTTAAAGGATAACATCCAACATGAAGTTCGCGTTTTGGAACCTGATTCATTGGAGAAAGCATTCAGGTTGGCAAGAAAAATTGAATGTAAAATTATGGCGACAAGGAAGCCTACCACTCACTTCTATAAAGAGGGAAGTGTTGCTACTCCTAGATTTCAACAACCAACAAGGTTGACACCACAAAAATTGGAAGAAAAAAGAGCAAAAGGGATTTGCTACAGTTGTGATAGCAAATACACTAAAGGTCATAAGTGTGCTGAGAAGAAATTATTTACATAGATTATGAAGAGAAAGAAGAAAATGAACAAGAAGAGGATATACACCAGGAACCAACCCTAGAAGAGGAAGAAATGAATCCGACCATATCATGTAATGCATTGGCAGGAATTACCACTCCTCAAACTCTCAAGATAGAAGGACATATCAAGAAGAAAAGGAAATAGTGTTGATTGATTCAGGTAGTACCCTGTTGTAGCCGCTACAACACCACCCAAAATTTTGGGTATATTTAAAATTTTGGGTTCCCCCTCTGCTTG